>CM064487.1:128731638-128796638 GCA_032716605.1 Paralithodes platypus
CCAGTGTTTTGGAGGACAAGCAGCCTAGAAGGGTCACTAGATCTGTTGTTGCTTGATTTCCTTTGTTAACTCTCCATCAACACCCACAGCCTATTTCTAAAGTACCGGTATCAGGCTACTTATTTTTTTTTATGTATGTCCCTCCCTCTCGCTCTCTCTCTCTCTCTCTCTCGCTCTCATCAACCGCCTATTTCTAAAGTACCGGTAGGCTACTTATATATTTATGTCCCTCTCTCTCTCTCTCTCTCTCTCTCTCATCAACCGCCTTATTTTCTAGACACGAGTACACGGTAGGCCTTTTTTACTTATATATGTATGTCCCTCCCGCTCTCTCTCTCTCGAAAGAATTCTATAGTTATATCAGAAAGATAAAAAAAAGTAGTTTACTTCCAAACTGTTGGACCATTAGTCGATGCAAAATGTGAGAGAATACACCAAAGACGAAGTACAAATGAAAACAAGGTAATGCCCTCAATACCAATTCTTTGCAGCAGTTTTTTACAACTCGAACCACCTCAGTGATATTCCTACACCATCGCCGGATTCATGATTGATAATTCAGATGTTATAAGCAATATCAACCGTTAAAGAGAGAGAAGTGTTGGAATTGTTTAGACTAAACTCAAGGTAAATAGAAACGCCCGTGGACCTGATACAATATCTCGCCTAGGAGTTCTAAAGGGTAAGCTAAGGATCAGCTCTCCAAACCACTGACATTGTTATTCAATGAATCCTTACAGGTCTGGGGACTATGCCCTGATCAGTGGAAGCTAGCCAACATAACCCCACCGATATTAAAAAAAGGCAGCAAATCCCTACCCAGTAACACTTTATCGTCCAATTAGCTTAACCTCAATGTATGTAAAATGCTAAAAACGGTCATAAAGAGACAGACTCGTTAAACCCATCACTTAGAGGCAAATAACTTACTTAAAGATAGTCAACACGGCATTTCGTAAAACACCGTTTCCTGTTATAACAAACCTCTTAAGGACTTCTTCCATGATTATCCTCAACCTATCGATGAGAGTAAAAGCTGTAGTATATTATATACCTTGATTTTCAAAAGGCCTTGACAAAGTTCCCCCACAAACGTTTACTGCTAAAACTAAAAGCGCATGGAATACAAGTTACGGTTTGTGTTGAAAATGGATAGACCCAAAATTGGCTCAGCGACAGAAAGCAAAGGGTAGTCATAAACGGTAAGGCCATCTTAAATGGACACAAATGCTAAGTAGCTGGGGGGTACCCCAGGCGATCGGTTACTAGGACCAATTCTCTTTCTAATTTACATTCACACGGAACATAGATGAGGGTCTCACCTGTACAATCTCAAAATGTTGATGACGATACAAAAGCGATTGCAAAGTAGGCGTACTCTCAAAAGAACAAGTTGACGATATGCAACACCCCAAATCTAGATAAATTGTTATGTTGGTCCCGAATTTGGGGCACAATGAGTTTCAATGCGGAACCCCTAAAAATGTATTTTTTTTAAGTACTACATATCGGATACCTAAAAGAGAAAGCAAAGCTATTCGATGAATGGCACTCAGCTTAAGAATTGTAAACAGAGAAAAACCGATCTGGGGAGTAACAATATCGAGTAACCTAAAAACCGAGGTCAACAATGTTCAGAAGTTGTTAAGAAGGCCAAACAAAATAATTGGCTTTATAGGCAGGTCATTTGAGCAAGAAATCCAGAAGAAGTTATCCTAAACCCTTTACAATTCCGTCGTCCGCCCTTCTTCTGGAATACTGCGTTCAATCCTGGTGCCCTTATTACCAACAAAGATATATACAAGCTAGCAACGGCCAGTTCAATGTAGAGTTACCAAAATGATACCTAGCCTAAAGAACAAAACCATACGAAGAGCGTCTTAGAGAATTAAACCTATTTCCTTTTAACCCAGACGCAGATTAAGAGGTGGACCTTAATTCAACGTGTTCAAAATCATCAAAGGCATCGACAATATTAACTTGTAGTAAGTACGGAAAACGGTTGCAAAATTATTGGTAAATTCTTTTAACTCACACGAATCTAATAGAATTTCTTCTTCAATCGAGTTGTCAACTGTGTGGAATGGGCTTCCCCGAGAAGTTATAGACTGCTTTTAGCACCGTTGGGCATTTCATTTAAACTCCGACTTAGAAAAATATCTCTCATCAAAACCCGCGGACTGACTGCGTTTGTAAATGAATAACTTTATTTTTATCCCCCCCTCAGTTACGAACCCATCTGTCCCCTGACTAACTTCCCTAATCCTGCCACCGACAGTAGTTCCAGGGCAGTAGTTTCCTTTCCAATGTTCCCTTACCCAAGCTCTAAACCACTTTTTGGACACGTGAGCCTCAGTGTTTTGGAGGACAAGCAGCCTAGAAGGGTCACCTTAGAACTGTTGTTGCTTGATTTCCTTTGTACTCATCAACCGCCTATTTCTAAAGTACCGGTAGGCTACTTATTATGTATGTCCCTCCCTCTCTCTTATAATCAACCGCCTATTTTCTAAAGTACCGGTAGGCTACTTATATATGTATGTCCCTCCCTCTCTCTCTCTCTCTCTACCCGAGCTACCGCCAGACGCTGCAGACGCTCTGTTCAACGCTCTCACGATATCGATCATAATTTGAGTATTAACTACTCATCCGTCTTCATTATTGTGCAAGAAAGGTGTTAACCTCTGAAATGTGCGCATGGGGGTAATGGAAAAACGTCCCCTGTTGCTGACGTATTTGCCAGGTGTTTCCGTCACTAAAATATCATTGTGCAAACCACCCCCCCCTTTTTTTTTTTTTTTTTTTTTTTCTCCGACATATGACGCAATTTTGAGCCTATTAGGGATACTTTAAGCCTTTATTACCATTCAGGGGTATTTGACAAAAACCTTTAGTTTAGTTACTTCAACCTCTGCAGTTGTCTTGAGTTAGCTGTGGCAGGCCCCAAGAAAACTAATTTTGGAGAGGAGGGAATTATAAGAGTGAGAGAACTTTATTTCTTATTGCTAATCTGGCAACCTCTGCGTCATATGAGTATAGAAGCGGGGTTAATAGCATTACACTTAACCAAATGCGCCTCTATTATGGGTTGCAAATTCTAAGAGGTATTAACGTGAAACAACAATTAAAACGAGCTGCAAAAAACCACAAGCGTTTGGATGGTCCAAAATCGGAGATTATAGCCCGCGAGTTGTATGAAGTGTAGGGTGACGGCCAAATCTGCCCTTTCCCGCCAATTTCCCCCCAAGGGCCCACTGAGAACCACAGGTCGATCGATACTCTCTCTCTCCGCTCTGCACTCGATTGGATCAGTGGATACCACACCCTCCAATCGGATTTCTATGTTAGCACGAAAATATGACCTCAGAATAGGGAATTAACAGGGAAAAACGGTGATAACTGAAGGAGAGAGGAGGAAAGTGGGGGGAAGGGAGGGGAGGGTAGGAGGACTGAGATTGTGCATGCCCAGGGGCCACAACAAAAAAAAAAAAAAAAAAAAAACAAAAAAAAACAAAAAAACAAAAAAACAAAAAAAAAAAATAAAAAATTTCGATGTCAACAAAGTGATTGAGCGGCGTTTTTTTCTCTGTATCTTTCTAAGAGGTTCCCCAGCAGTGCGCCGGGGAACCCCCCCCCCCCTCATTAAAGAGGTTCTACCGAAGCTCCCGGGGTGTGTTAAGAGCAACGTTTTTAAAACCATCCAGTTACGCTTAGTAAGTAACACTGCAGCTCGCTTGGTGTTGTAGTGAACTAGCGTCTGGACTTACCACACAGAAGGCCCGCGGTACGCGGGTGTGCCCGCTCGGCGCCAGTTCACCACCGCATAATGCACACTCTTATTCAGCCACAGCATGAGTCGGTCTACACATACCTCATGAGCAATGGGATGGGGGTAGTAGTACAGGGAACCCCAATGGAAAATACGGCCTAATCGGCCTTATTGAGCTATCCTTAGCTAGCTTAGCATGCGCCTAGCTTTAAGAAAACTATTATTATTATTATTATTATTATGCACGATTATTTCGCTGTGTATTGACTGATCAAACTTTTTTTTTGTGTTTATCACAAGGACTCCTGCTAGGACAGGGCGCCACTAGCGCCATCTATTGTTTTGTTTTGCGTTGTAAAACAAAACGCTCTCCTATTACTATTTTATATTCAAAATCGTAGCCCCTTCATTCTTACTCCATTACCTGCTGTAGTAAGTATCTATTTAACTGCCTTGTATGTAAGTAAAGCTTTGCATATTAATTTGCTAATAAACATTATTGTTTACTAACTAACCTGCCTACAGGGACTAACGCCGGACCGCCATTGTGTAAAACAAACGTTTTGGGGGATTATACATATTAAATTCCAGCCAATTTTTTACCAAATTTAATTGCATTCATTTATCTTTTGCCCCTAGGTATATTCTTGACTTTTTCTCCTCAGACTGATTTTACTTTAAACTAAGGGTGGTATTTGTACAAACTAACCTAGCACCCTAAACCTAACCTGCCAAGCTTTTAACCTAACCCAGACCTAGCCTAGCCTATAGCCAGCCAATCTGTTTTATTATTAACTCTTGTAGATATTGTATTTAGTATTATATCCTACTGTAGCTATAATTATATATCTGTAATATTAGTTGTTGCTTGCACGATCTTGTAATAAACCTTTGACTGATACAATTTTTTATCTAAAAAAGAGTAGGCTACTGCTTTACTAGGCTTCAGCGACACCAGGGCCATCTGTTGACACAGTATATTAACCCCTTGTGTGCAGTCACACTTTATTTTTATATAAATCTTTATTGGGTGAATTGTATATTTAGATTACATATTCTGTTATACATATATTTGTTTAAGGTTTTTTAGGTTATCACACCTGGTAGACGAGTTCACTCGAATTTCAATTTGATTATTTTCGGTTAGGCTATTCAATGCTGGTAGCCTATTATTGCGTATTTCAATTTCAAAAAAAAACCTTTTGGTTAGGCTATCACGCCTGGAAGCCTTAATTCTGCGTATCTCAACATTTTTGTTTTCGGTTAGGCTATCACCCCTGATAATCCATTTCTGCGTATTTGCAGCATATTTGTTTTCACGCCCCCCCGCCCCGGTTTTGAAGTGTATTGAAGTGTTTTTAACAGAGTGAGTGAAGTGTGTTAAAGTGAGTGAAGTGTTTTTTAAGTGAGTGAATGTGATCTGTTAATAAAGAGACTGTCACCTTATGCCTCGCGCTTGTGCGAACTGCGCCGGTAGGTTTGCGGGAGTCCATGTTTGCTACTGTCAATTTTCAAGTCTGCCGGCTCTGCCAGGCCAACGAGAGAATTTTACAGTGAAATTAGATGAAGCCTACAACAAGATCAACGTCCTCACCATGAAGCTGGAATCACTCCAAGAGTTTGTAAATCACTCCAACGTTGGAGTACCACAAAACTGCAATTGTCACCGCAAACTCCAGCCACCCCCACCCCCGACACCAACGCCCCAACGTCAACTGCAACAATTTCAACTCCATCCATTCAGCTGATGTTTCCGATACTCAAGATTAACAAATAGTGGACTCTCTTCCCCCTCAAGACAACTTCCGTGTCGTGTGGAGGAACAACGGTTTGCCCCAAGACCAGGAAACACATACGGAATTACCGGAGTGTCAAAACAGTTTCCAGATTACTCACACGACCCAGATGACGAACGAGGGAAAATAGAAGAAGTCCGGCTCGTGGAGACTCGATGATACTGTGGGTCAGATCACAGAGGTTTGCGCCAGGGTACCTAAAAATAAAAAAAATTTTTATTTAAAAAAAATGACCAGGAAGCGTTTTTTGTATCCCTGGTGGTGGTGTGGACGACGTAGTTGCAGCAGTTGACGAAGTATCAAAGCAGGCCCCCTGCTAATACAATGTACTTTTTTGTCATCCAACGTTGGATCCCAACGATGTACAGCGAACACGGGTCGGTAAGATGTGCTTGTTAAAGTACCAGCAGCTGATCAGGTGGAGTCGTTTAAGGAGAAGGTCATCAAGGGATCATCCATCTCAGGAATCGTCCCCCGGCTCGGTTGTAGAGAGCCGATTTTACAACATAGCCACCAGCACAAATCGTTGTCTAGCAAAAACCTCTGCAGGAAGGAGACACCGGGTGGGGATTCGTTCGACACCTGGGACAATGGTCTACTACCGATGGACTATTTGTTTTCGGACGATGGAGAGTTCACTATGAACCAGGTTGGGAGCAGCACGTTTTGGGCGCCCCTCTTCTCAACGATGCGGTGGACGGATTTTCGGAAGAAGAAATCGACTCAGCACAGGACAACCCAGGAAGGAGGACCGAAGACAGCGGGAGGGACGGCAACATACAAAGGAATTAAATACTTAATCCGTCAAGAACCGCGAATTTGGATAAAGCTCCACCAACACGGACCCAAATTCAAAAACCGCCAGGGATAACGACGAGGACCCGAGGACAGCCATGAATGTAAATGTAGATCCGACCAGAAACTAAAAGATTCGATGAAAGAACGTTCTGTGGAGTTCTAAAAACCGTTCAAACTCTTTAAAGGGGTTTTCTATTGCAAACGCTCGTAGCATACGCAATACATTTTCAGATTTAGAGGAACTAGTGTTTACTAGCAAAATTATGATGTGATTGGCATAACAGAATCTTGGCTCAAATACAGAAGATAGAGACTTTTTAGCCAGAGGATTTCACTTCCGCGGTTATGTAATGTTTGAGAACAGCCGAATAACTAAAACCATGGAGGGTGGCGTTTTATTTTATTATCAAAGAAAAGTCTGATAACCCGACCCTCGTGTCAAAACCTCAAATTGTGACACGTCGACACATCTTTGTGCTAATAAAGAATAATAAAGGTAACAAAAATAATACTGGCGTTAATTATACAGACCTCCAGCTCAATGCAGTGCAAACTGACCGATGAAATTACGAACAAATTGCAGATTGTAAGTAACTCATAAGATACATTATTTTTGGCGACTTTAATTTTACCTGTGACCAGTGGGGCCGGCGATACTCTTACTTCACACTCCGGACATGACTTGTATACGACACTTGCAAGAGAGGTTCGCTTTATCAATTTGTTCGAACGCCGACCCGTCGGACAATAACCTTCTTGACAGTGTACTTGCAACAAAAGAAGAATTGATAGAGAATTTGAACATGTTGGTTGATGGAATTCAGTAACAGCGACCATCGTACGACCCCTAACTTGGATCAATTTAAAGTTTAATAGTAAACGAACCAAATAATAGCATCGAAAAAAGTCCCTAACTTTCAAGAAAGAAGCAAACATTCCATAAACTTAGAGCTATGTTTAAAGAAACTGACTGGAGCTTTTTAATTTAACAATAACGTACATAAATACATCTTGGAAGTTATTCGAAACCACCTACCTAAAAGCAGTTGGCAAGACTGCATGTTGTATCCATCGAAAAATACGGCGTCCAGGCCATAATAATAAGCACAAATGGTGGAAATAAAGATATTTCAAAAATGCCTGCTTGCTAAAAAATGTGCTAATGATAGATTAAAATCCTCACAAAATGACGAAGAACAGGTGAAATTTGTAGAGCGTACGCACGCAAAGCCAAAAAGTTACATTAGACAGAGTAAAAAGGACCTTAGAGTTACATATTGCGAATCAAAGTAAAACAAACCCGAAAGAATTCTATAGTTATATCAGAAAGCAAAAAAAGTCGTTACTTCAACTGTTGCCGACACGCCCTTAGTCGATGAAAATGGAGAATACACCAAAGGACGAAAGTACAATATGAGTTAATGCCCTCAATACCTTCGTTGCATCAGTTTTTACAACAGAAGACCTCAAGTGATATCCCTACACCATCGCCCGATTCAGATTGATAATTCAGATGTTCTAAGCAATATCACCGTTACAGAGAGAGACAGTATTGAATTGTTTGAGCTAAACTCAAGGTAAATAAAACGCCCAGCGCACTGATACAATCTCGCCCACGAGACACCCCAGCAGCTTCTAAAGGAAGCTATGGATGAGCTCTCCAAACCACTGACATTACTCATTCACTAAAGCCTTGCAGTCTGGAACTATGCCTGATCAGTGGAAGCTAGACCAACGTTAACACCGATATTCAAAAAAGGCAGCAAATACCCTAACCAGTAACTGATCGTCCAATTAGCTTAACCTCAGTGGTTTGTCAAATGATAGAAACGGTCATACGAGGACAGACTCGTAAATCACTTAGAGGAAACAGAACATACTTAAATAGATACTCAACACGGCTTTCGTAAAAAACGGCCTGTTTAAACCAACCTCTTAGACTTCTTCCACGATATCCTCAACCTCTACGATGAGAGTAAAGCTGTAGATATTATATACCTTGATTTTCAAAAGGGCCTTTGACAAAGTTACCCACAAACGTTTTACTGCTAAAACTAAAAGCGCATGGAATACAAGACGGTGTGTTGAAATGGATAGAAAATTGGATCAGCCAACAGAAAGCAAAGGGTAGTCATAAACGGTAAGGCAATCCTAAATGGGACAATGTAAGTAGCGGGGTACCCCAGTGATCGGTACTAGGACCAATTCTCCTTCTAAATTTAAATCAAAGACATAGATGAGGGTCTCACCGGTAACATCTCAAAAAATTTGCTGAACGATACAAAAATTGCAAATAGAGTACTCTCAAAAGAACAAGTTGACGATATGCAAACCACAATCTAGATAACTTGTCATGCTGGGCCCAAATTTGGCCAATGAGTTTCAATGCGGATTAAGCAAAAGAACTTACATGTCGGAGACCTAAATGAGAAAGCAAAAACTATTCGATGAATGGCACTCAGCTTAAGAATGTAAAACAGAGAAACCGATCTTGGGAGTAACAATATCGAGTAACCTAAAACCGAGTCAACAATGTTCAGAAGTTGTTTGTTGCTCAACCGCCTCCGGGATTCTTACTCCTGTACAACTTCTTGCTCTGTACAAGGTCACAATTCGGCTATATTGAGTATTGACACAGCAGTGTGGGAGGATCCTCTATATACAGAACTTCTAGACAAAGCCTCATATATATATATATATATATATATATGTATATAAGGCAAACAAAATAATTGGATTATAGGCAGGTCATATTGAGCATTAAATCCAAAGAAGTTATCCTAAACCTTTACAATTCCTTAGTCGGCCCTCTTCTGGAATACGGGGTTCAATCCTGGTGCCCTTATTACCAAAAAGATATAAACAAGCTAGAACAAGTTCAACGTTAGAGTTTTTTACCAAAATGATACCTAGCCTAAAGAGACCCAAACCATACGAAGAGATTCTTAGAGAATCAAATCTATTTCCTTTAACCCAGCGCAGATTAAGAGGTGACTGAATTCAAGTGTTCAAAATCATCAAAGGTATCGGACAATATGAAATGTAGTAAGTACTTCACTATCGACCAATCTAATTACACGCGGACCCCAGGCACGACGAGGACAAAAGCAGATCGGCAGAAAGAAGGAAGGCGAAGCTGACGCGGGAACAGTTTCTTTGAGAGTGGTCCGAGGTGGCAGAGGCGTGGAATGACCCCCTTTGCCGCCCCCCTCCGCTACAAAAGGATACGGAGGAGCAGACTGCGGCCCTCATATAATTACAAGTGTCACAGACACGAATAAAGCAAACATGATCTGTCACACAGACCAAATGAACACGTAAGAAAGAAACGAACATCGTTCTACGATTAGTATAGCCCATTTCACTGCCCTGGCGAGCGCTAGCGAGTACGAGTACATTCTGGCAAGCTGGCCAGCGTAACATTATTTTGTTATGTTCCAGTTATCATATTTTATATATTTTATCAAAATCAGTTTTGAGAGGATGGATGCAGAAAGAATGACCAAGAAGGTAATACAAAGCAGAGGTGGAAGATGTGATGGGGACAGGAATACCAAGAAGAGCATGGAGTGGTGAATGATGCTTTGATGAATAGGGGCTGGGTTGTTTTGGAGAATGAGAGTTGTCCAAGAGAGAAAACAAGCTGGATCAAAAAGTGCTACATAGGGCAGACATAGATACACGGAGGCAGACCAAGTACTTCATGAAGGATTCGGAGTAAACTGTAACTGGAGCCTGATCGCGGATATTGTCTATAGCTTGTGCTGGTCATTGCTAATCCAAATGGCAGGAGTATGGTCAAAAGATGGTAAATGTCAGATTTGCATTATATTTAATTTGTCCCTAATATCTTGTTCTCGTGGTCTTTTTTAATGACACTCACATCGCTTAGGTTGGAAGCGACAAGCAAACAAGATATTTTTTTGTTTAGTATGATTATTCATGCAGAAACAGACATTGGCACGGAAGAAAGTAGAAAACGTGATAAATAAGCCATACAGAATGGAGACTAAAGGTAAATACGGCAACTGATGAGGGAGCATGAATGGAATACCATCTATGGGGAGAAACGGCCAACTCGACACTTACAGTAAGTGACCATGTTGCCTATCATGGAACAATTCACAAGTACATAAATATATCATGCATATTTATTAGATTAACATTTCGCTCATATAAATATCCCCCCCTGTCTAATACCGTTTTTATCTAACCATATCTATATATATTTCTCACTCTACAGGATAAAGTACTGCTCTTCCCCAATTGAAAACAAAAAATACAACTTACTTGAAACACACACACACACACACACACACAAATGCCAGCCATCGTAAGGTATACAAATAGACGCACTCACTGATGTGGGCATTGTATTCTAGTCATGTGATAACGGACTTGTAATGAGGCCGAGGTGTTTATCGAAGTCATCTTAAAGCTTACATTTTCTAAGCGAGACCATCCAAGATCAACAGGTAGGGATTATAAGTGACCCTGGTGAAAATGATTGACATAATTGTTGATGATCACAATCACCAACATCAAAATATCAAACGAATTCGTAAATGGCGTGCAGGCCACAAATTCGTAATTGGCGTGCAGGCCACAAATTCGATCCCCGCTGGTTGAATGTATGTGGATGTTCATCCCCACTGCCTCCCAACCCCCCTCTGCAATGGCGGACACCAAGGGTGCTGTAGACCAGTGTCACATTTAGAGCGTAAAGGCTTGCACCTGGTCAGCAAAATCAAGCGCATTACACAGGTTACAGAAAACACTCATAACCATAGCTACTCCAACAGTACAGTAACATTCAACCTGCAATTCACATATTATGCACAACGAAGGAAGCTGTTGCAATAGACAATAATCCCCGACATTCGCCTGACCTGACCTGGGATAAAATATGTTGGACACGTAGTTTTAGTGAGTATCAATATTAGAAACTACAGTAAATAATCTGCCGTAATATTTCCTTTTGACAGCTGGCCATGAAAGGCCCCAACTGGAAAGACCTTGAAGCAGCCGCGCGGAGTTTGAGAGAAAGGAAGCCAAGAGACCATATAGAAACAGAGATTAGCCAACCTTCGTCACATTGTTGCTCCTGGTGCCTCTCTTTACACACACATTATGCCCACACCCAATTTAAACATTTAGCAATATTGGTACAGGTATAATCGTTCGGTCTTTGAATGTAAATGGTATATAATAAAACGCAAAATATCACCCCATAGCTTGATCTTATTTCGGCAAGTACGGCAACAAATGGCGTCCAAAGAAAAGGGATGGGCGATCTCTCTTACTATAGGATCTCTAAGCACGTCCGATGATGATATATGGATGTGTTGATGTTCCTTCCTGCGGACTTTACCATAACCGTGAGGAACGCTGACCTCAACAACAGCAGACCCCGTGTTTACAACCTCTGGGGGAAGGAGACTCAAAGGGGGTGGAGAAGTTATGACGTGGGGAGAGACTTATGACCTACACTCTCCAAACTTAATAACTTAACACGTTAAAGTCTTAAGGGGGGATGGGCCGGTTTTCTGGACCACTTTCTCCCTCATGTTTAGCCCCATTAGTTTTCAGATGTTAAGATGTTTGCCCCATTAGTTAGTCGATGTTAAGACCTTTCGCCCCATTTCTTCGTCGATATTTAGACCTTTCGTGCTATTTAGGTGTCAATTTTTTCCCTGGCGAACGATAGTGAGCCTGTAATGTTGGAAGAACCCTACCGAAAATTGTACAAATTATCTAGAAGGGGGATCTAATGGATGTTTTTTTTTTTTTTTAATTTGATGGAGGTCTAGGGAGGAAACTAGACAAATAAAGAACACATGCAAAAATCGTCCAAAAAGTGAACCATCCCCCCTTAACTGTTAGAATCTTAGGAAACTGTTGATATTATTGTACTTACGATCTCAATTCATAATCTACAAGTTTACTTCAACATAGTCTTTAACCCTTTGAAGCTCTGACGCGTTTTACCAGTTTATTTTGGCTATCACTAGACGATTTTATGCAGCTTAGGAAGGATCTGTGGGTATTACAAGGGTAAATACTATCTCAATCAACCCTCTAACTTCCATATACCCTTCCTAATCTGAATAAAATTGTCTAATAATTACCAGAAAACAGAAAAGAAATGCGTATTGGAGCTTGAAAGGGTTAATATTGAATACAGTTTTCGATAGTGATAAGTTACGGTCTCCTATTATAGGGTTTTCTGTTCTGGATCCCCTCTCCCTCATGCTTAGCCCCATTAGTTTTTGAGATTGTAAGACGTTCGCCTCATTAATTTGGCAATTTTCAGAGCCTTCGCTCCATTTCTTTGCTTAATTTTAAGACCGTTGGTGCCATTTACATGCCGATTTATCCCTAATTGCGACCGATAGCGAGCCTTCTTTGGCCGGGACATTTTACTAACGAAAAACGTACACATTTATTTCGAAGCGGGATCTTGGGAGTTTGATAGTCTAGGGATACAAAATAAAATAAAAATGTAATGTTACTTTTACGGTGTAAGAAATAATAGATAAATATATAATAGCATATTTAATCCTAATATATACTAACAATTACTAGGCAATCGTAAATTAGTATTATCCAGCTTTAACACGTTAGGATTAAAGCCATCTCCAGGTTTACGATAATGATAGACTTAAGAAGATACGCTACTGTGTTCTTAATAGAATACGGACCCTGAATTACATCCTAGGTAACAAGAGTGATATAAGCTCGATAGGAGTGGCAGCAAGTGTAATGATTAAGGGGGATGGTTCACTTTTTGGCCGATTTTTGCATGTATTCATTATTTTTCTAGTTTCCTCCCTAGGCCTCCATTAAATGTTTAAAAACATCCACTAGATCCCCCTCCTAGATTAATTTGTAAATATTTCGGTAGAAAAATATCCCGGCCGAAGGCCGGTTCTTCCAACATTACAGGTTCATTATCGTTCGCCAGGGAATAATTCGACACCTAAATAGCACGAAAGGTCTAAATATTGAAGACGAAATGGGGCGAAAGGTCTTAAAATCAACTAACTAATGGGGCAAACATCTTAACATCTGAAAACAAATGGGGTTAAACATGAGGGAGAAAGTGGTCCAGAAAACCGGTCCATCATCCCTTAATACCGATGATGTTGACCAGTAACCTTGATGATAGTGAATGATTTTAGTGTACTGTATTAGAAAACAAAATAAACAAATAATTCCGTTGACGGAAAGCAACTGAACCCTCTCCAGATTATATATTAAGCTCATATAATTTGACTATATAGTATGCAGACAAATATGCAGGCTTTATTGCTGCAGTACTTGCGTTATACAAATCAGCTGACAATATGTGCAGGGTGGTGAAACAAGATTTAAGTACAGACTAGACAAATGCATACTACCTAGTCTGTCCGTCTCTCTCTCTCCCCCTTTGGATAGAGTAGATAATAATTAATGATCGAACAGTCTGGAAGTAATGCATACTGTTTTCAAGTTAAACAGAGCATATAGGACAAACAATGTGTGTATATAGAATTTAGGATGAAGGTTTGCATGACATTGCCTTTCCATTTCAAACTACTCTATACATTCCTTCAGGCAATGTCCAAATCCTTCAGGCAATGTCCAGAGTATACTGTATATATGTAATTCTATGTAAATATATATATCTCTCTGGCTCTCACTCTCGCTCTCTAAGTGGCAATAGCATACAAACATACTTTAGGTTAAGGAACAGTTCAAGAGTAGTGTATTTACTATTTTTTTCAACTTTGTTCATTACCATGAATTTCCCAGTAGAAATGTTGTGCTGGGGTATGTTTTCCCAATTATATGACATGCGTGGAGAGAGCTTTCTGCTTTGTTCTTCTTATTTTCGACGTTGTAACAAATTCTTTGTTATAATTAAGTCTGGACTACCTAGTACAGACCACAACGCCTGTGAATTTTGCCTATCTATGTAACACTCTCCCTCTGTCTGCCTGTTTGTCTCTCCTCTGCCGCTGGTATGTCTGTGTGCCTTTATATCAAACTGTTTTCCCTGGTAAATCTCATACTCATACCCTTATTCTTACACAACCATTCCTTAAAGTTAGCAAGATAGCATACCTTTCCAAACTTCCCCACCAACAACTTCGCCCATTCTTCTTCTGTGCCCCTTATCAGAACATTGTCACCACCAAACAGCTACCCTAGTTACTGTACTTTCATTTTAGGTCTCTTTCCACCCATGTTGTTTCAGTAAATACAAGCATTACTGAACGGTAGTTTATGTTTTCATCTGGCGGAAATATGAGTCTCACAGCAGTTGATTTATCTGCATCATAAAATAAAACACTTTGCAATAGATGAGCAATTAAGATTACTAAGATCATAATTACTAATTACATTGAAAAAGGAAACATAATCATGTTTATCATTAAATGTGCAACTAGGTTGAAACTATCCAAAATCAAGATTGTATTAATCTTTGCTTCCAATATCTATGGGCTGATGGGATTTATCAAAATAAATTTTACCTATAAAAAACGAAAGCATTATTTTGCCGTTATTCAAAAGCATTGTTAGACCCCATCTTGAATATGGCGTTCAGTTCTGGTCCCCGTTTCTCAAGAAAGATATTACAAAACTCGAATCTGCGCAGCGTAGAGCAACTAAACTAATTCCTTCTCTGAAAAAACAAGCCATATTATGAAAGATTAAACAAATTAAATTTGTTCCCGCTTAAGAAACGAAGGTTGCGAGGCCAATTTATCGAGTGTTTTAAGATACTTAAAGGATTTGACGGAGTGGATATCAGTGCACTGTTCACGATTAATAACAGTACTGCAACCCGAGGTAATGGAATTAAATTAATAAGAAAAAAAGGCATATCCTTACATGTGACAACACATTTCTTCACATACAATGTGGTTAAAGAGTGGAATAGTTTACCAAGGGAGGTAGTCGACAGTACTTCAATGGATACGTTTAAGAAAAGACTGGACGATCATCTGATTAAGCTTGGATTGATATGAATTAATCAATAGGCATGTGTAGTTTCCCTTTCAAACTAATTTATATCTATACTATATACAAACTTTCCTTGTGGGCATTTCCTGACCCATAAGGTTACACTTCATCCTAGCTTCTGGTACGGCTCATTAGCCGGAGGGAGCGGAGGGTGGGGAGCGAGCCTTCTACTTTACTGTTCTGTTCTTCCACTATAAACTGTCCCTGTCTTGTAGTATAAAGGCCGGACCACCTAGTTGGGACCGTAAGGTCTGTGTGGTCTGAGTATCTGTGTAACTCTGTGTAACTATCTTACTTACAGTAAATGACATAACCTAGAGGTAGATCGAACAATTATATTTGATCTAAGCGTCAGCGTGCAAAAGGAGGCGAGGATAAGACGTATCCTCGCCTCTGTTTGCACGCTGACGTTTAGATAAACTATAATTGTTTGATCTACCTCTAGGTTCTGTCATTTACTGTAAGTCAATTAATATCCATTTATCCATGCTCTCTCTGTTATCATTCATTTCTATTTACTTCTCCAAAAGAATAAAGTTCATAAAGTTGTAATATGGTGTGGATGTATGACATCCTTGAAGGGATGTTATGATACTCCAACTCTGAGCTACTAAATTAAAATAATAAGCGTAATATGAACCAAAATGCATATACTCTGTATGATTCGTCTTCTTGGCACAAAGTTAAGGGACTCTAAGCAAGTCATCCCATGTAACCTATTCACACACATATTCTTACAATAAGATGTGATAATGATCGATGGGGATAGCATTCTACTATTAGTTTCTCCAATCCTAGCTTTATGAACCAGAGTCTATGGAGGCAACTTTTCTTACTGTTCCATAGTCCGATAGATTGTAGAAATACTGTACTTTCATTAATTCCACATTAGGACTAGGTGTATAGGGTAGTGTCGTGTGGTAGTGACAGGCGGTATTGTCCCAACTCCTGTGACTGACTCCGGAGTATCGGCTGTAGTATTTATGGGCGGTGTGTGTGGGGGTAGGTAGGCAGGCAACAAGTGGACACATTTATGGTCGCCCTCACCGTCCCTATCACAAATCTAGCATACCTGTATGTACGGACACAATTTTAACTATAAGTTAAACAATGACTCTCCTACTACTTGTAACTATAATATGCGAGTGCCACTGATTCACGTTCTTTATAACTTCCGTCTATTTATTGTTAAAAACCTGTTATCCTTTAGGCAAATTTAAGATATTTTGAATGTTAGTTTTGCAAAGCTTGAGTTATTAGGAGTGAAATATGCTCTTGATAATGCTTATTACTAGCCCCAAACAGGCGAGCAAATGTAGACTTCAATCATCGAACAATTGTGTTTTATTCATAACATTCATAAAACATATATTTATATCTATCTATCTATCTATCTATTTATATGCTCAGGCACAATCCCCATCTTGGGGGTAGCCGACTCAAGACAGAGCAAGAACAAGTAAAACACAAAAACAACATAAAACAACGAACAAACAGATCAAAAACACGAATTCATACACATCTAGGTCACCCAGGAGAAGACCCAGAGACCATGGCCACCAAGGTCGCTCCAGCACTCCCCCGGCCCCCGACCACCCGGAGAGGTTCCGATCTCGGCAGGCAGACATGCAGCGGAGCCGAAGCCACAAGCCCGCCCACCACACTTCCAGGCGCACCCTTCATATTAATCGTCTCCCCGGGCCAGGCGCCTGATGGACTATTATCTAGTCCAACTTGCGCCCGACCCCTACCTCCAAATGACCATGTGTTCACTCAACTATTCACAAGCATTCTCCATTCACTCCTGTCCACCACCAATTCCCCTGCCTGATCTATAGTCATTCCTCTATCATCCAAAGCTTTTCTTACACAGTCTCTCCATCTCAATGGGGGTCTTCCTGCCCTTCTATCTCCCCTTGTACCTGACTCACATATTCTCTTTGTAAGCCTTTCATCTCCCATTCGTTCAACACGACCATACCAGCTCAGCACCCTTCTGTCCACTCTGGCTGACAAATGTTCCTGCTGCCCCACTCTCCTACGTATCTCTTCATTCCTCAATCCGTCTCTACGAGTAACTCCACACATACTCCTCAAGCAACTCATCTCCATTACATCCAGCTTTCTTTTCTCCTTTTTCTTCAGAGCCCATGTCTCAGCCCCATACATCACTGTTGGCACAACAATTCCTTGATACAGTGCACTTTTTACTTTCACTCCGAGATTTCTCGTCTTCCACATACTTCCCATTGCTCCGAAAATATATTATATATTAGTTCACAATTCCCCAGCATGTATACAATAGTTTGAACAACAAAGATTAGAGATACATCAGATTCACACGGACATCCTATATCAATGAGAGTTAATAGATGGCTAAGGTATGGAAAGAGTGGCTCACCCATTGGATAATTATACTCCAACATAATCTGGTTACGATGCTAATAGATAAAACAGGGGAACTTAATTCAATATGTTTTTGTTGGCGAGGTGAATGTTTGAATATTGGGGTCACCGCTATCATTAGCCTCTTTAAACTCAAAGATATCCTTATTCATAATTAACAATAGGCAATACCGGTACCAGATTAAAGTATAAAGTTTGGTTCTTGAATGTAAACTATACATGCTCAAAAATGAAATATTACATTTCTTGATAATCACGACAGCCCATTGGAGTTCAAAGACAAAGTAGGTGCCTTGGAAACCGTGGGATGAAGATTCTTATGAAACGTGTAATCCTGTGTGTTATATAAAATTAAATTGAAATATTTATATTGCAGATTCAACGTTCTTTGGAGGTCATTGTAGTGTTATATATTATTATCGTTAAGGGGTTTGATAGTTTCCGCAAATTTCCAGCATTTGTCTTATTAGTTTGTTCCATGTAGCCCCTTCAAGTTAGCAGTCGCCTTCCCAAACCGCTCTCCAAAAATGACACCCCCAGAACCCTCTTCAACCTTAATTTTTACATCTATCGATAACACAATTCCAGTTTCTTTTACAGTACAGGCCCGATATTGCTCGCCAGGAAAAGATCGATCTCTGAATGAGTGAAACGTTTTAAAGTTGCCAAACTAATGGGGCGGAAAAGAGACCTCCAAAAGGTCATCCGTGGATTTGATAAGAGGTAAATACATACCGGAGATTGAATTTCGAACCTTAAGATGCAGATGTAATGGTGTTTTGTAGTGATTGGTATATTTGTCTAATTTTATCGTGAATTATTTTGTTAATATAGAAGATGGGAAATTATAAGTTCGGAAACTTCTGTGGAGGAATCAAATGTAGTACAAAGTTTGGAAAATATTAAATGCCATATAATTATAATAATCGTGTTAGTACACACTTTAATGAAGTAAAGTAAGTACTCACAGTTAGCCTAACTTGTCACAATTCATAATTTTCACAACTCCGTTATTTTCTCAAACACATCCATGAGATTTGAAGGTTTATCAGGGTGGGATGCAACAACGGTTAGACTATTATATGCTTCCTCCTGCAGTTGACAATCTCATGTTGATGAATATATGAGCGTTTGTGTGAGAGAGAGAGAGAGAGAGAGAGAGCGAGAGAGAGAGAGAGAGAGAGAGAGAGAGAGAGAGAGAGAGAGAGAGAGAGAGAGAGAGAGAGAGAGAGAGAGAGAGAGAATTGATAGATCAGTATATTATAATTTTGACTATACTGCATATTGATACCAAATTCATCATATAAGGTTATTAAACACCAACTTGAAAATACGTTTTAGCCACGGCATTAGTTGCTAGAATACTGAAGAGCTTTGAAAACTCGCTCAGGTTATCATTTTCCAATATAGACAATTATTAATGCATTAGTCCACCTCTTCACTTCTTGCTCAAAGGGATCAAAGAACCATCATTAGAGATTGCAATAAAACATAAGGTATAATAAGTATTAATACATTTAAACTGGCTGTGTTAGTAATTTAGAATGTTTGGTAGTTTAATATACTGTACATTCTATTTGTTTTTTCATATGGGTTGATCAATAGCAATATGCCCATTAAGAGTGAATTATTATAGATAATGAAATTACCCCATTCATCATTTTATAAGCCCACATTTTATATAGTCCACAAACTCCAGCGTAAACACTCAAATACTCTCACATTAAATCTACACACACCTAAAACATTTCCATGGAATAAAAACGTTCACTTTTTATTAAAGTTTATCAGTTTCCTTGCTCACGAAGGGTGAATGCCAGTCCGGCCGAGTACACATAAACATGCTAGAGTCTGAATACATGGTTACATCCCTACAAGTTGGAGTGTAGTGGAGTGGGGGCAGGGCAATGGATACGGAGACTTCTGACATCTCGGTTTTATGTACTCTATGTTGAATACCTTTACAGTAATGTTTAGTGTATAATATAGAACACAAAATCTCGTATTCCTACACAAGCACCGCCATTGTCGGTGGTAATTATTGCACTATAGTTCAACCGTAGTACTAGCCAGTTAATATGAAGAGGTAATTCTTCTAATTGGAAGATGATTATTGTTAGACTGCTTCACATTATGGTCACAACAATTAGCGTATCATGCTGACTGACTAGGAATACGTCAAGACTATAGCAATGGCCACCGACAATGGAGGGGTTTGTTTAGGAATACGAGCCCCATTTTGTAACAAAACTGGTACCTAAAAACATTGTATAATCATCGTAATGCGTAGCCAAATTAAAATAATATATGACTATTAACACACATATAATACACATTGTATACACATTCTATGGTGGATATAACATTATTGGAGCTAGGCACTAGAAAGGCAATGGAAGAGGAAACTATGGAGGAAGGGGACGACTTTCGAGAATGAATGTACGGTATGCATAAGTTTACTCGCACACCGCGAAGGATACAACATGGCAGGAACTGTACATTAATTGGTCTATACCTCCCAACAGGCGGGTCTGGAGGATGGGGATGGCCTCGCATATTTACCCTCTCCACAAAGCATCAAAAGTTGCTCTCGACTTCAAATTATGGACGAGCGACTTCCGGCTGCATGAATAGCGTATACACCCGGAAAATGTTCGTAAATTCCGTTTCTTTCATCCTAAGCCGATCTGAACATTTTATCTGAGTTCTCCATTCGCCCGAGCCGATTTGAAGGCCCGCTCTGCCAATCAAGTGCCTTTGAGGGTTTTGGAGAGAGTGTCATTGGCCCGAAGTGGTTAACCCTTATATAATCCGTGGGTGATCTTCTTGTCTCTCAACGCCCCTGACTCGCACCATTAGCATGACAATTTAAAGATGTTTGGATCCATTAGCTTGAAGATAATAAGACATTTCGCCACATTTAGGTGTCTATTTTTGTCTGGCGAGCAATAGCTATACCATTGGCTCTTTGTGGTTAAGCTTCATTAAATTACTCTGAGTGGAAAATACTTAAGGGGGGTCACCGGCTGTTTTATCTTTCTCTCCTTTTCTCTCTTTCCCTGGCTTGTATTCATTCGGCCCCATTCAGCCAACTGTTTTAAGACGTTTATCCCCATCCAGGTGTCGATTTCTTCCTGGCGAGCGATAGCGAGCCAGCATTGTATAGAGAAATCTGACTTCGCTGGAGACATTTTTCTATCGAAAAATTTACAAATTTAGCTTGCTGTCAAAACAAAAATATATATATGCTGGCTCGCTACCGCACGCCAGGAAAATATTGACACCTGGATATGGGGTAAACGTCTTAAAACAGTAGGCTGAATGGGGCCGAATGGAAACAAGCCAAACAGAGAGGGAGAGAAAGAGAAAAAAAGCGAGGTAGGCTCCCTTAACACGACTCGCAAAACCATCAAATAACGTTCAAATATGCATATGAAACCTCGCTGGCGCACTTAGTCAATAACTTATTAGAGGTGATTAATTATGATTATTCTAAGATTACATCCAATTAACATAAATTGAACAAAATATAACATCATTAATTCCATGTTGTTATACTTATATTTTCCAGTGTAAAATAAATTATAAGTAAGGAGGCATCACAGGTGTGCAAGATTTCCAGCTAGCCCAGGGTTTCTTTTATGTATGGTATTAAAGCTATTTACAAGTATATGAATGAGTAACGCAAACGGCAAATATTTAAAAAGTAGAGGGTAGTTTATCTCTGTATATTTTGTTGTGCCAATGCTCTACTATATTACTCTACAATACTATAAGTACTATTAGCACTGGGCCACCACTAGTTTTGGTATATTAAGACATTCGACCCATTAGTTTGGCGATTTTAAGACATTTGGTAAGCGATAGCGTGCCTGCAATCTAGGAGGAACCGGTCTTCGGCCGAGGAATATTTTGTTATCGAAAAGTACACATATTAATTACGAAGGAAGGTCTTGGGGTTATTTTTGTAAGCATGTTGGAGGTCTAGGTAGGAAACTATAACCAATAATAACAAACATGAACAAACAAATATATAAATAAATAAAAATCTCCCCTTAGTGCTAAATCAGGACAATGCGTTTGAGATTATTATGAACCTTACCATATCAAATTTTTAACCCGACCTCCTCTTAGTAATTTAGCAGACTGACAGCTTTTAATAAATACTATATCACAAGTCGAGCTATCACATGTTACATTACTAGCCTAGTTATCACAAATAAATTAATAAGAGTCTAGCTATCCCTCTTACATTAAGAGTCTTAACCTCATAATTACATTAAGAGGCTAGTAATCACAATTACATTACACGTCTGGCTATCACTATTCCAATAAAAACATTCTGGCTATCACTATTCCAATAAAAACATTCTGGCTATCACAATTACATTACAATACGAGTTAAACTATTACAATTACATAACAACCCGCCTAGCCCGTCATACAGTATTTCCAGTACCACGCAACATACGGCAATATTGCGGGCGGAATAGGGGTACTGTGCGACGTGACTCTCTACTTAATGCGGAATGGTTCACTTTTTGGTAGATTTTTTTATTTAATGATTATTTTTCTAGTTTCCTCCCTGGACCTCTATCAAACTTTAAAAAAAACATGCATTAGATCCCCCTTCTAGATTTATTTGTACATTTTTCGGTAGGGCCGGTTTCTGTTAAATTACAGGCTTGCTATCGCTCGCCAGGAAAAAATAAACACATAAATGACACGAAGAGTATTTATATTGACAAAGAAATTGGGCGAAAGGTCTTAAAATCGTCAAACAAATGGGCCGAACGTCTTATAATCTGAAAACTAATGGGGCTAAACATGAGGGAGAAGGGGGACCAGGAAAACGGCCCACCTCCCCTTAAGCGTTTATTGTGAAAAGAGAGTCGTTTTATTCAAGGACGTCTGGGCATCATATCAATGCTCCACAGTGGCTAAAATGGCACTTGTATAATAATGTGTTGTGGAGAGTATACCATTGTGTTTAGAGTATTATCGGCAGTGTCTCCCTCAAAAAGGCTTAGGTTTACACAATTGGCCACTAGCGAGTTTCGGTCTACATACAGATGTTGGCGCTGTAGACGATGATACTGTAGTAGATTTCAAGAACATATGGTTTCGAAATGGATGAATATTATGTTGAAGTTGACTTAATATAATTTTGTATATACTTTGATTATGTTATAGCTTATATTTTGGTAACTATCAATGTCTACAGCTTCAACTTCCATAAAGCCAAACACTCGGATGCGGTCAATTGTTGGTGGTGTATAAAGCAAGGTCCCTATCTTTGCCGCGACGGGTATACTTTAGTTTGTTTCCAGCTGATGGTAAATTCACATGCTTCTCTCAAGATTACTGAGCTATTACTAAGTACGTTTAGTAGCGAAATGTGATGTTAAGATGAAATCATTAACACGAGACAGAGACATAGTGGTTAAATATATTGTCATTAAGTACTGAGCAATTATTTGCCAGCTCAAGAAAACAGACTTTAGGACAAGTGCAAATTGTGTCTGAATTATTCGTGTGCGATCGGCGCACGGGAGACTATACATTGGAGATCACAAGTACTGGGGTTCGCCAATAGGGGCTCTATGCCTGACGCTATTCTTGACTTTCAGTGTGCTGGCTTAATAATCGAATAGGGTTGATAGCCTCTGTAGTCCTATTCTAACTAACTAACTAACTGAGGATGAGTTACAGTAGTTCACTAATATTAAAATAGGCAAGAATCTGTATAACCGAGAGAGAAGGTAATTCAGTCTGCACTCCTACCACATGAATTAAGTGTTCAAGTTGTAGGGTATTCGACATTATATAAAAACAGTCATAGACATGCCTTTTTATCAAGGTTGTAGATAAATGATAAACATGACTTATGATTTATGCATTAAGCTTAGTTACCCGATTGCTAGTTACATATAACCCCCCCCCCCCCCTTCCCACGTCATGTTGCATCCAACTCAAGAAAGAAAAACTGATCAGCCATATTCGAGGATACGGCGACATCGGACAACACTCATCAACCAAATTGTGCCGTGTATCAATAAGTGGCCACCACTAGTACGACAAATAAGAAGCAGCCAAGATCTTGAAGCTTCATTCGATAGTCCTGAGGCCTCACAAGTAAAACAGGCTACTGGAAAAGAGCGAGAGCTACGAGGAAGGTAAAATGCGTGACTGTGAGAGTAAGGTAACAAGCTAAAGTAACGAATGACTATTTATATGTTTAAGGAGTGAAAAAGGTGATCAAATGGGTATGACCGGCTAAGTTATGAACCAGGGTTATAATGCCAGTTAGCACCTGAGGGGTCCCATAAAATGTTCCTTCTTTTAGCGGATTAAATCACTCCTCCACAGGATGTCAAAATGATGTTGCATAGACATCTTGGCCTCATAGCAATCTCATTCTTAATAGAATATAGTAGATCTCAGCGCCGATAGGTTTTTGAGTTAGTGTTGTTCCTATTACCCTGTCCAACTACCAGCATCCCCTATCATTTGTGTTCATATCACGAGCCCTCATCCTACTCCGATATCAGTACCCAGCCCTCTGCCTTTTTACTAATATTCCCATACCTTGCTAAATTATCAGGACTCAACAATCGCTCAAGTTTGCTGGAGTCTACATTAGGGCTATTCCTCATCGTGCATGGTATTTTCAGTATGCTGCTCACTGTTTTGCTATCAGTACTTGTTATCTTGGGTAAGGATGGTGTTAATGGGCGTACCATCCGATTGTTTACATAAATTACTTACTCACAATTACGTTCGCATCTAACTGGACTTATTTTGTGTTAAGCCATTATCCCACGGCCAGCGGTTATTTGCCCCCTGCTGGTAATATATACTGTATACCCCACGGCCAGCTGTTGGGTAAATAGTTTTGATACCCGCCGTGGGATCACCCCCCATGACTTACTGTCATAATAAAATATTATTACCAGCATGGGGCAAATAAAAGCTGGCCGTGGGATAATTTGGTAAAAAAAAACAGTCAAATTAGACGTGAACGTAACTGCGAGCGTGCGACTTATGGTGGGTTCACACATTCACGTATATTGCTCCCGTCAGCTCCCGTCTGTTGTAAACGAAGGTATATTGGTAGTTGGCAACCGATTACGTAAAACGTAATGGCATAATACGCAAAACTTTAATGAAATTACGGCCAGTCGGGGGGGGGGTACTCTCGCATGGCGCGAGTAGAAACGAGTAGCCCACGTGGGTCGGGAATGTTGTGGGTGCGGCCAAGGCCGCGCTGCGGCCAAATTGCTGATTCGAGTCGAATCAGGAACGTGGCTTCGCCCTCACGTATGTCAAAAGACGGGGAAACTTTACGACCGACCAGGCCACCACGGTCGTCTGACCAGAGCATCCTCGGCGGAAGATGCAGCTACCACGTGAGACGAGAACTGCCATAGACAAAACGTAGAAAGTTCCACCCGAACATGGAAGTATACGTTAATTAGGCCGCATCTGGCAGAACCGCCGCACTGCGGGTTGGGCGGGAAGACGCGGCATCGTTGTACGAGGGGACAACGGGACCAGCGAGGGACCCTCCAGTCACACCTCTCACCACACCGGAGCTGCAACCAAGCATCCAACCCTGCTACCCCCTGCACCCTGCCGAAACCCAATCGTAGCAGCGAAACGACTGCACCTATGGCTTTCATATTTTTACCACATGTACCTTACCATTTAGGCTACCCACCACAAAAATCCCAAATCCCTCCCACCCCCACGCCACTGACTGTCGGTCCCGTCAGAAGGGGAAAAAAAGGAAAATCTGTGGCGGCGAAACGACTGCACCAATCGGTTCCATATTTGTGTGACAAGTCTCTTACCCTTCTGCCTTCCCTCCACCACACCCCCAACCTCCTCCCACCACCCACTTCTAGCGTATCCGTACGAAGAAAAGGAAAAAAAAGGAAAATCTGTGGCGGCGAAACGACTGCACCAATCGGTTCCATATTTGTGTGACAAGTCTCTTGCCCTTCGCCTTCTGCCTTCCCCCACCACCATCACCCCCAAAACCTCCTCCCACCACCCACTTCTAGCGTATCCGTACGAAGGAAAGGAAAAAAAGGAAAATCCGTGGTGGCGAAACTACCTCACCAATCGGCTTCATATGTGTAACACAAGTCAATTACCCTTCTACCTTCCCCCAACCAACCCTCCCACCCATACATTCCGATACCATAAAAGTCTCTGTAGTCTATAGTGTCTTTTCAGCTAATTTCGGGATCATCGGGGACCTGATTTCTGGCGAGGGGAGTGTTTTTTTTACCATTTCTCTCCCAACTTAATAGATTTAGCCAAAAAAAAATAAAACAAAATATGGCACTGGCAGAAGCACACCGTCAAAATTGGCTGGCACTCAGCGGTTACTCCTCCAGGATGAATTCCTCGATGTTACTCCTCCAGGATGAATTCCTCGATGTTGTTCATGGTGCCGATGAAGGACTGGGAATGGGAATGGTGTGGCCATTCCTGCCCTTTTGTAGTTCCCAGATTCCAACCCAGACCTATGTGGTTGACAAAGACTGTCTTTGTCTGTGTTTGGTCAGACGGGGTGTGCCTACGATTGGCCAGAACCGGTCCAGGTACGACCTAACAAATCCCAAGACATGCGGCCTCATCTACGCCGGTCTTGAGGGGGCGTGGCCCGAACGGGGCTATGCTTACGCACGTCGTACGTAGTTCAATACGACTCCATTACGTCTGACGTAACACTGGCCCCGTTACGCTAAGTCTGTCGGGAAGTGCAATAGACTTGGAAGAACGCAGAAACTACTCGCGTCTTTACATAAATTGGCGATACGCCGGACGGGAGCAATATACGTGAATGTGTGAACCCACCATTACGTAACAAGGCGGACGGTAAGCCTGCTAACAACATTCTTACCTAATCTTGTTCTATCACACCTCCAAATTCTTCAGTTATCAATTACCCTCTTCCTGACCAAACATCAATTCCTCTCACCTTGGAATGCTACTATTTCGGTCATCATTTTCGGTTACCAATTACTTTCATCCCGTTATTATAAATTTTACCCAACTCTATATATGTTACTAATTGTTATGGCTTCATATGTAAGCACTTCCCTTTACTCTGTTGTTATTGCTTTGTTCACCCAGCTTTGTATGTTTCTAATCCACATATCCATATCTGTTTTACCCATATCTGTTAACAATACCCTTCTCCATGTTTTTGTATTTGTACTCTTCACTCAAACTCTTGTAGCCTACTGTACATCATTATCCTTTACTGTTAACAACATGTTGATCAAAATTACCCTAATTAGTTCGTTACCCTAACTTAAGGTGGAAAGGTGAATTTTGCCTAGAAAAACACAATGAAGTGAATATGTAGACATAATGATGTGTCACAATATTCGTTCGCGCTCGTAAATGTTCGACAGTTGATAAGGATGACCTTTAGAAGTAATTAAATTAAACTGATTTGTTTCGTCTGTAAAGTTATATAAACGATTATGTTTCACATCAATCTGGTCTTGTAAATATATCTTGAGCTGTGATAGCTTATCCATTTGCATTGACAACTAATATATTATGTACAAATATATTTCTAATAATATAAAGTTTTCCCAAATATTAGAGTCTGTCTGTCATCTCTAAAGCTAATCCTCCTAATTATAAATATTTGTTTTGTCTTCAGTTTTATGACTATTCCTTAACACAACTACCCCAAAAAAGAATATATTTTGTTTTATCTAAACCAAACTTAAACGCCAAAATAGGAAATAATACAGAATACTTACAGTATACTAATCGTAACCATATAAAAAACATTCAACCGACTCGTACACTATCAATTAATTACACCTTCTTTTCGCATTGCATATTTCAAGATACAAATTTAGTTTTTATTTAATAGACTTCCCTTAATTTGATCTTTCTTTTCTTCCGAAATTCGGAAAGATCATTCGTACTGGATGATATGAATAGTAATAAAATTTAAAGCTGGCTAAAATTCTAGCCCTCTTACTACGACTCTGTTGAAATTGCTTCGCCGTTACAGTCTTCACATTTGTTCTAATGTCAATTAACCACATATATCATGTCATTCTAATGCTTGCAGTCTACATATTAATAATTATCGGAGGGCAAAGCCCCCCCCCCCCCCCTCTACCCTTCTTGTATCCCACGTTGGAATTATAACTAAAACCATGAAATAACTAATTTCCCAATATCTGGAGGAATACAAATGGAAAATAGGGGTGCGAACCTTTTCCCTATAATTACCGGAATCACTGTTCTACCATCTGATCTGCACTAAACTCGCAAAAGATCAAGGAAATAATTATGCCAACAAATCTACAATTCTCCCGATATCCGGCGTTTGGGTGAATTACGAAGTATTTTCTAAATAGAAAGGGCTTGTTCTGGAGTGCTTCACTTACTGCGAATGGCTAAAATGATTTGATAATGATCCATTAAATATTTGTTTACGCAAAATATATCAACAACAAATTAAAATGAAAACAAACACGGTACTCGGCGGCAATTTCTGTTCCCCATTATCAGATATCCATATTATATACCGCATATACAACAACACGGTTTGTGGACGATTTGGGTACCAACTGATTCAATATATTGGTGGTAGTTAACTATATGGTAGTATTTTTTCGGTATTTAGGCATGGGTTCTATATACTTCTTTTCCAAAATTATAGCCACACTCACGTTTGATGACAGATGACAGTGATCCAGGCAGGGCAGAGAATGGGCTGTGGCTACTTACCTGGAAGTTGGAAATGCGATTATTAATATTATATCTGACCTTTGAATATTTACATTTATACCACAAAAATTTGTTACATTTAGTGTTTATGGAAAATTTCCAGAGCTGCACCTGATGTAACACTAGAATTATTCCTTTTTTATTTTATTTGTTATGATAGACCATGGTTTTATATACTAAAGGCCATCGCATTTTAGATTTTACTCATTGTCTAGCCATCCTTAACCCTTCCTACCCGGGCAGCATTTCAAAATGCCGCAAATTGCGAAAAACCCAGAGCCCGGGGGGTATTTTAAAATCTGTATGCTTGAAAGCGTCCTAAACGTGCTTTGAAAGCCGCGCGGCTAAACTTTTGCAAACAAAGTCGATCGTAGCGCCACCAAGCCTCAACTACATCGCTTATCAGTCCGACCTTGTCCGCCATTGCCAGTTATAGCGAAAATTAGTCTTCCAAAGACTCAAATATGGCTAAATACGCGGAAAAACTCTCTCCACGGAAATCGTCATCACACCTGAACCAGTTGACCTAGAGAGCTCTACTCAATGTGTGTGAGTTCTCTAGCTATTAAATTAACAAAAATAGGCCTATGTTTACATACATTTTTTGGCCAGATCGCCCGGGTAAGACTATCAATATTTAGAAATGCTGCCCGGGCAAGAAGGGTTAAACACCCCCCTATTAGGATTGCCGTATGATACAGGATGGGTTGAGGCCTCACCCACAGTGACTTACTGAAATCAGCATCTATGTTGTAAGTAGCAGGATTTTGAGTATTACCCCACAATTTTGCCTCCACAGCCGTCGATAGGGCAGACTTTTGTTTTTTACAGTGCTATATATTGTGTCTGTATAATGCATTTGCGACAGTAATGACATATTTTGCAATGAAGTGCATGACATTAGATTCATATAGGACACATAATGATCGATGGATCCGACTCGGTACAACACTGGACAAATTCAGTGTTTGTTCCTTCAAATTGTATTACATCTATCTATCTATCTATCTATATGCTCAGGCACAATCCCCACTTTTCCTATTTTTATTTTTTATTTTCTATTTAATTCTATTTTATTATTATTATTATTATTATTATTATTTGTTTTTGTTTTTTTCTTTTTTTTTCTTGGGGTGGCCGCCTCAAGACAGACCAAGAACAGGGAAAACACAAAACACAGCATAAAACATCGAACAAACACAGACAAAACACAAATTCACACACATCTAGGTTACCCAGGAGAAGACTCAGAGACCAGGGTCACCAAGGTCGCTCCAGCACTCCCCCGGCCCCCCGACCACCCGGAGAGGTTCCAATCTCGGCAGGCAGGCATGCAGCGGAGCCGAAGCCACAAGCCCGCCCACCACACTTCCAGGCGCTCCCTTCATATTAATCGTCTCCCCGGGCCAGGCGCCTAATGGACTATTATCTAGTCCAACTTGCGCCCGACCCCTTCCCCCAAATGACCACGTGTTCACTCAACTATTCACAAGCATTCTCCATTCATTCCTGTTTATTACCACTTCCTTTGCCTGATCTATAGTCATTCCTCTATCATCCAAAGCTTGTCTTACACAGTCTCTCCATCTCAATGGGGGTCTTCCTGCCCTTCTATCTCCCCTTGTATCTGACTCACATATTCTCTTTGTAAGCCTTTCATCTCCCATTCGTTCAACATAACCGTACCAGCTCAGCAACCTTCTGTCCACTCTGGCTGACAAATGTTCCTGCTGCCCCACTCTCCTACGTATCTCTTCATTCCTCAATCTGTCTCTATGAGTAACTCCACACATACTCCTCAAGCAGCTCATCTCCATCACATCCAGCTTTCTTCTTTCTTTTTTCTTCAGAGCCCATGACTCAGCCCCATACATCACTGTTGGCACAACAATTCCTTGATACATTGCACTGTTTACTTTCATTCCGAGATCTCGTCTTCCACATGCTTCCCATTGCTCCGAAAACCTTCCTTCCTTCACACACTCTCTGTTTTACCTCCATTTCTATATAATACCTCCACTCCTGCTTATCGTTCCTCCTATATATTTAAAACACTCTATTTGTTCCAATATTTCTCCATCCAGCCTCACATCTAGATTCACCCTACGATCACCCCTATTACACACCATTACTTTACTTTTATTGACGTTCACCTTCAGTTTCCTTCTCCCACAAACCACTCCAAACTTTTTGACTACCCGATGCAATTTCTCCTCAGAATCCGCCACCAACGCTGTGTCATCAGTGAACAGCAACTGATTCAATCCCAATCTCTACCATTCTTTCCTACTAAACCCAATCCTCTTCCCATAGTTCTCATTTTAACCTCCCTCACCACACCATCCATAAACATATTAAGCAGCCAAGGTGACAATACACAACCCTGTCGCAAACCTACCTTTACCTCAATCCATTCACTCAACTCCCCATTTCCTACTCTAACACATGCTCTGCTCCCTTCATAAAAAACTCTTAATTACATGATATCTACAATATATACACTTCTTGTACACTCCAAGATATAACAGTAACATTTGCAGCTGCTCCAAACTGAATTGAAACTTTTCATTCGTTCTTTGCCTATTTGTTTTGCCTTTTGGAATCAATTTATAATGCTGGAAACCTGGTAATGGGACTTAATGAGTGTTTTAGAGTATACAGAAAATAACAAATAAAGTTCACCTCCGTTTGTAGTGATGAGGTGGTTGTATAGAAAACGCCTGGTAAGATTGGACCTTCGCTGCCACAGCCACGAGGTAGACGTACTTATCAAGACACCCTGAAACAAAAACATATGGTAAATATAAAGTTTTACACCGGAGACAAATTTTACAATATATATATATATAGAGTAGATCTGAGGGAGCTCTGAGAGTGATGGGACTTCATATACTTTTCTGGTAGTATCAGGTATTATAAATGTGATCAAAATGATTGTCCCATAGTGGATCCCATAGACCTGCATTGGCATAAATAAATTATTTATAATAACGCAACAAACTTTTTCCTAATATATACCATAAGATCTTGTCATTAACTCTTTGAGGCACAGCGAACGCAAGTTGCGTGGTTTATAGCATATTTAACCCTTAAAAAGAGGCTCACCACATAAGTCGTATTTAATAAAGCTGGACTATGTGGCGGCGCTCGACATAGGTCGAGTGGCAATTTCAGCACGTAATGTTGCTGAGAGAGAGAGACAAGTGGTGGCAGGAGACTAGCGAGCGTATGACTGCTCCAGACCACCGCGGCGAACCTACTGACACGAATCTCAGCTCCCTCCTCCCTCTCTACATACTGAATTATATGGGGAAAGTACCGAATTACATGCTTTTTGCACTCGCGTTGCACGGTTATTGCAAGAAAACTAGCCATCATAAAAGGATCGTTATGGTGTCATTCGAAAGCTCTGTTTATGCCCTTTCAGGAATAGGTACTTGTTTTACGTTCTGGGTCTTATTTAGGCATGAAAATGATCACACAGCCCTACATATAAATAAACCGCATAGGCTGCTCGTAAGGTGTTAAACCTTGAAATATGCCAGATGCACCTTGAAAATGGTTAGCTTACTTAGTTACCCCAAACCTCTCCAGTTTTCTTTATATGATGGTTTAAAGAAAATCATGGTAAGAGTTGTGTTAGGGAGCATACCGTCTGCTTTGTTTACATAGTCACATATCCATAGTTACATTCGCATTTAATTTGACTGCTGTTATTTGCCCCAGCTGGTAATATGCTGTATATGATGACAACTAGTCATTGGGGGTGATTGTATCCCACGGCCGGTAACAAAACAATTTCCCCAACACCTGGCCATGGGATACAATTTTTGGTTGAAGGGGGCTTTGCCCCCTCACTTCCCATTACTTATTGTCATCATCATATACTGTATATTACCAACAGGGGCAAATAACAGCAGTCAAATTAGGGTGCAATTTTACTTTAGGGGCGCACACTTTACAGGTACCACCACGGACATATTAGACTTTGATTAGGTTTCCACGCATCCAACACCAAGCTCCACCCTTTTCTGGTATACGAAATATCCAAAATGAAATGGTTAACTCTAATATAAATATTATTAGACATAATATAAAGATTACTCGTTTTTTTTTTTACTTCTATTCGGTACTACGATTTTTCCCATTTTTTTGTTTTCAATTTTAGATTGTTCATTTGCATCAATATACAGTATAGTGTTTCTAATTATTTAGAAATCTCGGAGAAAACTGTTTTCCTCAATTTCGGTAAATATTCTGTTTAACACCAGGGACGATTTGTACAAGTATTTTTTATTTGTTTTCCCATTTTTTTTTTTTTTTTTTTTAGGTGTGTTGTTTTATGAACCCTGTCGGAAATTGCAAAACAAACCTTATCCATTAATCTTAAGACACCAAAACAACAAAACATATTCGCTCGCTCGTAGTCATATTTCCGGCAATTTTGACTGCCGTGGTATACAAAAATAAGTTGAGGGGGGGGGGGGAGGCTTTGCCCCCCCTCACCCCCCCCCCATGACTTATTGTCATCATCATATATATTGCCAGCAGAGGGCAAATAACGGAACAAAACAAAAGCGAAACCGCGAGCGTACAACCTATGTAAACATGACGACCGTAGCCCAGATACTACATCCTTATATTTTTTGTTAGTGATTTAGGGCGTATATTATAATGAATTACCGACGGTTTGGACATAATTATATGCCAATGAAGTACATGATACTGTATAACTAACATATAAGCCTAAATAATATATCGATGGTTTCGACCCGGTGTTAAACTGGATAAATTCCTCAATGGTTATATTCAACGACACTCTAGTGCAGCGTTATGAGAAACAATTTATTAGGGAAAATAGGCACCAATAGATTCGCCATATTTGTCTCTATATGGTCCGCATGGAGGATTTTCGTTATCAACAAATTGAAAAATACCCACTTCACAGATAAATACACCAAAAATCTAAGTCAAAGCGGGGGTGTGGGGGCAGCAGCCCCCTCCTATAATACTAGGATAGGTTTGGTAAGGTTGTTAGGTTAGGCTAATGTTCTTTCAAAGGGGTATAGGCTAGTAAACACTAGGATAGCCTATACCCGGTCAGAGGTAAGAAGAAGAGTCCTGCAGTAGTCTCCTTGAATGCTACCAAAACAAATGTTCATATAATCTTTAGAGCATATAGAGGAAAATTCCATAGTAGCGAGAGCGATCTTTTTCCCACTCCCCTTCAATATTATAATTGGTTTCCTGTTTTCAATGTGTCCCTAATAAGGATTACCTTCACTTGCCACAACAATATTAAAATATTTATCCCAATAGGTGAGGAGGGCATGAAGTACTGTATATCAGGGAAAGAGCGGGGTTGAAATGTGGGGTTGAGGTAGAACAGCTGATACGATCAAAACATACTGGAAACTTTGCTGTGATTGGCTGGCCAAACCCGTTTGTGATTGGCAGGCTGGAAGTGACGTCATCGCCATAGATGACGTCACGACCCTACCAACTCGATCGATAAATTATCACTCCCGGTCCCGTGTCTTAATTTAAGAAATTGTTCCCATATTTAATAATAAATGCTGCAGCCTGATTATGTCCTCTCGCTGTAACCAACGCTCTTTCCCATATGTTCACACTTCATATCGTCCCAAACTGTTGGTGTTTAACCCCTTCAGACTCATATGACGCAGAGGTTGCCAGATTAGCAATAAGAAATAGAGGGTTAATATTGTTGAAGGTGTTGAAAGTAAACATCACTAAACACAGGAAACCACCTATAATATTATACCATACAATACCGTAGAACATTTCCGGAAGAAGGCCTTAGGGGAGTATGAAAAATATCGGCCCCACTAACATGATCATGCTGTCAAGGCAGTGATAACTTAATTACTGGTGCTAACCTATCAGATATAGTATGTGTACTTAGTACCCAGTACATAAGATACAAGACTAACCTATAGGCCTACCTACCAGCTACTGCGGGTTCCTCCTAGTACCGAATGCGTAGGATACAAGACGAACCTTTACCTACCAGCTAGTGCATGTTCCTAGTAACACGAAATTGTCATTAACCTAACCTAACTTACCCTAGTGTCCTTAGTGGGGGCTGCCGTCCCCACACCCCCGCTGTTAGCACGTAGCTAGTGCAGGTTCCTAGTAACACCAAATTGTCACCAAACCTAACTTAACCTAGTGTCCTTAGTGGGGCTGCCGTCCCCACACCCCCGCTGTTAGCACGTAGCTAGTGCAGGTTCCTAGCACACCAAATTGTCATTAACCTAACCAAACAACCTAACCTAACTTAACCTAGTGTCCTTAGTGGGGGCTGCCGTCCCCACAATCCCGCTGTTAGCACGTAGCACGTAGCTAGTGCAGGTTCCTAGCAACACCAAATGATAATATTAAAGGACACTAGTGCAACGTTATGAGAAACAATTTATTAGGGAAAATGGAAAAATGTTATTTTAATACCACGAATTTTCAGAGTGTTTTTTATAAACAAAATTGGTCATTTGCATCAATATATAGTGTTTGTAATTAATTAGCAATCTCGGTAAAACCTATTTTCCCCATTAGGCCTATCGATCGATGTTGAGACACTCTTGCTCCCCGATAGTGATTTGAAAAGACATTAGCCTAACCTAACCTAACAACCTTACCTAACCTAACCTAGTATTATGGGTGGGGGCTGCCGCCCCTACACCCCCGCTGGTTGAGTACCCTTAATTAAAAAAAAAAAAAAATGACTGTCGATTATACGAAGGTGAAAGAAAGGTCGATGAAGTCTATGGTGTTTGCTCTGCAATCTTCAGCTTGATTGTACATTGATAACGGGAAAGTACCGTATTGACAACCTTGTTACGAAAATTAAATTTTAGTACCATACTTTTATATTAGTTTTTCCGAGGGTTTAACACATTTTCATATGATCTTTAGAGCTATCGATAACTGGAAGTACCGTATTGACAACCTTGTTACGAAAAAGACATTTTAGTACCATACTTTGTTATTAGGTTTTGCCGAGGGTTAAAACAAATTTTCTTATGATCTTTAAAGCATATAGATTAAATATCTATCTTCAAATATATCAACAAAATTCGTGGTATTAAAATAACATTGAACCGGGAAAATAGGCACCAATAGATTCGCCATATTTTTCTCTAGATAGTCCGCATGGAGGATTTTCGTTATCAACAAATTGAAAAATACCCACTTCACAGATAAAAACACCAAAAATCTAAGTCAAAGCGGGGGTGTGGGGGCGGCAGCCCCCACCTATAATACTAGGATAGGTTAGGTAAGGTTGTTAGGTTAGGCTAATATCCTATCAAAGAGGTATAGGCTAGTAAAGACTAGGATAGCCTATACCCGGTCAGAGGTAAGAAGAAGAAGAGTCCTGCAGTAGTCTCCTTGAATGTTACCCACCAAATTGTCATTAACCTAACCAAACAACCTAACCTAACTTAACCTAGTGTCCTTAGTGGGGGAAGCCTATCACCCACTGTTAGCACGTAGCTAGTGCAGGTTCCTAGCAACACCAAATTGTCATTAACCTAACCAAACTTAACCTATTGTCTTTAGTGGGGGCTGCCGCCCCCACACACCCACTGTTAGCACGTACAAATCAGACTAACTTTGGAGGTTTCATGGTCAGCAAATATAATTCAGACTAATCTCTGACTATCGACGGTGGAAGTTCTGTTAATAATCTCGTGTAAAATATGTTCTAGTGCCCTCACACAGTAAAAGAACTTCGCTGATCAAACAGCAACCCTTCCTCAATTCCATTATGGCCGAAACTGAGATTTCATCAGGCAACAGAGACGAAAATCTAAGTGACGTCACTGTCGTCACACGCAGCTTCGCAACAACCAATAAAATGCCAAACATTGGTGTGACGTCACCGTTGCCACACGCAGTTTATTGACCAATAGCATATCAGCTTACAACACAACATTCGGCTCGGCTGGCTCTTGTTTTGCGTTTCTCATAGTCTACGGACTGTTTACGCGGTGATTGTGCTTTATACACAATTTACTAAGTTATTGTAGGATTATATTAATTTTGTACCTGAACTCAAAAAATCTTTAATTCCATAGAAGCTATAACTAAAATTGTATTTGAGAAATGATAGGGTACCATTTTAGATAATATTCAAACCCTCTTTCGCAGCCCTATTAGAAATAATTTATTAGGGAAAATAGGGACCAATAGTCTTCGCCATATTTTTTCATTATAGTCCGCATGGAGGAATTTCGTTATCGACACTTGAAAAAACCCGATTCACCGAAAAAGAACACGAAAATAATGTCCCAAACGTAAACAAAGCATTGCACCCAATGAATCCTTCGACCTGGGTCCTCTTCTTCTTGTTTTGAAAGATGCAGTGAGTGCGATTTACCCAATACATGGCTTGAACGTTACTCACAAAAACGATATTATATTATATTATATTAGGATTAGGGTTAGGTTAGGTTAGGTTAATCTAATATAATATTTGTACATTTTGGAAGCGTGCATGGCCACCCCACAATTTTCCTTACCTACTGAAAAAGCGCGATTCACCCAATAAATGGCGCCATTTGACAGAGTATCTTCAGATTAATGAATAATGGGTAAGTTAATGCAACTCCTCCACTCAAACCATGATAAACAACAATTAAACACCATATTCCTTGGAAAAATGATAAAGAAACCTGGTAAATAAGGCGGCTCTAGCTGTCTTGAATGTTACCCAATTTTACCCAGTCCTATGGGACACGCATTTGACAGGTACCACCAAGAATTTAATACATATTTTTTTCGGTTTCCACGCATCCAACACCAAGCTACACCCTTTTCTGGTGTACGAAACACTAAGAAAACAATGGGGACACTTTAATATTAATAATATGAGATGAAATATAAAGAGAACTATGTTGCGTTTGTGGAAGTGGCATAGCTTTGTTTACTTTACGCTCGAAATTAGCCTATTTCCCGCCTTGGCGGTCGACTTAAAATGGCGGAGTGTGGAGGTGGTTTTGCTCTCCCGCAGTACTTTTAAGGGATTTTATGTCTTCTACATTATTTAGAGCAGCAGCAGGGGTCTGGGGGCGGCAGCCCACAGGTTAGGTTAGGTTGTTAGGTTAGGTTAATGACAATATTGCCATGCGTCGTCGAGCGTCCTGTAATAAACAAACCGACGATCGGATCAGCGACAGACGGACTTCCGATTTTCGGCACAAACGCGCCGTTTTATTCTCGTCGAAAACAACATTTAAAAAGTTATTATATCGTTTTCAATACTATTACCGGACCAGAAAAGGGTGTAGCTTTGTGTTGCATGTATGGAAACCGAAAACAAATATGTAATAAATCCTTGGTGGTACAGTTGTTCAAAGGGCCAGCTGACCCACCCTCGCTCTGGGGCTCGCAGAATTATCTGGCAATACTGGTGTAGGAAGGACGTGTGTCTTACAAAGATTGGGATTGGTAGATCTGATTTCGGCTATATCATTGTTAGAACATATACTAAGCAAGGAAAAGTAAGCCTATCTCAAGTAAAAATGCATACATCGCTATGTATGATCCCGAACATTCACACAAAGTTCGTGGACTTGCTTAAATATTGAAGTTATTATATCCACTGATTGGCAACGCATATAAAACCTGCTGGCTGCCACAACATACTTTACTCGATTTTATAAGAATACATATTTCTGTTTTATTGGTGGCTGCTTAATGAAGGAGCATTTAGTCTTCACAACGTGAACATTACATAGTCTAATTTGCAGTAACATACAGGACAGACACAGGTAACACATTAATGGCAAGTGGTATCCCTGCACCACTACACCAGTATTGCCAGCTAATTCTGCGAGCCCCAGAGCGAGGGTGGGTCAGCTGGAACTTTGACCAACTGTACCTGTCAAATGCGTGTCCTATAGGTATAACTGTACCAATTATTGCCGGTATTTTTTATATCATGTACAAACATTATAGCTATCGGGTATACCATTATATCTCTAATAAGTCTGTGGTGGTACATGTAAAGTGTAGACTCGAATGTAACTGCAAGTGTGACACTATGTAAACAAAGCGGACGGTACACCTGCTAACAAAACTCTTACCTGGGAACCACCTCCTATAAATAGTCTAGGCCTCTACAAATATTATTTTCATCGTAAGCTTTCATAATATATTTTCTAACGTATATACTTGCTGTCCAGTGTTTTTGGGAGTATATACAGTAGGTTATGTTAGGTTTGTCTGGGATGGTTACACTAACTTATTCAAGCTTGGATTATCTCCCATATGCATAAAGTGGGCTCATTAAAAGATTACAACATGGGAGCCGGTCGCCAATAGAGCTCGATTAGGCTAGTGTATTGGAAACGTGACTTTTCTACATACGAGTATGTCATGATTACAGAAGTGTAAATAATAAAGATGGTAACTGGTGGTCACTTATTATTTTTTAACTTGCCTCTGAACAGAATACTTAAATCTGATGAAGCCATAACAACATAGTCCAACCAATTTAAGTACACCTAACCGAACTGTTAGATTAGCTAGATAATAGTTGTTCTGCTCCAAACTGGGTACTTACACAGGGTCGATATCCTCAGAGCCATTTTCACACTCACTACATCACCAAATGCTTTCAGTCTTTTACTGCATCATCTCTTCAATAATAATAGTTCGGTTGGAAAGCGCACCTCCACAATACAGTTTTAGATCACGTTAGTGTAATAGTGCGTTATTCAGGAGTATCGTTTTGCATCACAAACTCGCCGTATACTATTCTATATACATATATATAAATCACGCTGCACATGACATGGGTGAAAAACATATCAAAACACCGCGTAGCACATATTTACAACTATCACTGCACACGACATCTCCCGCAAATTGTATCAAAACACCGCAGAACAGTTACATCCGCACCTCCAACATCCTGGGCTGTCCAGTGTTCCTGTGGTAATAAACAACTCACAATCGGGTAGCGTTGCTGTGCTGCTTCGATTCACCGAGCTACACATTCTCTGTTATGGTATTTGGATATGAAAGCAAATGGGTTCTATTGTGACCAGAGTCAAGTGCTTCGGAACATACGGTACTGATCTTTGTCCTTATTTGTATGGATATTTTTGTGTTCCAGTATCCACAGTTGCCCAAATAAGCATAATGTGTATAATTTATGCACCAAATATTGCTGTTTGTTTCACACATGAGCCTTAAATTGTAAGATAACTCGCGAGTTTCTCGTTCTTGAATGAAGCACACATAACATTTTACTAGCAGACGAAACGGAAACAAACTATTATTATCCAAAATGTTTCAAATATGACCTTGGTGTTTTAATTAATTACTGTTAATTCGTATGTACTGCACATCCTTCTAATAAATTGCATACATAATTATTAAACACCCAATGAAAACTAGGTCTCAATTCGAAGATGTGAAAATGACTAACTGTACCGAAATCCACGTTTGGTGTAAGTACGCAGCTGTTTACCACATAAGCAGACTATACTTTATGAAACGCCAACACTCGATTCAATTAGGCCCCCGCTCATGTTAACCCTTGGCCGCCATTTTCGTCTTATGACCCTCAAAATAATGGGGCGAATGTCTTAAAATTTCAAAACTAATGGGGCTAAATATGAGTGAGAAGAGGGTCCAAAAACAAAAAGTTCCTCTCTCTCTTAACAGTTGAATGTATGCTCTATTATTGGTTCAAAGAGCTCACTTGCTGCATTCGAAGCCACCTTCACATAATTCGAACACGATATCCGAAACTGGGAGCGCGTCTATTGGTTTCAGTGAGCCACGTGACCTGGCCCATTTACTATACAAAACCAGACAACTTTTCACCATGACGCCATTTTGGTCACTAAATCCCATGTACAAAATATAAATACTATTCGATAAAGTGATAAGTAGTTATTATTTTTCTATTTCAGAAGGAAGGAAACGAAATATCTCTGATTAAACATAACATATGAAGTAGTTGTCACCGCTTAAGCTATGAATGTTAATATATGCACGTATTGTAAGCAGTTGTCCAGTTTCTATTTACTGAAAGATCTGAGCAAGAATGAATTAGAGTCTAATTGAGTTAGTGCTCAGTGGTTCGTAGTTTGAAAATAATGCTTAGTCTAATTATTAGACAAAGCATTATTTTCAAACTACGAACCACTGAGCACTTTGAAATAGTGTAGATTGACCTCCTAGTCCATCACTGTCCTGGATAAATTAGTTAATTCATCACAATTCATAATTAATAATACAGTTTAATATAATTGAATTCAAAATTCACGGTGAATGAAAATTACACTTCAGCAAAGGATGGAGGATGTGCTTCAGAATTTGAAGCTTCGATCGAGGCTTCAATTTTCTTTCCAAGATTTACTGTCATTTCCCATTTTCTTTATATTTGTAACAATAGTTTTCTAATTTCATTTGCGTGTTACTTGTGTATATATTTAACTCATGCTCAGCTATACAGAAACAAATAGCGTTACCTCTTTAATACATCTGATGGGGGAGTTTTCACTTAACCCCTTCCATACGATGTCTTTACCGTTTAGACGCGTTTGTGCAGCTTTAGAAGGACCTAGATATTCAGTGGGTATATTAATATCGTATTTACTCCTTTGAGGCCTAGAAGTAGATTAAAAGCTGAAGAAAATCGTCTAAATATAACCAGAATATGATGAAAAGTACGTCATCGTGAAGAAGGGGTTAATGGAGATTTTTTTCTTTTCTAGACCACCTTCTCCCGTATGTTTAGCCTCATTAGTTTTGAAAGAAGTTCGTCCAATTAGTTTGGCAATTTAAAACCCTTTGTGCCATTTGGGTGACGTATTATTCCTGGTGAGCGATAGCTAGTCTGCAATTAAGGAGGAACCGGCGCCGGGACAATTTCCTACCGAAAAATGCATCAAGTTATCTCGAAGGTGGGTCTTGGAGGTAATTTGTTAAGCTTGTTGGAGGTTTAGGGGGCAAACTAAAAACTTTCCCTTAACTCACTACCAAAGAAGCAACATCTCACTGTGAAATATAAGTAGGACTAGTGGTCAGGAATTGAACACAACCTAATACTTGAACATTGAAATCTAATAATTGAATCCCAGTAAATTATTTTGTGCAGCTCATTTATTTTCTAAAAATAGTTATCTGTGTATCATTTTTACCGCTTAACAAAATGCTTAGAAATTCCAGTCCACTTAGAAATTCCTGATATAAGTCGTAACCTGAAGTTTTCGAAGATATATAAACATAAATCGAATATAATCATTCCTAACCTAGTATATGTGTTCGTTAGTTATATTTAACCTCTTCTGTACTGTACCAGTGATGTCAATTTACTATTAATCGACCTATATTTAGACGTTTTTGCAGCTCACGAACAATCTGTGGGAGTTGAAAGGGCTAAGTGAGAGAGTTGGAGGTCTTCTAATTGCTAGAGAGACTTCCTAAGCTGAATAAGATCACCTAATAGTTGCATAGAGGTAATGAAAAGGACGTCACCGGAACTGCACGGGTTGAAGGATACAGAAAGGGCCATGACTTATGTTCCTGAGGGTACAACCGTGGTTATGTTTACTCGAACATCCTCCTAATTATTAAGTATATTACTTTGAACATTAACTCGTGAATTTCATATTTTATATGTATGCCTATTTTTTTTTATTGTACTAGTTCGCAAGTATAGCATAATTGTTTCTCCTACAAATATGTCACATTACATGTTGCTGCTTATTTCACACTCAATAATATTTTGAAGCTGCAAAAATATTAGATCGCTCTTGATCTTCGCTCCGTTACCCAATTCTAACCGGCAAGCTTATACTGTATATAAGTGTTATATAAGAAGTTAAAAGAAAGTCATGTGTGATGTAAATTACTTTCGTTTTTCACATGTCTCCATGACAGCCATGACACTGTTTGTTTAGGTTTATAAGTTTTACATTCCATTTCTGTTTCTTTACGTATACGGTCAATATTTGAAGTATGCATAAATACGCAATAAATCGTTTATATAACACATTTATTTACACGTTTGTGTTTCCAGTTCTCATAGAACTGCCTGATGATGGAGGCAAGACACTCCTGAACTGTCGCTATTAACTTATACAACAAATTAACGATTTGTTTTATCTTCTCAAGTCGTGGTTTTACTGATTCAAGTACTGTGTCCCCGTTTCCAAAGAATACTTCTATTACTCTCTCATATATATATATATATATATATATATATATATATATATATATATATATATATATATTATTCTGTATAAATCTAAAGGGAATATAGTTTTCCGCGAGTCTAGTTTCATTACTGTAATTTGTCATTGTCTTTAAGATTATTAGGTGATATAAATTTGATTTAATTAGCAACACTGACACCTACGTTTATGTTCTCAACATGAATGCAATGTGTTGCAATTAATTGTGCACATATGCACACTGGACAAGCAAGCATCCATCGGCAAAAGCATGAATTCCGTAACTTCGTTCACAAATGTAATATTGCGAATGATACATATAACTACATTACGCATCATTACATTATTTGATTTGAATCAATATTGCAAATTAAGCCATCAAAACACCTCATCCCCAATTTCCACCAACATTTTCCCTTACCCATGTTTTACATCCTGTATATAACCAACAGTAAAGCGAGATTCATTTGTGCAAAGAGGGTCAAATTAATAATGATCCCCCTCCCCCCCCCCCCCTCCCCCGCGTACAATAACCTAACCATTGTCAAAGAGATAAAGGGTTGTTTAAAACAAATTGTGTTCTGTTTGCCTATGCAATATCTTAAAACCACATAAACAGCCTAGATTGAATTGTGTGCATTTTCATCATACACTTGCACCATATATATACACATTATTTACTTTGGTTTCAGACGTTATTATTCCTAGGTTTTTCGGTGCTACAAACTAGTGGCATGTCCGAAGACTTCATAAACAAACCTTTGCTTCACTTTACAAAATACTCAGCGATGATGGTTCACTTTTTGAGCGATTTTTGCATGTATTCATTAGTTTTCTAGTTTCCTCCCTAGGCCTCCATTAAATAATAATAATAAACACAAAAAACATCCATTAGATCTCCCTTCTAGACTAATTTGCAAATTTCCCGGCCGAAGGCCGGTTCTTCCAACATTACAGGCTCACAAACGTTCGCCAGGGAAAAAATTGACGCCTAAATAGCACGAAAGGTCAAAATATTGACGAACAAATGGAGCGAAAGGTCTTAAAACCGACTAACTAATGGGGCAAACATCTTAACATCTGAAAACTAATGGGGCTAAACATGAGGGAGAAAGTGCTCCACAAAACCGGCCCATCCCCCTTTTAATGTTTGCCACAGAACCGTCCTTATGTTTGTTTGTTATGCAATTGGGTTGTATCTCCGACCAATTAAACACGGTGAAGGAAAAGCAGACGATAATGGATAGTTTTGATAACACGTGTAAGCTACTTATCATAACATACTTTAAAATATGTTGATACAAGGGTAAGATCAAATATCAAGAGCATACTAATTACTAAATTGTTACCTAAAAAGCGTATAGATTATATATATATATATATTATGAAAGCTCAGATGTCTATTCCATTAGTAACTTTGCTGGACTATAGGATAACACAAAAAGTTCCGATAATGATAAATAAATCAAAGAGAAGATGGAAGAGCGTGGTCTCCGTAATTGTATAGACGACAAAACACGGCCGTCTTCCCCCACCAGTATGTCCGTCTTCCCTAAAGGGGGTTGACATGCCTTTTTTCTCTCCTTTTCTCTCTTTCTCTGGCTTGTATCCATTCGGCCCCATTCGGCCTACTGTTTTAAGACGTCTACCCTCATGCAGGTGTCAATTTTTTTCCTGGCGAATGGTAGCGAGCCAGCATATTTGTTTTAAATGTTTGTGACAGCAGGCTAAATTTGTAAATTTGTTGATAGAAAAATGTCCCCGGCGAAGCCAGATTTCTCCATACAATGCTGGCTCGCTATCGCTCGCCAGGAAAATATCGACACCTAGATTAGGGAAAAAACGTCTTAAAACAGTAGGCTGAATGGGGCCGAATGGATACAAGCCAGAGAGAGAAAGGAAAGATGAGAAAAAAAACAAGTAACCCCCTTTAACCCCCCAAACCGCTGACTCCACACTAGAACCCTAACTCGCACTTCAGGGGGCCCACTAGAGACCCTATAGTAACAGAGAACAGCCAACTTTTGCCATATTAGTGCCACTGTTATCATTACACTCTCTTTACACTCAAATATGGCCATATTTATGATAAACACTCGGCGAAACTGGTATAGATTAAATATTTTGATCTTGTATCTTAAATTGCACATGATCAGGAACAAAATTCATCCTGTTTGACAATTGCAGCATCAAGAGATAAACAAAACTACCTGCTCTCCCACTACTACTGGATATCTAATATCAACTACTCAATAGAAACTCACAAAGGACATACAACTGCCTGCACAAGCAGCTGGTACAATATACGTTATGATAAACTTGAGGCTAAACAAATTTCCGAAAAAAATACAACAGTTTCATAATTGTTGAACACTATATATTCATATTTTTATATAATTTGTCATCAACCAACTTTACTTATAAACTCAATTAATGACATCAACGAATAGATGTGGCACTCCAAGGACTCGAACCTAGGATAGTCACACCGAAATTCCGCGCATTTATGCATTACGCTATCAAGACCAATTTTCACTGAAGGCAATTGTATCATAAATTTTAAAATACTCATATGCTTCAGACAAGGAGATCTACCTAAAAATCACACGAGCGCTTTGGCCCCCTAATATTACCATCAACACTGGTCTGGCAGCTTATGAGGCAAACTTTTCAAAGTAATTCTGACACCAAAATCAGTCTATGTTCAGATTAACTTCCAGTGACAATGCAAGAGATCCCATATATGTTACCGGACAAATGTTGAATATCGAAAATTGCAAATCATTAACGAGTGAAATACTGGAGTACAGGCCAACCACAGAAACAATGGCAACACCTAACCTGGCGTCTCTATGAACAGAGTCTATAGTAAAATGATTGATATACACTACCTTGACTAGGATCCAGGGATAACTGTGATCTTAGAATTCAACTGTTGGTCGGAATTATTAGGCAATCTAGATAGTACAGAAATAATACACAAATAAACATTTGGTTTACTCATACATACTGTATATATTTACTATACAATTTGAATTAATTGGCACTTTAATGATATATTGCACACACTTGTCTCCGGTATAGTGGAGGAAATATAAATTATAGTGTTCATATACACTTAAATATCACCGCTAACAATAATATACAGTATATTAGGCAGTTAAATACATACTGTAATCATAGTTCACATAATTAAACCTTCCTACCCGGGCTATCTTACCCAATGACGGTCGCCCCTACCCGGGCGAAATGGCTGAAAAACGTCTAGGCCTAGACTACCGTATTTATGTTTATTTTCACTGCTAGAACTTTCCCACTCATCTATAACCGTAGTGCGGTTTTCAATCTGTATTTTGGCATTGAGTAGAGCTCTGTAAGTCAACTGGTTCAGTTGTGATGACGATTTCAGTGGAGCCAATATTGCAGAGATGTTGCCAATATGGGGGCTTTTCAGACACTAATTTCGTCATGACGTCATAACAATAACATTGAGGAGTCTTCTCCTTCTTGTTTTCGGAGGTGCGGTCACAAACGCTTGGGTTTGTTGACATAAGTCGTACGCACGGCGTTCAGACCAAGCTTAATTAGGCTATTAAGCTCATGCCTTAGATAAGGCATACCGGGTAGCGGCCCTTCTTTCGTGCTGTCCTTACCTAAGGCAGACCGGGTAGGAAGGGCTAAGCATTGGAAACTATTCACTTTGGTGTTCCAAAGATTCAAGTGTAATGTTTTGGTCAAATGTCTTACCTTTTATATAAAGTAACATGTACAGGATAAGCTATTGTTTCTGGTGGTTGATCCCATGTTGAATGACTTAAATTTTCATTTGAGAAAATTCATGAACAAGCTGTACTTTAGATTTGATGAAAGTGAGTTGATTAAAGTCAAGATAATAATCATGGACCGACTACGAAATATTATACAGAATAAATACCTATACCGTAGTGAAATGATGTCCCCGTGGTTGTTTACTGTATATATGGATGGAGTCATGAAAGAAATACTAGGAAGAGCAGTGGATGTTGGTGTATCGCTGAAAAGGGAGGGAAATGAGTGGAAGCTGCCTATACTGCTGTTTGCGGATGACACAGTTCTGATGAGTGATAATGAATGGGAATTGCAGGGTCTGGTAAATGAGTTTGGAACAGTGTGCAAAAAACGGAATTTGAAGGTAAATGCGGGGAAAAGCAAGGTTATGGTCTTTGAAAGGGGTGAAGTCACAGAGTGTGAGGTGAAGTTGAACAGTCAGGCTATGGAGATCATCAGCTCTTTTAAGTATCTGGGCAGTGTGTTGAGTAAAAATGGGACTGTGGATGAAGAAGTGCAGGAGAGGGTGCAACAGGGGAAGAGGGTTGTAGGAACGTTGAAAGCAGTAACAAGAAATAGAGTGGTCAGTATGGAAGTGAAGAAATCCTTGCATGACAGTGTGGTAATCCCGACACTAACTTACGGAAGCGAAGCATGGACGTTCGTGGAGAGACTCAGACCAAGAGTGAGAGCGGTGGAAATGAGTTACTTGAGAAGTGCGTGCGGATTTACATAGAGGAATAGACAGACAAATGAGGAAGTAAGAAGGAGGTGTGGTGTGAGGTAGATGTGCTGGAAAGTGTGAAAAGGAACAACTTGAGATGGTTCGGCCATATGGAACGTATGGGAAGCGAGAGAATGACTATAAGAGGGTGTACGAGAGCGAGGTGGAGGGACAGAGAGGAAGAGGTTGACCGAAGGAGAGGTGGAAGGATGGAGTGAGGAAGTATATGAATGAAGGCTGTGCTGGTTGAGAGGAGAGGACTGACTGGGGACAGAGGTGCTTGGGGGCGGTTCGTTCGTGGCCACCCCTTCGGGGATCATGGCGTCAGGCGATAGATAGAATAGATAACAGCCATGTAGACACCATTCAATCTTCATACTCGGGCATCATTGAAATCCTTTCAATATTTATATGCATTTGATGTTTAAATTAAAGAGAATTGGGGTATGAAATATACTTTTAACTATAACAACATCCATGTTGACCATGTGTTATTTATTTAGCTCTATTTTACACAGTTCTAAATGTTAATAGATGTATAGAGGTAGCTTTATAAACCATGAAGGATAATGAGCAAAACTATTAATGTAATACTTGAATACTCTGTGTATATGAAAACAGTATAATACATTATAATTGATTTAACTTATTGCAAGCTTTGCAAGTTAAACATGATAAATAGATGCATGGCAGATACGGATAGAGTTATAAATAGTAGGATAAATGGTATATGTAAGGTAGTGAAAGGAAAGTCGTGGTAACCTGTTGTATTAACAGTATATAAATATATACTGTAGACCAACCTACTTCTGTCATTGCCAGGTATCATCAGTGAACTGATAAGGCCACTGTAAAGCATGCAATTATAGCATGCAAATATAAAGCGTTTATGTTGCATCTCTCTCTCTCTCTCTCTCTCTCTCTTGCAACTTGGCCTCTGGCCCCCGTTCACGATTTTTTTTTAATTCAACCAAGGTGGGGCATACCGTAATTATGACAACACCTGTATGATTCAATCTACTATAACCTTATATAACCTACCTTAGTTAAATGTGCCCTTAACCCTTTCACGCATATGACGCGATTTTGAGCCTATTAGGGATACTTTAAAGCCTGTGTTACCATCAGGGGTATTTAGAAACCTTTAGTTTAGTTACTTCAACCTCTGCAGTTGTCTTTGGGTGAGCTGTGGCCAGAAAACTAATTTTGGAGAGGTAATTATAAGAGTGAGAGAACTCTATTTATTATTGCTAATCTGGCAACCTTTGCGTCATAAATGCGTGAAAGGGTTAATAGTGCATGTAATATATCAAATCAATATATATACTGTATATATATACCGTATATATATATATATATATATATATATATATATATATATATATATATATATATATATATATAAAAGTTATCCTTTCAGTATGTTATTTTCTGGTTATCAATAGGCAATTATGTTCATAATTATTAAGAACCGCATATGGATGTCAGAGAGTTAATCGAGTCAGTCTGTATCCTTTTCACTTTCATACATTCTTCCTAAGCTGTATAGAACAAAGTAAAAGTATTATCAGTGTGTATGGTATTGTAAGTAGGTGGACAATCAGAGGAACAGTGGCGTTTCCTTATTTACAATCTTATGCACAAGTAATTGGCCCACAACCATAAGATACACTTGAAACAGGAACATTGTATAAGGAAAAACACTGACTCGGGCATTTGTGTAAAGGGAATGTTTCAAAATATGACATCACCATGTCAAAAATTGTTCAATGTAATTGATACCCCATTTCATTGCAGATGACTGTACAGATAGCCTGCCTGAACCTGACTGCAATACAAAGTTTGGCTGCTCCCATCGCGCTGCACTGTTTGTTCCTCACTCACTAAACGGGCACACAAAAAAAATCATGGAAATGTTTGTCTGTCAAAATGCTATCATAACTGCCAATATTTACATACAACTTGTGTATGTATGTATATCCTATTGATATGGAGCTCATGGTGTATTTCCTACGACGGATTTATGACCGTGTTGTTGGCTGAACATATATAAATTAATTTTTCAGTCAACAGGGCTTGCACCAATGATGTTTTATTGCATTAGTTGATCCGGGGTTCAGGCGAATTAAATATATTGATATTTATATATATATATATATATATATATATATATATATATATATATATATATATATATATATATATATATAGTGTTTTAATGGATTGCAATCCATATTACATATGTGTATGAAATGTGCATATACATTTTTCTATAGTATCCTTTGTTAGCCATATCACATTATGTATTTATCTATGATACATATGCGTAATGTTGCAATGAATGCATTCGCAGATAGTCTGTGTATACTACTATCTGGAACTAAAACAAATACATTTGTATTATATTTTAACAATATATAATTTCGAGATCATGAATTGGTGATGAGAATCAAAGACAAACAAGAATTATATATATATATATATATATATATATATATATATATATATATATATTGCTTACAAAACGAATTTGGCAAGGCAAAACGTGTAAATTATTGTCAATTCGACCGCTTGCAGCACTACGACCAAATTGAATCCTCGACCCTTGTCTAGCACGCTGTGATTGAAAAACTGGCATGAAGTGACCATAATTTCTAATCCTAGATAGAAACACTCACAGACCGAAACAGCCCCATCATAATTGACAGTTCAGCCCATATCTCCCGAGGACCAAAACGGCCGCAAACCAAATCGGTCACTAATGATGATCAGGCAAATTTAACTGCACGGCTCTGCCTATATTGGCTAAAGAACAAAGCGGCTGCACATCAAATAACCATGGAGAAAGACGGCCATGGGTCATCGTAGCTTATAGTCAATTGCATGAGCCATTATCGAGGTCCAAAAGGCCATAAACCAAAATGGTCGGAGGTTCGAACAAATTTAGGTAACATTTGCTCCGAGTTGCGCGCATGGTGATGATATGCACTCTACTGAGAGTGCTTGTTATTATTATTAGTATTATTAGTATTAGTATTATTAGTATTAGTATTATTCTTATTAGTATTAGTATTATTAGTAGTAGTAAAGTTTTACTATTATTGATATTATTATTATTACTTTCACTAACTCTTTATATCCACAAGAGAAAGAGGGTAGCCTGTTTTATCTCTCCAGTAAGCCCTCACTCTACCGGGCTACCCTCTTATCATGCTAAATTAATGTTGCCACTATTATTGTTAGTATAATTATCATTGAAATTAGCGTTGGTTACAGGCTTTTAAAATACAGAGACAGTTTTACTAGTTTATTTTGTCAAAATTCGTAAATAACAAACTTTGGAATTTGGTACATATATGTGAGCTTGCAATCCCACCACCGGTATTCATAGACAGCTCCAATAACATTCCGCAGTCCTTTGGGCAGCGACGAAGTTGTGTCAGGAATCTGAGATGATGAAGAAGGTGGAAAATATTTCTGAGTCTTCTATTATGGTGCAAGATGGCGTGAGTAATCGAGCACTAGGTGACTCAAATGTCAGTTGGTCCTCTTATATCTGTGTGTGGCTGGTTGACGTTGGTAGCTCTTTGCGGCTGTGTCAGCCTGCTACAATGCTGTGCCTCTTGCATCAGCCTGCTAAGATGCTGCATTTCATACATCAAATCGTGACTATGCTGATCTTCCTGCACTAGCCTGCTACTATGCCACACATGCGTTGGCGCTCTGCGTCTAGAGATGTGGTGTACTGATGTGACACCATAATTCTCCATGATTTATTTTTCTCGGAGGGTTCTAAGACTTGCAAACCAGTAAGCTTTAGCTGGTGGCCGGAGCTGCTCAGAGTTGGCTTAGCTGAAATGGTCTGGCGGAATCAGGTGCTTGCAGACTCAGGGTGCGTAGGAGTGCGGCGGATCCTTCTTGACCCTTGTAGCTGCGATGTTTGTTCCAGGTGAGCAGGTGTGGTTATCTCTTCTCCAGGTGAGCAGGTGTGGTTATCTCTTCTCCAGGTGAGCAGGTGTGGTTATCTCTTCTCCCATTCCATATTTTCTTCAGTTTAATGTGCCTGGTACATTATCTGTGTTTGATACTTTTGAGGCATAACAATTATTATTAGTAGTAGTCATAGTAATAATACTACTAATTGTAGTAGTAGTAATTATTATGTTCCTTCCAACAACCAACCATACTCCTAAAATCGATTAATGAAATTTACAAACACATGTGGCAGTCCGTGGACTCGAACCCAGGATGCTCACACCGAAAATCAACACCTTATACATCGCACCACGAAGACAGTTAAAGGTTGGTGGACACTGCCTACGATTTATTATGCAACTTCGAATCCTGCATATCAATCTAAGCATGTACACACATCCCAACTGCAACTCACGTAGGGTAGAAATAGTAGTTAAGGTAATGCTTATTTAATGAATATCATTACTTTATTATGACAAAATTCATTGTTTCTAGCCGCAGTATGAGTGAGTGAGAGTGGCCAGGTCTCTCTTTCTCTCTCCTCAGTAAGCCCTCACTCCACCCCCTTATCCCGTTTAATCCCCGTGATCCAGCGCTGGGGAGGGAGTTCTTACCCTCAGCCTCCACCACTGAAACAAATTAACCCAAGTATTACAAACTTCAGCCGCAGGGAAGAAGAGTGGTGAGGGAAGGTGGTTGGTCAGATGCATGGTAGATGGCATTCTTTCATTACCATTTGCATTTTATTTTGGCTAATGGTAGACGACTTTATTCCACTAAAGACTTGTTACTAGGAATGGAAGTGTTACAAATTACATAAACTCACATGTTCACTCCCACAGATCCTTCCAAATAATATGTATGTCAAATTATAGCAAGCATAATACTTGTACAATATACACAAAACCGCCTTTGTATTCAACGATATAACCAAAGCTACCCCAGTGAAACAAATAAACTAAAGTAATTCAAACTTCATCCGCAGGGAAGAGGAGTGGTGAGGGAAGATGGTTGGTCAGATGCATGGGAAACAACACTCTTTCATTACCATTTCGTACTTTATATTTTTTGATTTTGGGTGACACTAAACGACTTTGTTCACCTTAGGAATTGCCAGTTTTAACGGAAATTATACAAACGGAATAAACACATCAAATTATACCAAGCTAAATACAATACACAAAAACCACCTTTGTATTCAATGGGATATCTTAAGGGTCCACCAGTGAAACAAATTAAGGGGGGTGACCTACATTTTGTCCATCCTTTTCTCCCTCCCTCTTTCTCTGGTTTGTATCCATTCGGCACTATTCAGCCTACTGTTTTAAAACGTTTATCCCAATCTAGGTGTCGATTTTTCCCTGGCGAGCGATAGCGAGCCAGCGTTGTATGAAGAAATCCGGCTTCGCCGGAGACATATTTCTATCGAAAAATGTACAAGTGTAGCCTGCTGTCAGAAATAATTGTTTTAGACATGTTGGCTCGCTACCGCTTGCCAGGCAAAAATCGACACCTGGATGGGGATAAACGTCTTAAAACAGTTGGCTGAATGGGGCCGAATGGATACAAACCAGAGAAAGAGGGAGAGAGAGAGAAAACAAAACGAGGTGCGGCCCCCTTAACGCCAATATCTCAGACTTCAGCAGCAGGGAAGGAGGGTGGAGAGAGAACGCAGTTTGGTCAGGTACAGTCGCGGTCATTAAGGGGAGACGGATCTTTTTTAGTTTTTATTAAATAATGTATTCCTTTATTTCTCAGTGTTCTCGCTAGACCTCCATCAAGCTTAGAAAAACATCCCCTTGACCCCTCCTCAAGATAAATTTGTAAATTTTTCGGTAGAAAAATTTCCCGGCCGAAGGCCGGTTCCTCTTACAATTACAGGCTCGCTATCGCTCGCCAGGAAAAAAGCGACACCTAAATGGCACGCTAGGTCTAAACATTTATAACAAAATGGGACGAAAGGTCTTAAAATCGCCAAACAAATGGGCCGAACGTCTAAAAATCTCGAAACTAATGGGACTAAACACTAGGGAGAAAGGGGTCCAGAAAAACGGTCTGTCTTCCCTTAATTCTGATACATTTTGAAGCTTCGAAATATGTACAAGGAACCTTCTATATACAGATAGTAGGTAAACACAATAATGTGTTTCAATTTAACCCACAACCGGAAATATATGTATCAGCATTAATTATCGCGACTGTACATGGGAAACGACACCCATTTCTTACGGTATCGCTACTAACATCTTATTCTGGCTAACACTAGGCGATATTATTCAGCTTTGGAAGGCCAGTAATAATCAAAGTAGTAAATATTGCAGTATATAAGTTGATAAATGACTTTCACTCTCACAGATACTTCCAAAACTGTATATAATGATGTTGATACCCAAAATAAACTCAAGAAAAGCGTTATCTATTGAAAGGGTTATCGGTAACCTCCACTAGTGAAGAATATTAAGGGGAGGTTTATATTTTTGTCTTGACCCCCTTCTCTTTCATACTTAGATCCATTAGTTTATAGATTTACAGATTTTTGCCCCATTAACTTGGCGATTGTAACACCTTTCACTCCATTTCTTCGCCAATATTAAGACTTTTCGGGCCATTTAGATGTCCGATAGCAAACCTGTAATATAGGAGGGCATTCTTCTACAAAAAAAGTACAAATTTATCTCAAATGGCGTATGTTTGTATATCTGAAAACTAATGGGGTTTAACATAAAAGAGAAGGGGTCCAGAAACCCCCCCCCCCTCTCCCCCCACACACATACACACCCGATCCCCTCCTTAACCCAAATATGCTATCTTCAACCAAAGTGAAGGAACACTTGAATACAGACGGTGATGAAACTTTGTCATTCACAGGTTTTCGGGGTTGAAGTGTATCCTCAGCACGAGATGGTGCTTCTTTTACTGCATCCAGGCTATTATTTGACGCTAATATTTAGTTTAGAAAGAACCGCTCGGAAAGAAAGAGATAATATAGACTATCTAACATGCCTTGCCAAAACTGAAGAACTAATTACAAATTTCCAATTCAATTTAGTTGAATCATAAATTATCATGTTAGGATACAAATGATCTGATTCTCAAACCTCTCTCGCAGGACAAACAAGTGAGAAAATGTGGTGGGTAAGGTGCATGGCTGATCATAGTTCTTATGATACCGCCATTTACATCGTAATGTGGCTAACACTGGATGGTTTTTATTCAGCTTATGAATTATCACTAGCCATCAAAGTGGAACGCACTATATAAATTGAACATTTATATCCACAGGTCTTTTTAAAACTGAATTAAAGCATCCTAAGGTGTCACAAATATACTCAATGCAACGTCACCATTTGAACATTTATCCTCAGCCTCCACCAGTGAACAAAATTAACCCAAACATTTCAAGCTATAGTCACGGGGAAGGAGAAGGAAAACAAAATAGCTGGTCAGGTGCATAGGAGACGAGATGGTGGGAACTTCGAATCGTATTATGGACACTCAAGATGAATAATAGTGCTTGCTTTGTTTGAATGTAGCTTGTTAAGTAAGGGAAGAGAGGATAATTGGTTTGTCAGGTGCATGGTAGACGAGTGTGGGTGGGAGTTTTGAAAGTTACCACCGAAGGCTGAGTATGAGTAATAGTGCTGGATATCCTTACTGTAGCTTAAAGGTAGGGTGAGAGAGAAGGTGACTGATCAGGTGCATGGAAGAAGAGTGGTGGCAGAAGTTTCGAATCTTATTAGGTAAAGCTCGCAATGAATATTATTTTTGTGTACTGCTTGGTTGTACATTTGGATACATTAGTTTGTATCTACATGATCATTTGATGCTAGGAAGGAAACATAGTGTGATTTATTTACTATATTGAATTCCTATAAAACCGTTCGCTGATCATATCATTTAATTGTTTCATAAGGAAATTCACTTCTAATTTAATCATACTATGTTTCGTTCCATTCATACAAACATGGAGTGTACACAAATATATGTGGCCAACTTTAGCTTGAAAGATAGGGAAGAGAGAATGTGGCTGGTTAGGTGCATGTGAGACGAAAGTGGGTGGGAACCTTGTCACTCAGCTACGGTTCAAGACTAATGATAGTCTTTAAGGGGATTTTATGGACCCTCTTCTCCCTCATGCTTAGCACCATTAGAGATTCGCCCCATTAGTTTGGCAATTATAAGACCTTTCTTACCATATAACTGTCGACTTTTTCCTGGGGAGCAAAAGCGAGCCCGCAATTAAGGAGAAATCGGCCAAAACAAAAAAAATCTTCGGGGGTGGGGGGGGGGGGGGGGGGTTATAAATCTAAAAGTGGGGTCATGGGTGTTTTTTTTGTTTTTCAACTTGATGGAATTCTAGAGTGGAAATTACAAATATGTATAAACAATACATAAAACAAATACACTGAATAAAGATATATACACAAACAAATATATATCTTCCCTAAACACTTTTAGTAATATTACGATATTTTTAACTATATTCTGGCTAACACTAAAGGAGTTTACTCACCTGATTAAGGCTATCGTGAAAGTGAAGGGGTAATGTGCCTTGATTAATTTTTGACCGTCCCAATCCTTTCCTTAACTGAATAAAATCCTCAGAACACTAAACGAAAAATCATCATATACTGAAAGGGTTAACTTGCTTGATTGCAACATAATTCAGCTTAATTCAGCTTAAAAAGAACATTACGGAGGCAAAGAATTGGCCTATAAATATTTGGTACAAATGATCTGGTAAATAACAGTGAAACTGATGCAGCAAATTTTGTTTTCATAATCGTCTAAAATAGTTAGTAACTATAATACTGTAGCCTACAGTACATTGTATTTCATAGATAGCAAAGAAGTAAAGCATTATGATGATTTACTTGAAAATACTTTGTTTTATATTCCTATGTTTATTAATTTCCATCCCTATAACTCACTCTCAGTCTATCTCTTCCTTTCTGCCCTTCCACCTCACTATTATACAAATTCTTATTATTTCCCTCACTCACCATTCGCTCCACATGACTTAACCACCTTAAGGTATTTCTCTGATCACACTCTCCAGCACATCCTCATCCGCCCCACTTACTCTCGGACATCCTCACTCGTCGATCTACCTCTTCATGTGACGCCACACGTACTTCTCAAGTAACTAATTTTTACCCCTCTCACTCTTAATTTGTCTTCCGACAACGTTCATACTTCACACCCATACAGCAATGATACAATTACCAAACAATCAAAGGGTGTCTTCTGTACTTTCATGCTCACCACCCTACTCCCATTTGTATTCGTCATATTTCCAAATACTTAAATGTGCTGACATTCTCCATTACCTGACCATTGATCTAGTGATGTCGTAATATGATAAGCGCAAACATCTACAATATAGACAGCACAAACTAATACAAATAATTGAAATTAAAATATGAATACAATAAGGTTAAAAGCTGTTACGGTATGTCATATAGTCGGATTTTCTATACTGAATTCCATCGCGAAAAATAGTATTGTTGGATGTTCTGTTCGAATGACTTAAAGGAGGGTGATGATATACCATCAGTGGGAAGTGTGTTCTAATGACCTCATGGAAGATGTACAACCATTTGTGACTGCTAATATACGGTAAAGGGTGTTTGAATAGACAGAACACATAGCAAAAATTATATGTTTTAGTCATAACATATGTATCGTTATTATGTAGTAAATACACTGACAATTTTACGTCATCATACGATCGAAATGTTGACAGTCAGTATCAAAACACTTTTGCATATGTGCCTCCCAGTTTTTACCTCTCGTCCAAGCATAGTGGGAGTAACTGACGCAATTGCTATTATTTTCAATTCCGTCTAGTATCACCTGTCATTCCATTTCCTTATCTTATAAAGATATTTAGTATTTGTCAAACATAAAGGGCAATATCATTGCGTAAATATTCCTTTGTTATATAGCAACAATTATTTTAACTTTATAACCAATAAAAGATATCCTATCAACTCCCAAACATTCTCTGCATATTCACTCTTTTCAGCGCCACACCAGTCTATTCTATTTATATCCATGTCTGCCCTTCTCCTCATTATCCTATCTCTAGCATATCCCAAAAATATCAAAGCCTCTCTCCCACCATCTTCACTTAACTAGCGGCAAAAATGTTCTCCCTCTTACATAATTTAATTATTTTCTTTTCTCTTGCATCCGGTCTCGCACTTTTTTCCCCGCCGCTTCCCAGAAACCCTTTTTTGTATTACTCGACTTCATGCTCCGTTGTTTCCGAAACTCTTCCTCTGCCCTTTTTCTTTTCACAGAGGAAGAATGGTTAAAGGCATGAGTGACCGTAAAATTCATCCTTCTAAAGAGGGAGAGGAGTACTAGAAGACCTATGTTGTCACGTTCGTAAACATATGGCATACGATCGGTGTCGGCAACCATATATCGACAGAAGAATAAGGTGCTAAGTGTTAATTATTAACAGAGCTTGATATCAAGCCGTTAATATGTTTTTTGTTTATTTTTTTTCTATTAATGGTAATTTTTTTTTACTGTAGATGTTTTATGAATGTTGCCTCTGATTAACATGGAATGTATAAATTATGTGAGTAGAAAGATGTATGTAGTCGCGGTCATTAACCCATAAACGGCGAGCGTCCTCATTTGAGTCTGAACCCTAGGAGGGCGAGCGTCCTCATATGAGCCATGGCCTAAAAAAAGCATTTCCAAACATCTCACTGTCACTCAAAACAAAGGAATGTGTAATTATGTGAGATAATTCCTCTCCATACATCGTATCACTCCTCCAAATGTGTCCCAATTCCCCCTTTCCCCACCCCCCTCAATTATCACCTATTTTTCTCTTATTCCTGTGGTTATCAGTTTATTTATGGCGCCAAAAACGCTCTACCTAAGGTGGAGAGGGAGGGGTGTGGAGGGAGGAGAGAGAGAGAGAGACTAGCCCGCACTACCTCCAGTCTCGCTCGAGAGCTCGTGAAGGGAGGGTGCAGTTTCGCTCTGTCAACTCCATCAATGAACCGCTCGGCAATATTTCGTGTTTGTCACCCCGCAAATACTATTCCACTTGTTTTATTATTGTAACATGTAACTATCTTCATATTAAACATAAAATAGGCGCATATGAATAAGTAACAACGATATTTATCGGATAATGACGATTTTCGTCAGAAATTGATGCAATAGCTTTGCCCCACAGGACGTTGAACGAATCGGAGTCTCGCCGCGGGAAGGTTAATGTTGTCTATGGATTTCTAAGCTGTCTTGGGCTGAATTGAAGCTCCTTATTAATTCGTTGCCTGATTATTGCACTCCGAAGATTCGTTTCATCAGTTGGGGGGCTCGAAAGTTTCAGAATTTGTAATCGTGACTGTATGTCTGTATCTTAGTAATAAGCTTTAGCGTTGAATAATATCTAAATAAAGAAAGTAAGATATCATTATATCCTACATTATCATATGACAGATAACTAACAGAATGGAACTTGAGGAAAAATATATTCTGACAGTCGCTGTTGAATTAATAAAGGAAAACACAAATTGAAAGAATTTTGAATTATTTTGCATACACTGATGTTGAATGAAAGTAAGATAACTGAAGTAGTATTTCAAAATGGAAGTTAATATAAATCGCGTTGTTTGGGGCTTAATTAATTTCTTAGAATGTGTACAGTATACCAGGTGTTGTAATATTGTAGTACTGTCTGCCAGATGTTATATTTATTTAGAAATGTCTGCCAGATGTTGAATCATTGCAACATCCGTCACACTTCATTGTTATTCAACATTTGACGGATAGTGCTACCTTATGCCACCATCTAGCAGACAGGCCTGCCATATTCCAACATTACGCAGACATCACTTCTATATTCCAACATCTGACAGACAGTACTAACATGTTGCAACATCTATTAGACAAAGCTACAATAATGCAACAGCAGGCAAACGTCATTACGTTATTCAACATCTGACAGACATTACTACCTTATTCCAGCATCTGGTTGGCATTTATTCCATATTCCAACATCTGTCAGACATTATTACACTATCGCAATATATGGGAGAAATGTACAGTATTGCAATATCTGACAGACAACGCTCTGTGTCAATATTTATAAGACTTAATTACTACCTTCTACTAACATAAGGTAGGCATCACTACTTCTTTGCAACATCTGGCAGATATCACTACCTTATTTATACATATGGCAGGTATCACCTATCTTATACAATATCTAGCAGATACTTCCGAATTCGGACATCGGCAGACATACTCACCTTCAATCATTGAAAATATATTTGTATTAGAATATGACTTTATAGGCTACCAATACCAACCTATCAGGATTGTTTAGTCAGCATGTCAGGAAAACAAATCAAGACTGGAGCCTCTTTTCGAGAACTTCAGTCTCTTGTGCTGAAAATGTATTGCTTCAACTGTATATTATAATCTGTAGGAAACCTTCGCCCTGTGAAGTCACAGTCCGATCCCTCCCACCCCCTTCCCCACCCTACCCCTCCACCTGTGCAATACGTGACCTATATTATTATCTCGGCACAAGGTACCTAATGGGTTAACCCCGTCAGTACTATAACGTCTTTTTACCTTTGATTCTGGCTATAATTAGAAGAGTTAATGCAGTTCAAGAAGAACCTATGTTATCCAAAGGGTTTATGAAGATCGAATTTACCCCTTTAAGTGTTAATGGTAGATTATAAGCTAAAGAAATAGTCCAATGATAAGCAGAATATTATACAAATTACGTCATTGTCCTGAAGGAGTTAACAATATGTCTGTACTCCCAACCCCTTGCCGCTTCCCTCTCGTCGATCATTCACCTTCATTAAGGGGGGTCACCGGCTTTTTTGTTTCTTTCTCTCCTTTTCTCTCTTTCCCTGGCTTGTATCCATTCGGCCCCATTCAGCCAACTGTTTTAAGAAGTTCATCCCCATCCAGGTGTCGATTTCTTCCTGGCGAGCGATAGCGAGCCAGCATTGTATGGAGAAATCCGGCTTCGCCGGATACATTTTTCTATCCAAAAATGTACATATTTAGCTTGCTCTCAAAACGAAAAAATATATATGCTGGCTTGCTACCGCTCGCCAGGAAAATATTGACACATGGATGGGGTAAACGTCTTAAAACAGTAGGCTGAATGGGGCCGAATGGATACAAGCCAAATAGAGAGGGAGAGAAAGAGAAAAAAAAAGCGAGGTGGGCTCCCTTAATAAAATTCCAAGGTGGCGACGCTGCAAATATTCTGAAGGAGAAAGTGGAGAAAGAAAAAAATACAGGCAAGGTTCTTGGCCGGTTCTAGTGATAAAGTGAACCTGAGCCCCTCATGAGTCCTCTTTTATATTGCCTTAATTGATATTGGTGAGAAAGTTGCTGGCGGTTTTTATGGTCGGTTGTTTTGAGCTTCTCATTCCAAAGCCGGTGTTATTAAGGGGAGGCAGACCGTTTTTCTGGAACCCCAGCTCAATAATGTTTAGCCCCACTAGTTTTGAGATTATAAGACGTTCGGCCCATTAGTTTGGCGTTTTAACACCTTTCGCCCCATTTTCGTTGTCAATTTTAAGACCTTTCGTGCCATTTAGGTGTCGATTATTTATTGGCGAGCGATAGTGAGCCTGCAATTTTAAGAGGAACCGGCCTTCAGCCGGGACATTTTTCTAACGAAAAATGTACAAATTTATCTAGGGGGTGTTTTTCTAAGCTTGATGGAGGTCTAGGGAGGAAACTAAAGAAATATATCAATAAATTAATTAATAGACCAAACAAACGGCCAGCCTCCCCTTAACACATTCAGTACAGGGAATTCTATAGGGGTGAATACGCCCAGGCAGCTTGTTTCCTGCTATTTCTGCTCAATATACGTCACCCTAGCGCAATATCTGTACCCCAGACCAAATTCTAACGAAGTCAAATGAAAAGATTGGGGCGAATTCTCCCCATACTACTATTTATTCAATCAGTATGATCATCGCGGCCTTAGACTATTGGAGAGAAAGGAGCCTTGTTCGCAGCCTGTCACCATGCATATACAGTATATACTGCCTTTGTCTCTTCTACTGTATCTTTATATTTCACGCTTGCTAGTGAAATAATGTCATGATATCAAGATTTTTGTTTGTTAGACAATATGATTTATGGCTTGTAACATGAAATAAACCTCTCATCTGTATATGGTATCTAGCTGTCACAAATAAATGTAGAATTAGCACTGTTTTTGGCAAATTTCAGCTTCTAAATCATCTCTTGTTTGGGGACACACCCTCCATCAATGAATGCATGGAGAAGACTGATATAATAAGTCAAGCTTAGAACTACATGAAAGCATCTGGCAACAAGTGGGACAGGTTGGTCCAACCAGCTCAGCTGGTAATAAGGAGTACAAAGGAGTACAAAGGAAATCAAGCAACAACAGATCTAGTGACCCTTCTAGGTTGCTTGTCCTCCAAAACACTGAGGATCAAGTGTCCAAACAGTGGTTTAGAGTGGGTAAGGGAACATTGGAAAGGGAACTACTGCCCTGCCACTAACGTGGCAGGACTAGGAAGTTAGTAGGGGACATATGGGTTAGTAACTGAGGGGAGGATAAAGTTATTCATTTACAAACGCAGTCAGTCGCGGGTTTGATGCGAGATATTTGTCTAGGCGGAATTTAAATGAATCAACGGTGCTGCAGTCTATAACGTCTCGGGGAAGCCCATTCCACAAGTTGACAACTCGATTGAAGAAGAAATTCTTAGATTCGTGCGAGTTAAAAGATTTACCAATAATTTTGCAACCGTTTCCCCGCGTGTAATTAGATTGGTCGATAGTGAAGTACTTACTACAGTTCATATTGTCGATGCCTTTGATGATTTTGAACACTTGAATTAAGTCGCCTCTTAATCTGCGCTGGGTTAAAGGAAATAGATTTAATTCTCTAAGACGCTCTTCGTATGGTTTGTTCTTTAGGCTAGGTATCATTTTGGTAACTCTACGTTGAACTCGTTCTAGCTTGTTTATATCTTTTTGGTAATAAGGGCACCAGGATTGAACGCAGTATTCCAGAAGAGGGCGGACTAAGGAATTGTAAAGGGTTAGGATAACTTCTTTGGATTTATGCTCAAATGACCTGCCTATAAAGCCAATTATTTTGTTTGCCTTCTTAACAACTTCTGAACATTGTTGACTCGGTTTTAGGTTACTCGATATTGTTACTCCCAGATCAGTTTCTCTGTTTACATTCTTAAGCTGAGTGCCATTCATCGAATAGTTTGCTTTCTCATTTAGGTATCCGACATGTAGTACTTTACATTTATCCGCATTGAAACTCATTTGCCAAATTTGGGCCCAACATGACAATTTATCTAGATTGTGTTGCATATCGTCAACTTGTTCTTTTGAGAGTACGCTATTTGCAATTTTTGTATCGTCAGCAAATTTTGAGATTGTGCAGGTGAGACCCTCATCTATGTCGTTGATGTAAATTAGAAAGAGAATTGGTCCTAGTACCGATCCCTGGGGTACCCCGCTACTTACATTGGTCCATTTAGATGCCTTACCGTTTATGACTACCCTTTGCTTTCTGTTGCTGAGCCAATTTTCTATCCATTTCAACACACCGTCTTGTATTCCATGCGCTTTTAGTTTTAGCAGTAAACGTTTGTGGGGAACTTTGTCAAAGGCCTTTTGAAAATCAAGGTATATAATATCTACAGCTTTACTCTCATCGTAGAGGTTGAGGATATCGTGGAAGAAGTCTAAGAGGTTTGTTAAACAGGAACGTTTTTTACGAAAGCCGTGTTGAGTATCTTTAAGTATGTTATTTTCCTCCAAGTGATTTACGAGTCTGTCTCGTATGACCGTTTCTAGCATTTTACATACAACTGAGGTTAAGCTAATTGGACGATAGTTACTGGGTAGGGATTTGCTGCCTTTTTTGAATATCGGTGTTACGTTGGCTAGCTTCCACTGATCAGGCATAGTTCCAGACTGCAAGGATTTATTGAATAGTAATGTCAGTGGTTTGGAGAGCTCATTCTTAGCTTCCTTTAGAACTCTAGGCGAGATTGTGTCAGGTCCTGGCGTTTTATTTACCTTGAGTTTATCTAAACAATTCAATACTTCTCTCTCTGTAACGGTGATATTGCTTAGAACATCTGAATTATCAATCTGAATCGGCGATGGTGTAGGGATATCACTGAGGTCTTCTGTTGTAAAAACTGATGCAAAGAAGGTATTGAGGGCATTACTCATTTGTACTTCGTCTTTGGTGTATTCTCCTTTTTCATCGACTAACGGTCCAACAGTTGAAGTAACTACTTTTTTCTTTCTGATATAACTATAGAATTCTTTCGGGTTTGTTTTACTTTGATTCGCAATATGTAACTCTAAGGTCTTTTTACTTTGCTTAATTAACTTTTTGGCTTTGCGTCGTAGCTCTACAAATTTCACCCGTTCTTCGTCATTTTGTGAGGATTTTAATCTATCATTAGCACATTTTTTAGCAAGCAGGCAGTTTGAAATATCTTTATTCCACCATTTGGGCTTATTATTATGGCCTGGACGCCGTATTTTCGATGGTATGCAGTCTTGCACTGCTTTTAGGTAAGTGGTTTCGAATAACTTCCAAGATGTATTTATGTCGTTATTGTTAATTAAAAAGCTCCAGTCAGTTTCTTTAAACATAGCTCTAAGTTTATGGAAGTTTGCTTTCTTGAAATTAGGGACTTTTTCGATGCTACTATTTGGTTCGTTACTAGTAAACTTTAAAGTGAAAGTTATCGTACGATGGTCGCTGTTACTGAATTCATCACCAACATTCAAATTCTCTATCAATTCTTCTTTTGTTGCAAGTACAATGTCAAGAACGTTATTACCACGGGTCGGCATTCGAACAAATTGATAAAGCGAACTCTCTTGCAAGTTCGTATACAAGTCATGTCCGGAGTGTGAAGTAAGAGTATCGCCCCACTTGGTCACAGGTAAATTAAAGTCGCCAAAAATTACGGTATCTTGTGAGTTACTTACATCTGCAATTTGTTCGTAAATTTCTCGGTCAGTTTGCACTGATTGAGCTGGAGGTCTGTATATTAACGCAAGTATTATTTTTGTACCTTTATTATTCTTTATTAGCACAAAAGATGTGTCGACGTTCACAATTTGAGGTTTTGACACGAGGGTCGGGTTAAGACTTTCTTTGATATAAAATAAAACGCCACCTCCATTTTTATTTATTCGGCTGTTCTCAAACATTACATAACCGGGAAGTGAATACTCTGCTAAAAAGTCTCTATCTTGTGTATTGAGCCAAGATTCTGTTATGCCAATCACATCATAATTTTCTGTAAACACTAGTTCCTCTAAATCTGAAAATTTATTGCGTATGCTACGAGCGTTTGCATAGAAAACCTTTAAAGTTGCGGTTTTAGAACTCGCAGATCGTTCTTTCATCGAATTTTTGGTTCTGGTCGGATCTACATTTACATTCATGGCTGTCCTCGGTCCTCGGTCGTTATCCCTGACGGTTTTGAATTTGGGTCGTGTTGGTGGAGCTTTATCCAAATTCGCGGTTCTTGACGGATTAGTATTTAATTCCTTTGTAGATTGCCGTCCTCGCTGTCTTCGGTCCTCCTTCCTGGTTGTCCTGTGCTGAGTCGATTTCTTCTCCGAAAATCCTTCACCGCATCGTTGAGAAGACGCCCAAAACGCGCTGCTCCCACCTGGTTCAG
>CM064487.1:128801638-129166638 GCA_032716605.1 Paralithodes platypus
TCCATATGTCTATTCGTCGCCCCCTTCCAGAAAACTGTGACCTACTCTTCAAAAACATAGAAATTAACCGGTCATCTTCTCTTAATATTCTCTGTATCTCTTTTTCTTCAGATCTCTCTTGGAAAGATCATATTACCACTCTTGCTAAAACAGTTTCCCAGAAGCTGGGTGTGCTCAGCCGCCTCCGGGGGTTCTTTACCCCTGTGCAGCTTCTTTCTCTGTACAGGGGCACATTGCGTCTATATATTGAGTATTGTTCACACGTGTGGGGAGGATCTTCTCACACAGCACTTCTTGACAAAGTAGAAAAGAAAGCCTTCCGTCTCATTAACTCACGTCCACTCAACAACTCTTTGCAGTCTATCTCTCTCTCTCTCTCTTCGCCGCAATGTTGCATCTCTCTCACTATTCTACCGCTATTACAATAATCACTGTTCCTCAGAGTTTTGCAAGTGTATAGCACCTCCTCTTCGTAGAGCACGTAACACCCGTCTTGCAACAAAATCCCACCCCTACTCTGTGCAACTCTCCAACCCAAGAGTGTAACGTTATACTCAATCTTTCTTCTATTCAACAGCTGAGCTCTGGAACTCTCTCGCACAACCAGTATTTCCTTTTTCCTATGACTTGAATTGCTTCAAACTCCGTGTGTCCAGGCATTTTGGCTTGAACCTCCCTTGATTTTGGCCCTGTCACTCTTTCAACTCTAGGGAGACACTCGCTACAGGCAGTTCTGCCTTTTGTCTGGGTCACTCACATAGAGCAAAACACTAAATAAACGTGCGAGTGGAAGCACGCACAGACTGTCGGTACAAATACAAACACATTTACAATGATACGGTATAACAAATGTGTCAGTAGTTCAAAGGCACAAATTATTGTCATGGAATTTGCAAACGCAAGAACATTTTCTTGTCTTTCTAGTTTGACTATTTCGAGAGAGCAGATTGCGCTGCATACAAATGTGCATTTTGTTTGTACACAACACTGTGTGTATACCTTGAGAGATCCATTTCGCTGTATTTGATATGCATGAAGTGTTGTTTCACAAATCAAAGATATGCATCTAGCATGTACTTTTAAATAACTTCTTTATTTGACAGATAATATGATGCCAAACTTAAAATTGTTATTTCATATTTTTTGTATTAATCCCAGGCTCCTTAAAAATTTGAAAAAAGCTTAGTAGTGCTTTGAATATTAGTTATATTTATTCACTTAAGAACAATTTTGATTAATTGACACTTTTTCTAACGTACCTTTTTATTTGTTTGAATTTTTACAGCGCAGGACACAACTGGAGGTAAGCAATTTTGATCCTAATAGTAAACACGTGCCTTCGTTAGCTTCCTGAGCCTGGATACGGAAAGGTGGTTTACGTTACGGCGAGATGTGAGGCAAAACAAAATAATTAATTAACAACATATTCCAAGCCAACGACCGTCATTACTATCTCAAACGCCTTAAGGGGGTACTACTCGCTTTTTCTGTACCCTCTTTTCCATCCTGTTTAGCATATTATGTTTGGGGTTTTTTTTTTTTTTTTTTTTTTTTAAGAGACAATGAACGGAGGAAGGAAAAACACAGATAAAACAAAAAGGTCCATGTGCCTAAAGGCATCCTCCATTCATAAAATGTTTGTAACAACTGGATTTAAACATTTGTAGATGGTAAGTTTGTGGAAAGCAATTCGAGGGAAGTGAATTCCAAAGAGTAGTAGCTCTGGGGATAAATGAATTCTGATAAGCAGAAATTCTGCATGTGGAGGAGGAGAAAGTGTAAATTCATGGGCGCTCTCAGCTGCCCTAGTTCTACGGGGAAAGATGTGGAAGAGGCGGCACAATTGAAGCAAGTTCCTCGGAACAATTGCTGTGAAAATATCTGTAGAATAATGCAAGGGATGCAACGTTTCTTCGTATGGATAATGTAGGAAGGTCCTGTGTGATTGCAGGGGTTATTGATTAATCTATAGCTTTATTTTGAATTTTGTCCAACTGCCTCAATGCAACCACTCCACTTCCACCCCACAGAGGTGAACAGTAATCCATCTGAGAACGCACATGACTTTTATATATCACGGCCAACTGCTCGTCAGTGAAGAATTCTCGAACTCTGTACAGGAGTTCCAGTTTTTTAGAGGCATTCTTAGCAATGCTTCTAACATAATGTGGTCCAGCTCAAGTTAGTAGTTAATGTTACACCGAGAATGTCAATACTAGGGGAAGTGGGAATATTTACATCATTAAAAAATATATGGGATGTCAGTGAGATTCTGTCGGTTAGAAAATTGAAATGTACTTGGGTTTTTCTGTGCATTAAAGGAAACTAGATTCTTTTGTCCCCATCCATTAATTCTAGAAAGGTCCTGGTTCAGAGGAAATTGCAGTGTTATTTTTGAATTTATAAGATCGGGTTGGGTGAAAGAATTGGTAAATGTGAAGGAACTGTGGAGTGTTGAGTCATCTGCGTAGGAATGTATTGGATTATGAGTGGTAGATATGAGATCATTGATATGAATGAGGAACATAATTGGGGCCAAAACTGATCCCTGGGGAACACCAGCATTTATTGAGTGAAATTGAGAATAAAGGCCATCTACCATTACACGTATTTTTCTGTTATGAAGATAAGAAGAAATTAGTGAACTAATGATGCAAGGCCGTAGTGTGACATCTTCGACAATAAGGATTGATGCCAGACTCTATCAAATGCCTTTGATATATCCAGTGCTAGGGTATGTGTTTCACCATGTTGGTCTGTAGCTTGGTTGATTTGATGCGTAAGAAGGCATAGCATGTCTGCAGTTGATCGACATCGTCTAAAACCATATTGCCTATCACTGATTAATTTATTATTCTCAAGATGCTTAATTATGTGATTATTTAATATAATTTCAAAGACTTTACCAAGAGTGGAAGTTATAGCTATTGGTCTGTAGTTTGATGGATCTGAAGAGGCACCTTTTTTAGGAACTGGATGGATGTTTGCTTCTTCTCCAGGGTGCTGGGAAGCATGAGGTATGAGTACACAGACGGAAATTTTTGCCAATACAGGAGCGAGCACCAAGGAGCAATTCTTAAGTACTATTGGAGGAATTTCATCTGGACCAGGAGCCTTATCTACCGAGAGATTCTGCAAAATAGTTTTTGACATGTCTGGTGTGGATCTTAAGTGAGGAATTTCAGGCGAATTAAAATTAAGTACAGGGACATCTTGATTTTATTTCATCTAAGGTTGAGTTGGTGGAGAAAATATCCGCAAGAAGGTTAGCTTTTCCCTCGTGGGTCACTTACAAGATTCGCCAGTCGGAGATTTTAATGGTGGAATGGATGAAGCAGTAGTGAAGTTGGATTTAAATGAGTAAGAGTAGACCAAAATATTTTGTTATCATTGGATTATTTAGAAGTTTATTTGCCTGCTTGTGGAGAAAGTTTGATTTAGTTAGGTTTAATACAGTTTTGGCATGATTTCTGATGTTTCTAAAGTAATTAAAGGCTTCATGTGTTTTTGATCTTGTGTATGCATTGTAGGCTATTGCTTTTTGTTCAGTTACTCTAGCACAATTATGGTCAAACCATTTAGGTGAATTAGATCTTTTACTGTACTTTTGATGAGGAATAAAAGTTTCCATTCCAATTTTTACAAAATCTTGTATGTGGCTCAAGGTGGAGTGTGCATCATTAGAAAAGAAAGAGGTCCAGGGAATATCAATAAAGAAACCTTGAAGACCCTCCCAGTCTGCCTATCGTAATGCCATTTAGTCACCAAAACAGGTTCAGAGTGGGAAGGTGTGGTAGGTGATAGGACAGGTGGCCTGTATCAGACAGTGATCAGAAGATCCAAGCGGGGACCTCACTGTAACATCATAATTTTCTGAATTGGTTGTTAAAAATAAGTCCAGTAGGTGGGAATTATGATTAGGATTATCTGGTACACGGGTGGGTTGGTTAAACGACGTTCGTTCCGTTAGTTTGGCGATTTTGAGATTTTTCGCCTTTTTTTCAATATTAAAACCTTTCGTGCCCTTTAGGTGTCGATTTTTTACTGGCGAGCGATAGCGAGCCTCTAATTTTAGAAGGAATCGGCGTTCGGCCGGGAAATTTTTCTACCGAAAAATTTACCCATTTATCTTGAAAGGGGGTCTAAGGGTGTTTTTCTAAGCTTGATAGAGGTCTAGCGAGGAAACAGCAATCAATTAATAAATAAATATATAGACCAAATAACAACAATACCCCCTTAAGACTAGAGTATCATGAGCTATAATCCATTCAGTACCGGTGATGTCTTTTCCATTACATTCTGGCAACTATTAGACGATTTTATTCAGCTTAAAAAGGGCCTACATCAATTAACAGGCTTCAAACTTTCTCACTTGACCATCATTTCTACTGCCACAGATCCTTCTTAAACTGCACAAAGTCGTCTAAATATAGCTAGAATAAACTTAAAAAGACGTCGTTGGTACAGAAGTGGTTAAGACTAGTCTATCATAAGTGTTAATACCCATTTACGACTTTTGAGAATTAATAACGCTACAATTACGATTTCGGCATTTAGGATACGAAGTTCAAAGCAAGATAAGGCGCCGTAAATGTTGTAACACTTAAAGGATTATTAGGGGCTTTAGGTTTTTTGAGGCTATCAGTAGACGAGTTTATTTAGCTTTTGAAGACTCTCAAGGAATCAAAGTTGTAAACACTGTCTCCATAAAGCCTCTGACTCCCATAGTTCCTTCCTGAACTGAATAGAATCGTCGACTAATAGCCAGAATAAACTGTCTAAATGCGTCATAATTCTCAAGGGGTTTTGTATCCGGCTCCTGGACATGGTTGGGTATGTGTAATTTCGATTAGTCAGTCAGTCAGTCAGTAGCCAGCCCTTACTCCCACAAGGGGTAGGGAGCAGCAGCAAGAGACACAAGAAAGAACAAAGAGGTGACAGGAGAAGAACACATATAACAGTCCGCCCACAACACCAAGCACACAAGCATTCAGCAGCACCAATCACTCATCAGCCTTCCTGAAATCAATGGCTTCACCTCAGATGATTGATGGATTGATTTTTGGATGGAACTTGCTTCTCAACACACAGCATATATATATAGTATTGTAGTTGAGGTATCGACAATTATATTCATCAATTCGTTTACAGAGACATAACTTCCATAATTAGAAATAGGTGCGGTCCATGAATTTGTATGAGTGACTGTACTTCCGGACAAGGTATAATTTCGATCATAATACTGTAAAAGAGCCCTCGATAGTTTTGGTATTTTATGCAGCAAGTTAGGCGGGCGGCCAGCAATCTCTGCCTCCTCTTCATCACCTCGGGGGGAACTGATAAACAATATTCCGGGTGTGAAAGGAGCCATTACTCCTGTACAGCACATTAAAGATGAGTGGGAGGGTGGCGCTGCAGTCTCTCTCACTCACTCTCTCTCTCTCATTCCATGTTTTCTGTCCCAGCATATTTTCTTTTTAACGGTGTTTTTTGTCTGATGTTTCTTGCTATGTACTTGCTATGTTATAGGTTACCAGTCAAGTAGCAAGACCATTCCCCTACAACTCCGCTTATTTATACTTTTTACTTAATTTACTCCAAAGTCACTCCTTTCTGTCTTTTATGCCCGTTTGTATTTTTTTCCATCATAACGTTGTTCATACCTCGTCATGCTTACTCCTTGCTGTTTATGTTCTTCCTTCCTTTTCACCCACTATTTGTTTTTACTAGTCACTCCTTTCTGTTTATGTTCTTGCTTGTGTATTGCACCGTCTTTGTGCTTGTCTTGGTCATACCTTGTTGTCTGAACCTCACCAAAAGTCAGCCAAATGTGTTTGTTTTAACTCTGTAATTTCAGGTTAACATAAATGTTTTCTGACTGTTCTCACGTGTTTCTAATGTCCCATGATTGTTACTTTTTATATCAAATCGTAGAAGTTTAGAGTTCGAGTCCCTCACTGTAGATTTCACACAAATCAAGATATCAACCAACTATTTAATTTGTTCTCGTACCTTTCTACTGATTGACCTAGTTTGAACATCCTTCATATCAAAGTTTGTGTTCTAATGTATTGCAAGTTTTATAAGTTTTCTGTGGTCTGCCGTCGAACAGCTATTTTTGTGTGCTAGTATCAAGTCATATTCTATGTATTTATATATTTTTGTATTTATTTTCCCCTCTCTTCTCGCAGCTAGTCCTCCTCGACCCCTCCTTACTGTCGGTGCCCATACTGTATATCTCATAAATAACATAACAACCGGTCCTCTTCCACTACACCATTCGTGTCGATTCCTTGCTGGCCACGTTCTTATGTACTTATTCTTCATACCATTCCTACTTTATGTTTTCTTAGTGTGTTCAAAACTTCCAATATTCTATTTTTTTAAACTAGCCTATACTTTCTTCTCTGAGTCTATGATTTTCACTATTCCATGTCAATAGCCCTAATTTATCGGTACCCATACCTCTTCTATCCATGTTTCTACTCCTAAATATAAGCTTCGGACATTATTTATGCTAAGTGGGCGGCATGTGCAAGGCGACACTTTGGCCTCATGTCCGTGATTTTACCCGTTGGGCCTGAAGAGGATGAACCCAGGTACCACAAACAGCTGACGAGAGAAGAAAGTGCGTGTGAGAGAGGCCAATGAGGGCGTTTTCTGTATGTCAGTATACAGTATAGTAATACTATTATAACTATCTACTGATACACAGAAAACTTGCTCATTCGCCTCTCTCACATTCACATGCTCTACTCTTCAGGTGCTTGTGCTGGTACATACGCCTGTCTTCTTTAAAAAAACAAAAACAAAAAAAACACACACACTCACACACACCTTCCCAGCACTTAATACCGGACAAATACTGAATGGATGAGCGTTGTTTACAAAGAGTGCATGAACTAGGATTCCTGTTTCTAGAAGTAACTTAATTGTTGTATTTATTTCATCCATTAACGACGTTGCAAAATGAGAGAATTGCTGAGGAGCATAAGTGATAGGCACTACTTTAAATCTAAGTTACCAAAGACTGCTTTCGCCAGGTTCAACACCAAATCCTAAGTACCAGTCTAGCCTAGCCAGTCATCTGAGTTGGTTGAGATCTAGATATACACAATGGAATTCGAAAGCAATGTATCTGAATGTCATTAAGCAATATTATTCTCGACACTATTGCACCACCGTATTTCATCTGTTACTCACTGTTCGCTAGTTGGAATCGCTTAATATTTAGCTCATCTTTTTAAAGAAAATTTCCCATTGCAGAGTTTCCCTTTTCTTCCGTGTATCCTTTCTTCTTCTCATGTATATATATATACAGTATATATATATGCTTTCATTAATTTCAATGGAGGTGTTTGGTGTTGTGGTGAAATTAATAAAAAATAGATTATGATATATCTACCCATTTTTCCTCTCGGTTCATTCTATCATCTATATCTACGAAATGTCCAGCATGTTTCTCCAAGCTTTACCTCCCTACAGTTCCCTCCTCTTGGTCCATGGTGCCCCCCGCTCGGCACTCCACTATATATAACTTGAGCTAACGGCAGAGCCTCGCGCCTGAGCAGCCGGCCAGACGCGGGGATGATGGATGCCACCGTAAATCCGCGGGGAGTGTAGGGCAGCGGGGGGCAGCACCGGTAGTAGCAAAGGGGAGTGGTGGGGGTCTAGTAGTGTGGTGAGTGGGGGGGGGGGTGTATAGCTAAGGGGAGTGGTGGGGTCTAGTAGTGTGGTGGGCGGTAGGGGGGGTGGTGGTGGGGGGGGGGGGTGTAAAGCTAAGGGGAGTGGTGGGCAGTACGAGCGGTGGTGGTGGGAGGGGGGGGGGGGTGTATAGCTAAGGGGAGTGGTGGGGTCTAGTAGTGTGGTGGGCAATACGAGCGGTGGTGGTGGGAGGTGGGGGGGTGTATAGCTAAGGGGAGTGGTGGGGGTCTAGTAGTGTGGTTGGAAGTACGAGCGGTGGTGGTGGAGGGGGGGGGGGTTGTGTAGTGAATCACGTGTAGTATCAAAGGGGCGTGGTGGGGTCTAGTAGTGTGGTGGGCAGTACGAGCGGTGGTGGTGGGAGGGGGGGGGGGGGGTGTGTAGGGCAGCGGGGGGTAGCAAAGGGGAGTGGTGGGGTCTAGTAGTGTGGTGGGCAGTACGAACGGTGGTGGTGGGAGGGGGGGGGGGGGGATTGTGTAGGGCAGCGGGGGGTAGCAAAGGGGAGTGGTGGGGTCTAGTAGTGTGGTGAGCAGTACGAGCGGTGGTGGTGGGAGGGGAGGTGGGTGTATAGCTAAGGGGAGTGGTGGGGTCTAGTAGTGTGGTGGGCAGTACGAGCGGTGGTGGTGGGAGGGGGGGGGGTTGTGTAGGGCAGCGGGGGGTAGCAAAGGGGAGTGGTGGGAGTCTAGTAGTGTGGTGGGCAGTACAAGCGGAGGTAGCGGGAGGGGGGGGGGTGTATAGCTAAGTGGAGTGGTGGGGGGCTAGTAGTGTGGTTGGAAGTACGAGTGGTGGTGGTGGGAGGGGGTTGTGTAGGGCAGCGGGGGGTAGCAAAGGGGAGTGGTGGGAGTCTAGTAGTGTGGTGGGCAGTACAAGCAGTGGTTAGCGGGAGGGGGGGGGGGGGGGGGGGGGGGGGAGGGAGGCAACACCAGCAGCAGCAAAGGGGAGTGGTGGGGGTCTACAGTAGTAGTGTGGTGAGCAGTACGAGCGGTGGTGGTGGGAAGGGGGGTGGAGGGGTGTTGTGTAGGGCAGCGAGCGGTAGTACTAACAGCAGCACAGGGGAGTGGTGAGGGTCTAGTATAGTGGTGGGCAGTGTGAGCAGCAGTAGTAGGGGAAAAGGGGAGTGTAGGGCAGTAGTACAGAGCAGAAGTAGTCAGAGAGGTGGGAAGTAGGGGGCAGGTCGAGCAATATTATTGGGAGAGGTGGGCAGTAGGGGCAGGACGAACAGTAGTAGCAGGGTTGGTAGGCAGTACGAGCGGTGGTGGGGGCAGTACGAGTGGTGGTATAGGGGGTGGTGGACGGTGGGTGGCAGTATGGGTGGTGGTAGTGGGGTTGGTGGGCAGTACGAGTGGTGGTAGTGGGGATGGTGGGTAGTGGGGGACAGTACGAGTGGTGGTAGTGAGGGTAGTGGGAAGTAGTGGTAGCGGGGGCAGTGGGCAGTGGGGGGCAGTACGAGTGGTGGTAGTGAAGGTGGTGGGCAGTGGTGAGCAGTACGAGCGGTGGCAGCAGGGGCAGTGGGTAGCAGTAGTAGCAAGGATGATGGGCAGTGTGGGGAAGTACTAGTGGTAGTAAAAGTAAGTGCATTCAAGCTAACCTGGTAGAAATTAGTAACGCTGCCTATTCATACTTCCTATACTGCCTTACTAAACTGCTCATGTGACACCACCTATATTTAATATAATGTATAGAAAGGCAGCGTTAGCAATTTATGCCAGTTTAGCTTGAATACACTTTAGCAAAGATGATACTAGGTAGTAGGGAGCAGTACGAGCAGTGGTAGTCGATTGGGTGTAGAGCAGGAGGCCGTATGGGTACGTGGGGGGTGGGGGGTGACTCACCGTGGATCCTATCTTGCCTGCTGAAGTATGTGGAGCAAAAATATATAGTGGTATTCGGTTCAGTGGGTTGTATTGTATTATAAATATGAACAAATATTATTTGTACATGTACTGTTCACACACACACACACATTGAATATATATATATATATATATATATATATATATATATATATATATATATATATATATATGTGTGTGTCTTAGCGTGTGAAAACATGTTAACAAGAAGGTGCGTTTGTGCCTCTTAGCAAATTTTGCTAAAATATTCGATATATTTACACTATTATCGTTAGTGTGTGTGTGTGTTATAGGTGTGTGTGTGTGTCTGTGTATGTTTGTGTAAGGGTGCATATGTGCATGTACAGTAGGTTTATTGAGCGTGTGTGTGTAGAAGAATCGTTAAAAAACGATGAATGTGTTGACTTTAGGGGTGTATTTCTAAAGCAGCGCAAAACGGTGTCAAAAGAAAAATGGGTAAAGAGTACAAAGGAGTACAAAGTAAATCAAGCAACAACAGGTCTAGCGACCCCTTTAAGCTGCTTGTCCTCCAAAACACTGATAGTCCGGGAGCAAAGGCCTCAAATTGTGTCTAGATAAAATCAACCTCATCCATACCATTGTGACTGAAATTTGTAAAGATATATAGAAAGAGTATAATTTTTAGACATATAATGCAAAAATCGTAACTTCGAAATGTATTGTATTTATGAGATATATTGGAAAAACGATTTTGAATATTTTAGTTACCCCTCAAAAAATGTCTGATTTAAATTCCTAATTACTTGTGAATGTTGCGTTTTTGTATTACAGTTTTGTAGATAATATTTTAGCATAACTAATTAGTTACATTTGAAGACGCTATTTTGAATGTTTTAAGATATTAGTTAAATTAAATATAGAAGAAAATGGTTTGTTATTACTTATTATGGGTGACTGAAGCAGTATAATTGTAGCCTCCTGGCTCCAATCTGCAAGGCAGGTAGCGTATAATAAAGGTCTGCTGTATTTATTACCCATCCTACTATTGCGGAGCGGTCCAATCTGCAAGGCAGGTAGTGTAAGAAAGGACCTCTTTGTTTAGTCCCCTTCAGTACCCGACTTGGGTGCGGAGCGGTACTAACCTGCTACTACTGAGTGGTACATACTGACTGCCATACGTGCGGAGGTGTCCGTAAGCCACGCACGTGGCTTGACATCTCCGCACATATGGCTGTGCTTCATCTGGAGTTTTCGTAGCCAAAACAGTGGTAACACAATTATTTAATTTGCACAAAGTTATTTGAATATAGGTTAATTGTAAACTACAAGACAATTGTTATGATACACAGTTTATTTGGTCAAAAATGGCAGTACTGAAATAATCAAATAATGTAGAAATTAGAATTGTTACGAATTAAAAGGGAAGACGAATTTGCTCAAATGGCAACAGTCTAAAAAATAATATATTTTGTATGTGATTGCCCCCATATATTTAGTTAAGGTACATGTATTTTGAACTTGTCTATTTTTCTAATTAGTAATTTGAAACTATTTTTTACCTTCACTTAATTGGACGACGGAAATTAACAATTTGGTAGGGTTGCTCCCGGATTATGAGGATCTAGTGTCCAAACAGTGGATTAGAATGGGTAAGGGAAAATTTGAAAGGGAACTACTGCCCTGGAACTCATGTCTATGGCAGGATTAGGAAGTTAGTAAGAGACAGTTGCGTTAGTAACATAACACATTTATAAGTGATCTTTCGTATATCTGGGAAAAAGAGAGTAACGTCTTAGTAATGCATATACGCAATAATCCTTGGTGAATCTGAGGGGGGGGAATAAAATAAAGATATTCATTTACAAACGCAGTCAGTCGCGGGTTTGATGCAAGATATTTGTCTAGGCAAAGTTTAAAAGAATCAAATGTGCTACAGTGTATAACGTCTCGGGGAAGCCCATTCCACAAGTTGACAACTAGATTGACGAAGAAATTCTTAGATTCGTGTGAGTTAAAAGATTTACCGATAATTTTGCATCCGTTTCCCCGCGTGTAATTAGATTGCTCGATAGTAAAGTACTTACTACAGTTCATATTGTCGATGCCTTTGATGATTTTGAATATTTGAATTAAGTCGCCTATTAATCTGCGCTGGGTTAAAGAAAATATATTTAATTCTTTAAGACGCTCCCCGTATGTTTTTTTCTTTAGGCTAGGTATAATTTTGGTAACTATAATATGTTGAACTCGTTCTAGCTTGTCCATATTTATTTGGTAATAAGGGCTCCAGGATTGAACGCAGTATTTCAGAAGAGGGCGGACTAAGGAATTGTAAAGAGTTAGGATTACTTCTTATGATTTATGCTCAAATGACCTGCTTATAAAACCAATTATTTTGTTTGCCTTCTTGACAACTTCTGTACATTGTTGGCTGGGTTTTTACGTTACTCGATATTGTTACTCCCAGATTGGTTTCTCTGTCTACACTCTTAAGCGGAGTGCCATTCATCGAATAGTTTGCTTTCTCATTTTGGTATCCAATATGTAGTACTTTACATTTATCGGCATTGAAACTCATTTGCCAAATTTGGGCCCAACATGACAACTCATCTAGATTGTGTTGCATATCATCAACTTGTTCTTTTGAGAGTACGCTATTTTCAATTTTTGTATCGTCGGCAAACTTTGAGATTGTACAGGTGAGACCCTCATCTATGTCGTTGATGTAAATTAGAAAGATAATTGGTCCTATTACCGATCCCTGGGGTACCCCACTAATTACATTGGTCCATTTAGATGCCTTACCGTTTATGCCTACTCTTTGCAGGAACGTTTGTTACGAAAGAGGAGGATGCAAATAAAATTGTGGTCATGAATACGGATACACTTACTGATAATAAAAACTGTGAGTCTTATCTACTTCATTCCATTTATTCTCTCTCTCTCTCTCTCTCTCTCTCTCTCTCTATATATATATATATATATATATATATATATATATATATACAGTATATATTAATTTATTTATTATTTTTTGTTTTTTTGTGGCTTGCGCATTTTTTCAAAATAGTTCGCCAGCGTATCAAAATTGTGTGTTCAAAACTCGTCCAGATATTCCTGTCAACGACTGTACGTGTGCAGCACAAGCGGCTACATTCATATAGCTCTGTATGTACTCTCGTGGACATGAATACATGAACACATCTATTGATAAAAACAAGATAGTGATCTTTAATTAGCAAATTCCAAGCAGTTTGATCTACAGTATGGGGCTACAGCAGTTTATGAAAACCGTTCGTCCGTGTATCATACCAGTATCACATAAAACAAAAAAAATACGAAAAAAACAAATCCCAAAACACCTGTCCATGATTGTACGTATGTTGAGTTGCGAACACAAATAGGTGGTACAGAGCTTCAATATTCAGATTTAACAAGCAGATTACACAGTGTAACTTCCCAAACTTGACTACTTCCTTTAACGTGACGATAGTGCGTTGTTATATGTGCGATTAGTTTGCTTGGGAAACAGATTAACTTGCTCATGTAGTAATGTACACCCTATGTGGTGGATTGTGTTCTTTTATTTAATAATTTTCATTTTAGTAAGCGTTGTTTCCACATAGCGATTTTGATAATTTAATTTGACTTTATATTGTCCTTGTCCCAATTTTGGTTTGTTTAGTTTGCAAGTTTTACATTTTAATTCCTATACCGAAAAGTAGCTATACAAATATTTAAGCATTGGACGGTATGCTATATTGAGATGAACAACTCGGCAATTGTACGCCTATACGTGTTTATAATCGTATGCATAAATGTTATAACCGTAAGCAGTGGATATGATCAGGTTACATTACCATTAACTTTCAATCTACAATAAGTTTAATTCATTTGTTATATACAGTATATGATAATTGTATTCTTGAATAAAGACCATTATAGGAATGGATAAATGTATACATTATATTTGTTTCTCCTTTCTCCATTGTTGTATGCAAAATATGTAAATATAACAGAATACAAAAAACAACAAAGTTCGAGAGGTTCTGTAAATTGGAGGTGATCGCCAGCAGATGCCACCATAAATGATATTATTACGCCACCACCACCATCTTACTACTCATACTATCCAGCTTGGGCTTGCCTTGCAGTATCAACATTTTCTGTTTCGAACTTCGCAACACAATGCATATGTAATGAACCCTTTCGACATACTAGGACACATTAATTTAATTTATTCTGGCTAATATTAGACCATAGTTTTAATTTTAAGCAAGTCTGTGGGAGTTGTAGAGTTATTTGAAATCTAATTTATATCCCTTAGAGGTTTTTCTTAAGCGGAATATAGTTATCTAGTTATAGCAATAATAATATATAAAGCTGGAAAGGTTTTTAGCTGGCTGTTGAAAAATGGATCACTAACATTGTTCAATAAATTCCTTTGACTCACTTAATTATTCAAGTACATGATTTTGGATAGATGCATGAAATATCACGAACATTCTTAAAATATTAACTTAGATAATATGCAATATGAGAATCTGAATCACGTAAAACAGTCCATACTAAAAACTATATCGAGGAGTGGTGCACCACGCATATAAGACGCACCGTACATATAAATATGCACAGTACATGCTTCTGTGTATGTCCATTGTGTACGGACATACGTACAGTAACTGTGTGTGTGGGTGAATGTGTGTGTGAGAGACCGAGAGAGAGAGAAATATATGTACTGCACGTGAGGGGAATTAAGGGCATAATGACATGAAAGCTAAATAATTTGTTCCATTGAATTAATTATCTAAGGATCCAAACCGCGATACACGCGTATTCGTGAAGGGTATCCCTAAACGCACCGATATGTGCCGAACGTATTGGATACTTTAGACATCAATTGAATGGAAACTGAATCCGCATATTTCATATGAATTGGGCTACAATAAGTTTTGGTAGTGGCACGACGACGAATGAAAACTCTGGCAACATTGCTCTGTAAGGCATTTAAACAAGGTGATTTTTTGTCTGGTCTACGGGTTAGTGTGTCTAAATTACCATATGATATATAGGGCTTTATATCTTAGAATGCATTTTTGTTTACTATATATGAATATAAACACCAAATGAGGAGGAGCACTTTATTGACAACGTTTCGCAGATAGCTTCTTCAGTTCACTAAGGTCACGTTAGTGACCTGAAGAAGCTATATGCGAAACGTCAATAAAGTGCTCCTCATTTGGTGTTTATATTCATTCTGTCAACTTTTCTAAGTTATTTCAACTTTACTATATATATATATAGTGTAAGCTAATATCAGTGTATGGTATATTTGGTTTCAACATGTGTCTGTTACAAAACTAAACATTATTGTTTGACAATTGCCAATTTGTAAATAATTGTATAAAATCAAATGTTAGAAGTAAGGACCTTGAATTTTCTTTATTCTCTTCATCTAAGCAGTATCTATACGTATCACTAAAATGTATAGCATTTAAATAATCTTTAAACAACATAAATCAGAAATGATAAACTTTGTACGAGTCTGAGAAACAGGAGCGTATAGCGTATTGCCACTATATTAATTTTGAAATGCCTTTTGACGATAGACAATTTCTGATTATATGTTTGGAAAGTAATGTATGTGAGAAAAAAAATTCATATCTTATATTAATACATATTTTCAAAGTTGAACATTATTATTTATGATGCTGTGAAGGGATGTTGGAAACACATAAAACAAACTAGGTCCACACCACTTTCATTGCTCAAACTGTATTTGTTTGAGCGTTTTGCTACAGAAATATTGTAGAGATACCTTTCCTCTTTCTATTGCGATATAATAAATTGTACTAAACGTAATAGTTGTTGCTGAAAATCGCTGTTGAGTGAATATTTTGGGTGTGCATGGATAATTTTTTTCGCCAAGAAGCGATCTTTGCCTTTTTAATATAATAACAAATATTAATGGTAAATACATTCTGATGGGACATATGGAATGAGCTTGATAATGCTTATAATTTCATATACATACAGTATATAATAAATAACTATTGCTCAGATAATAACGAAATTATGACAGTGTGATTTTTGTTTGCAATTAGTGCCCGAAAGTAAACGGTAGGGGTACATACTTCTGCTTAAGTTTTGCCGAACCCCAGAGAGTTAATTAGAAACAAGCTGACTTTTGAACAAGTCTAGTAGTTGGCGATTTATGAAGGAAATAGATTTTAGTTATAATAGTCATTAGAAAAATATAATAAATTCCACTGCGTTGAAAAAGAAAATCATACTGATCTTAATAATAAGAATGATCGGAATGTTGATATGTACATGATCAGGCAGCACAGTCCCCAGTGCCATTATCCACCAGGCGTCTTGGGTAATGGTATCCACGTTGTTGTAAAGTATATTTTCCTTGAAGGAAGTAGACAAACAAAAAACACACAGACAAACATGCTTAGTAGAAAACATTTGTCCGACTTATGTGCAAACTAGAGTAGATGTAATTTCATTTCTCCTTGTCTGCAGTCGATTTGGTGTATGGCTGTTTTGGTCCTTGAATGGCATGGGTAGAGCTAAGTGGACAGAATAGTCTGATCGGTACTGGTCGAGTAACCATTTTAGTTTGAGATCTCTTTGGTTCATGGCCGCTTTGGTATGGGGCCAATTTGGTCCGTGTCCAATATGGGCACAGCCATCAGTCGAATTAATCTGATCGGTATAGGTCAAACAACCGTTGTGATGCAAGGCTGTTTAGGTTCGAAACCGTTTAAATCCATAGCCAATAATGTGCTATGTGGTGTAATTATCTAGGCCATTATGACTTCACGCTGTTATTTTTTTCCATTGCCGTTTTTGTCTGCACCTTAATTAGATTGCGGCTGATTTGGACCGTGATCTATATTAGGCCGAGTATTCATTTTGGTCCTTGGCTGTTTTGATTTGTGGTTGTGGATCCGTGTTGGTCTGGTTCGCAGCCGTTTCAGTGCAAGGCCGGTTAAAGTCATTAGTATCCACTGAATACTTCATTCTAATATCATTTATCTCTGTCTTTGCAATTTAGGAGTTTAATTTCCAAGCGGTTTCCAGTAATAACATTTCACAGGCTTATGAAGGGACTTTGAATTAACATTTTCACGGCGAATACAGGAATTTTCAGGATTTAGAGTTTGTTCAAGCATAAATACAGACAGAACATCTTAGCTTTTGACTTATATGTAACAACCTCTTCCGTCCACAATACTCCCACAAAACAATCCAATAGCTTGCCCGATCATCAGTGTATTCCCTATGATATGTACAGTTGGTCAAAGTTCCAGCTGACCCACCCTCGCTCTGGGGCTCGCAGAATTATCTGGCAATACTGGTGTAGGAAGGAGGTGTGTCTTACAAAGATTGGGATTGGTAATCTGATTTCGGCTATATCATTGTTAGAACATACACTAAACAAGGGAAAGTAAGCCTATCTCAAATAAAAATTCATACATGCTATATAATTATGATCCCGAACATTCACTCAAAGTTCGTAGATTTGCTTAGATATTCAACTTGTTATATCTACTGATTGGCAACTACATCTACCCAGGGGGCAAAACCCCATATTTGACTGAAAACTGCATTGTCGAGATATAAAAACGTGTCCTATGTGGATGGGTTCTATGGTCTATGGGCAACACTCCTAGGGTGGACACGTTTTTCAATCAGCTGCACGGGGGTCGTTACTAGGGGGTCAAGGTTAACCCCCCATAAATCCAATTTCCGCCTAGTTACGGGCCACATTTTGCAAATAATATGAAAATATATCATCTATCAACATGATATAACCGTCATTATAAAGCCCAGTCATATCCTGATGATTTAAATAGCTGTGTGTGGGGTGGGGGTGGGGTCTACGTTGTGGGTGTGGGTGTGGGAGCGGTCATACAAGGTCACAACCTATGATATAAATATGGTGTTTGGTATCATTTTTCGTCAATTTTTACCAGCTTTCTAAATATTTCTACAGTTTTTATGTGTTTTCACTCTGGTTTAAGTGAGTACCCAAATACACATTTGGGTATTTGGTATTTTATATTTGGTATTTGGTATTTGTACACAAATCAAAATTATTATATTTGAATTGTCCTCTTTATGTAATTATTGTGTCCATAAGAATGTATCAGCCCCCTGTCCTTGTTACATTCTTAGGGTACAAATATGTTCAATCAACCTGTCATTATCATCTTTATTTTAATATTTTTTTTCTTTTGCAGGGACATCACGCACATAAAAACAAGATGAAGAGAACGCATGCACCATCGCAGGGGGAGGTTTGCCTTGCAAAGCTGAAAAAAGTGAAGAAGGAAGATATTGACTATCAGTTATGTATAATATGTCAAGTACATAGAAGATCCAAATTAAACAGAGTTCAAAAGGAAACTGCAAAGAAACTTAGAGATGCTATGGATGCTAGAAATGATAAAGTTGCAGACAGACTAAGAGATGATATTAACAACCTAGTGGTACACAGAGTGTCCATTTTTGTTGCGACAGATACTATGCCAACAGCCTAAAGTCTGCCGAGCGTGCCAGCCGAGGAGAAACAGGAGGGAAGTATAATTATGAAGTAAGTGACCAGTTCCGAGCTCCTGATCCTAAAGCCTTTTTTGATGTATCAGAGAACAAATCATCATTGCTCGAGTATCTATGCGAGAAGTGGGAGACTGATGAAGGAGTCAAGCCACATAAATTAATCTTTGAAGCTGTTCCTCTCAGGAGGTTTTCGTGATGTGTACAAAAGCGTCATGTTGAGTGAGGGTTGTGTATCTCCTGTAACAGAGCTGCAGTCAAAGCACGAAGAAGCAGACAACAGATTACTTCTTCATTCCATCTATGCCACTCAAGTTGAAGGTGTTAAGCGGATAGTCATTTACGCCAATGACACAGATGTAGTAGTGATGGCTGTCTATTACTACAAGACCAAGCTTCAGGAATTGGGGATGAAGACTCAACAGGATAGCTACCTTCCTATTCATCAAATAGCTACAGTGCTAGATGCAGACCTGTGTCGAGCTCTCCCCCTTATTCATAGTCTCAGTGGGCGAGATATTACTAGCACCCCCTTCTTCACTGGAAAGACAACATGGCTACAGAGAAGCAACACTGTGCCATTGGATCACCTTGCCAACTTTGCTGAAGCTGACGGTAACTACAGCCTGACAAGAGATGTAATTGATCAAGCTAGACAGCTGTTTATCGCAGTGTACTCCACAAGCAATGAAATTTCACGATTTGTTAGTCTGGCCGAGCTCAGGGCCCATAAATTTCTCAAGAGAAACACTACAGACTTGAAGAGGTTGCCACCTACAGAGGACGCATTCCTTCTTCATCTAGAAAGAGCAGCTTATGCCTGTGTAATAGATAAAACTTCACATGTTGCAAATCCAATCATCCCACCACCAACGAAATATGGATGGTTTCTTGATGGAGACCATATGATCCCCCGACACACACGGAATCCGTCATGGCCAGAAGATGCGTCCAAAGCCACTTGCTGCTCATGCAAGAAAGGATGCCAAAGTAACTGCCGGTGCTCTAAAGCATCAAGCCACTGCAACATCGGCTGCCTCTGCCGAGGCCATCCTGATACTTGCAATCGAGCAAGATTACAAGAAGAGGTGAAAAGGGAAGTAACAGATGGAAATGAGAGAAGTGATGAAGAATCTGGAAGCTCAGAAGGGGAATGTTAAGATTAAGAAGCTATAATTTTCCTAGATTGATTCTCAGGTGCATAGTTGGTACTATAATTGATGTTCAGCTGTCATTTCAACATTTCACAAAGTGACTGTCAATACTTGTCAGTATGTTTTCCAAAATATATATGTAAATTGATAAGGATTAGATGGTATGTAAAGAGCACAAGCTCTTGGTATACACCAACATTTTTTATACAGTTTATGTATCGTAAGAATGATAATTTGGCTATTCCGCGTCAGACAACCCTACATGTCTTCAATCATGAATAACTTTAGACAGGATAATGGAGAAATAAACCTCACTTCCAGTTTTTAAAATTGAATTTCCTTTCATTTGATACCAAACCTGATATATTATTTTACTATTTTACTGTTATTACTATTTTACTATTACTATTTTAGACCCCCCATACATGTTACCCCCCTTGTGGGCTCCGTGCAGCAGATTGATTTACGTGTCCACCCTAGAGGTGTTAAGTAGGCCCCAATGAACTGTTTGATACCCATGAAGCTTTTATATCTTCGCGATGCAGGTTGACCTGGCTTGCCCCCTAGGTAACCAGTATTGCCAGCTAATTCTGCGAGCCCCAGAGCGAGGGTGGGTCAACTGGAACTTTGACCAACTATACAATCGCGCTAAGGAGTGATGACTCGATTCCCAGTACCTTTTGTTCAGAAAGTGCTATCAGGCAACTATTGAGGCTCTACTATATTCATATATTACACACCGGGGAGAACTGTATTGAAGGATAAAATACCAAAAACATGATATATAAGTATTGTTACAATATATTTATCTCATTATGTGAGAGCAAACCAAATAATACGAAAGTTGAGACTAACCCGAACGAAAGAATGTGAAACTCGTAGTATTTCGCTCACTAGATTCAGGATTAAAATGTGGAGGAAGTCTCTTGATGCTTTTATTACTTTTTAAGCCAACAATACTGGGAGAAAAGTATCTCATAAAATTAAAACCAACCGTTAAAAGTAATATTCAACCCATGAGTGTCAATAAATCACGTAAATAAACATATAACAGATTGTTTTTTCCACATTTAATTCTCTATGTGGGACAAGTCTGCCTTAAAAAACAAAGCTGTCTCCAGTACATTTTGGGATAAAGCTTGAATACTCGAGAACAGCTTGTAATTTGTATAGACAGACGATGAAATTTCTCTTATAACATATTTAATAGCCCCTAGGGACACCCATATAGGAACGAAAGATGGAAAGGCATGTAGTAAAGGACAAAGGTGGATATATGAGCGGAAGAGATACACTCTTCCTCATATACTGGGAGTGACTGACTTGCATTTTTTTGCAGGCCTCCAGGCGGCAGGCCCAGGGATTGTAACATGCTAGATAGCGCCAGGAAATTAGATACTTTCATTATTCTATAAAGATATTGAAAACAAACCTTACTTATATATATTCAAACAACAGCATAAATCAAATTTAAAAGGCCTAAATAGGTTAATTTTGTCAGTAGGTCAATTATTGGGAATATCCGGAGACCTATAGTTATAAATTAGGAAATGACTGGGCTCTGACGGGCAGTGGAGAGTTGCCAGCGGTAGCCAGATTTGGGGACTTTAGTCCGAGCCTTAGAAAAATAGAGTCATGACTTCTTAGCGCGATTGTACTTGATATCTAAAGTCTTCACCCACAGAAGATTGCGATAACCCTACTGAATTTAGGGGCTTAACCCCTTCACCACCCTTACGTAATTGTTATCATATTTTGGTTACCAATAGTCGATATTCTTAAGTTTAAATTCCACCTTTGCTACTCAAATAGGTAAATATGATCAAACTTAACTATCTTAATGACATAGGTTCTAATTTTAGCCAGTATCAAAGGCAAAAAGGTGTCATGGTGCTGAAGGGCTAAGTGTTTCTAGTCAGGTACTAAAGGAAGAAACTAACGAAGTTTCATGTATATTTGTTAATTAGTTTAAAAGAAACACCGAACACAAAACTTCGTTTGGTGGATATATATATATATATATATATATATATAACTTGTTCGCCTGCATAATTTAGACATAATTCCGTAATTATATACTGGTATCGTCTATTACTGACCTATAAACGTAAACAAATTATATATTTATGCTGACGAAATGAAGGTATGTGTCCTCGTACAAATATTATGCAAGTTAGTGTCAAGTTAATAATATATCCTATTCTGTACTGGTGACGTTTTTATCATTGCATGTTTGCAACTATCAGACGATTTTATGCAGATTACAAAGAACATCAATGAATCAAAGGGCAACAGACTATCTCGATTAATCCTTTTAGCTACAATATATATTTCCTAAGCTTCATAAAATTGTCTAAATGTAGCTAAACTTCAATAAAGAAAGACGTCGCCGGTACAGAAAGGGTTAAATAACACCGCGTTATCATAATTAGAAGATGAGAGATCTTCAAAAAACTTTATAGAAAATATATATCTTACTTCCGAACATATACATATCTCCTTAAGGAATGTAATACTATATATCATGTATAAAAATGAATACTAATATTTTTGTTTTCCATGTGAGTGAGGGAGACAAAAGGCAGAACTGCCTGTAGCGAGTGCCTCCCCCATAGTTGAAAGAGTGACAGGGCCAAAATCAAGGGACGTTCGAGCCAAAATGCCTGGACACACGGAGTTTGAAGCAATTTAAGTCATAGGAGGAGGGAAAGACTGATCCTGGGAGAGAGTTCCAGAGCTCAGCTGTTGAATAGAAGAAAGATTGAGAGTAACGTTTCACTCTGGGGTTGGAGAGTTGCACATACCTTTTCCATTTCGTAAGTATTAAAATGTCAAATTGTCAACGATAAGGGAAAATTAATATATCTGATTTTAATAGATAAAGTATATAGACTTGTTGATATGGTTCGTAAATAAAACTTCTTATCTGTATAATCTTATATCATATTGTACCTAATTAATTTACTTAAGGGGGTCACTGGCTGTTTTTTTTTTTATCTTTCTCTCCTTTTCTCTCTTTCCCTGGCTTGTATCCATTCGGCCCCATTCAGCAAACTTTTTTTAAGACGTTTATCCCCATCCAGGTGTCGATTTCTTCCTAGCGAGCAATAGCGAGCCAGCATTGTATGGTGAAATCAGGCGTAGCCGGAGACAGGTTTCTATCAAAAAATGTACAAATTGAGCTTGCTGTCAAAACAAAAATATATATATGCTGGCTCGCTACCGCTCGCCAGGAAAATATTGACACCTGGATGGGGGTAAACGTCTTAAAATAGTAGGCTGAATGGGGCCGAATGTATAAAAGCCAAAGAGAGAGGGAGAGAAGGAGAAAAAAAAGCGAGGTTGGCTTCCTTAATATTAACAAATTTGCTGCACACATTAAAATATAAGTTATAAACAGCAAATAAGAAAACATTTATCAGGCGCTGTTTAAATATCAAATAATAGAGAAGTGGTTGAGATTTATCATACTTTCTAGCATACATAAATATAATTGTGAATTAATTAAAAGTTAGCACAAAAATCTGTTCATTTATGTACAAATGAAGGAACGTTTTTCATTTAAATACATTGAGTCATCAAAGAACCGTAGCGTTATATTTTGAACCAAGATAGAAAAACAATAACAAAATAAAAACTAATCGAAAAATATAATAATAATAATAATAATAATAATAATAAGCTACCGGTATTCATATTTTAAAGCGAACACGCTATTATTTCCCTGCATAAAAGACATCACGTGTTGCTGCAGAAGAATAATAGGGTGACTTTTATAATAGCGTCCAAAGGTTTTCCGAAAATATGAAAAGTTAGTGGTGAGGATGGGGGGAGAAGGGGTGAGGGGGGGAGGGGGGAGATGGAGGAGGGGGAGGGTCTTGTCCACTGCTGATGAAGATGGATGGATGCAGGAGTCAGGGGTGAGGGAGAGGGAGAGGGAACGGGGAGGAGGAGTCTGAGGTGAAGGAGGGGTGAGAGGGTGAGGGAGGAAGTCGGGGCAGGGAGGGGTAAAAAGTCAGAGGCCCAAGAGAGAGGGGAAGTGAGGGATGGAGTAGTCATGGGTGAGGGTGGGTACATGCAAGAGTCAGGGGTGAGGGAGGGTGGATGTACGAGTCAGGGGTGAGGGAGGGTGGATGTATGAGTCAGGGGTGAGGGAGGGTGGAACTATGAGTCATGAGTGAGGGAGGTGAGGGGGGGCGGACGTATGAGTCAGGCCTGGTGAAGGAGGGTGGATGTTTGATTCAGGGGTGAGGGAGGGTGGATGTGTGAGGGAGGGTGGTGTATGAGTCAGGCCTGGTGAAGGAGGGTGGATGTTTGAGTCAGGGGCGAGATAGGTGGGAATAGGGGGTGAGGGAGCAAGGAGAGAGGGGTGAAACTCAAGGGTGAGGGAATAAAGAGTCAAGGATTAGGGTGAAAAAGGAGAAAAGAGTGAAGTATGAGGAAGAATCCAAAAGCGACAAGGTGATGGATAAGGAGGATGGGTAAATCAGGCGCAAGGACACCAATTTTCTTGGGCGAGGAAAAGAGGCACTACAATTAAAGAAAACGTGTTCTAAAAACTTGAGGACAGAATGAAGACGTGGCAAAGATTGAATACAAGAAGGAAAATGTGGCCGTAGACAGAGAGGGGTCGCCAGGGTGTGTTAGCAAAAAGGTCTGGAGGAGGTGGAGGGTGATTAATCAGGGGTACAAAGAAGGAAGGTTAAATTTAGGGGCGAACGAGAGAGAAAATATAAGGATGACAAAGGAAGGAATCGGAAGTGAATTAGTGCAGGAAGGGCAGGTGATAGCGTGGAATATTAAGGGGTGAGGAATAAGTGGTGAATTGGAGGAGGGATCATTAATGGAGTCCATCTCACTTGTTTTCTCTTTCTCTCCCTCTCTCTTTGGCTTGTATCCATTCGTCTCCATTCAGCCTACTGTTTTACGACGTTTACCCCCATCCAGGTGTCAATATTTTCCTGGCGAGCGCTAGCGAGCCAGCATATATATATATTATTGTTTTGACAGCAAGCTAAATCTGTAAATTTTTCGATAGAAAAATGTGTCCGGCGAAGCAGGATTTCTCCAAACAATTCTGTCTCGCTATCGCTCGCCAGGAAGAAATCGACACCTGGATGGGCATAAACGTCTTAAAACAGTTATCTGAATGGGGCCGAATGGATACAAGCCAGGGAAAGAGAGAAAAGGAGAGAAAGATAAAAAACAAAAACGGTGACCCCCCTTAATGAAGAACAAACAAATGAAAGAAAAGAGAAATCCCGGTATGAATGATCGGAGGAATACAATTATATATGGGTATGAATCAGGGAGTAAATAAGGAGAGGAATCATGAATACTAGTTTGGAGGTATAGCGGGGGATTAACCCGTTGAGTACCAGCGACGTCTGTTATATTCAATTCTAGCTATATTTAGACGATATTATGCAGCTTGGGAATGATCAGTGGTAGTTTTAAGGGTTCGGTGAGGTAGTTTGAAGCCTTATTATTGCTAGAGGTCCTTCCCAAGCTGAATAAAATCGTTTAATAGTGGCCAGATTATGACGAAAATAACGTCCCTGGTACTCAAAGGGTTAAGAGGAAGGATACAAAGGAGAAGGAGAAAGAGATTACATGTTAAGAGTGATGGAATAGTAATTAGAAGAATGGAAGATCACCTGTGGAAACGATGAGCGTGAGTAAAAAAGGGAATACAACTATATGAATACAAAATATTAGCGTTGCAGGAACACAATTAAGGGGAGACTGACCGTTTGTTTGGTCTATTAATTAATTTATTCATATAGTTTTTTTAGTTCCCTCGCTAGACCTCCATCAAGCTTAGAAAAACACCCCCTAGACCCCCCTTCAAGATAAATTTGTACATTTTTTGGTAAAAAAAATAATTGCCGGCCGAAGGCCGGTTCTTCTTAAAATTGCAGGCTCGCTTTCGCTCGCCAGGAAATAATCGACACCTAAATGGCACGAAAGGTCTTAAAATTGACAACATAATAGGGCGAAAGGTATTAACATCGCCAAACTAATGGGCCGAACGTCTTATTGATGGAGGTCTACGGAGGAAACTAAAGCATATATAACAAAATGAATAAATAGACCAAACAAAGGGCCAGTCTCCCCTTAAGGGAAGTAGGGATAAACGGTTAAGTAAGGAAGGGGTGAATAGTGAAGGGGGAAGTTATCAGGGGTGAAGGAGATAAAAGTGGAGATGAAAGATGAGAGGAAAAAGAGGTGAAGGAGGAACTAAAATGAAGGACGGGGATGTCAGGCGTGGGAGAGAAGGCAGAGATGATGGTTAGTAGGGAGATGGAGGAATAAAGGAATGTGATGTGAGGAATATTGTGTTTGTAATAAATACAAACACGGTATAACACACAACTGATCATATTTTATAAATTAGGTAATGCATATAATTATACGGTAGGCAAAATATACTTTGAACATTTTATAAATGGATATAGACAACACGTGAAGAGAATGTTATTCACAAATCTTCGCTTATTACTGTTTTAGTTCATTGACCTGAAGCAGATTTATAAGCTGAACATCCCCCCCCCCCCCAAAAAAAAAAGGTAAAATGGTCAGCTGTAGTTGGCCAAGTGGTCATATCAAAGTTTGTAGTATATATTTATTCATATTTTATCTCTTCCCATCATTTCAGTGACTTTAAACTATCAAAATATATAATCCATCATAAATATCGGTTTTTAAAATATGTTGGCAACATTATTTGTATTCCTTTTCTAACATTGGTCGAATTAAAACAATGTTAATTTATCAAACCAACAAAACTTCTATGCAATTATTATGTAGCTAATATAATTGTAAAGTGAAATTCTCGATAATCATAAACTATTATGAAATAACTGCAATGCCTTAATTGAGAGACCCAATTGTATAAGTCTATGCAGTGTTCAAACTTTACTCAATAAACACTTCATTTAACCTAGCATATCAATTAACATCAACATACATCTACCAAAACACTCACATTATGTACACTCGGTCCAAGAAGTATCTGCACCCTTACCCTGATAATCTGGTGTGTACAGCTCGGTAGGGTTGGCATCTCTACCTGCAGCTATATCCATCTATACTACTACCTACCTATACTACCTAAGACCTACTACCTTAGACCTACGACCTATACTACCAAGCTGTACACACCAGATTATCAGGGTAGGGGTGCAGATACTTCTTGGACCGAGTGTACATTCAAATACCTAAAACAACGACATGAAACTTCTGTTACGACTGGGGTTCAAATATATCAGGGCTCTTATTCATTGGACTAGTAATGGCATAAATGTTACAACGGAAAGCGCTAGCTCCAACCTCTGATGTATATTCCCAGTGAACAAAGAACACAAATACTCTACAGAGTTCTATATGCAATAATAGGCTATCAAACTCTCAATAAATGTGCGTGTACTCTAGGCTTAATGTTATGTTGCTTGGTTATGGTATGCAAAGTAAGGTGGTAAGAGAAGTTACCTTTAATCAATAAATGTCAGGCACTCCTGCATGAAAGAAAGTGCACTAAAGTCCTTCAACACTAACAAGGAATCTTCTTTAAATGTTAGATGCTATAAAGATGCTCGTATCGGAAATGGAACCCAAAAAGGCAGGCAGCGGAACAATGCTCGTGCAGGCTATGCACACAAAAAGGCAGAATATATAATGCCGTCGGAGCCAAGAATATCCTAAACACTAATCATAATCGCCACGACAATGCAGTATTCCTATCAACAAAAAGAGCCTAAGTCGTTTGTGTCTCAATACATCAAACTAGGCTTCGAAATGCTTGTGTAATCATAAATGGGTATGCATAAAAAGAGTAATTAGGTTAATATACTTAATGTCTACTGTGACTGATAAAGTCTAGCTAGAGTCAATGATACGAGATACTGGTGCGCATGGCATGCCGCATAGCCTAGTGTAAATCACAAGTCTGTGCGTCAAATATTACGTTATAGGGAAGGGTAGCTCTCTTGAGATACCTTAATACCGAAGTATTAAGCGTTCTCCTGGCGTACCTCAAAGACAAACAATCGAGACTAGAACAGTGCAGAATGGTATAGGCAAAAAACCCTCATTCGTGCATGCTCTACTCTCAATGGCACACAGACTAGAATTTACTCAATCAACTCCAGTTCTCAGGTATGTCGTGCCGCTTTTAACTGAAGCCAGCACTCATAGGAAACAATACCTATAATATCAGACTCCTAGTCTAGCATTATCTAATCCAGCAGAACACTAATAACTAAAGGAAGCAGTACTAAACAATATAAATGCCAACCAATGCTTCGTGATCCACTTATCTTAACAACTAACATACATAGGCTATATCAGACCTTAACACACAATACAACTGGCCAGCATGAAGCTGAGATATGGAAAATGAGAGATAGGCAGAGGAAAAGATTCTCAGGTACGGAGCGGGGACAGATAGCAAGGGCTGAGGGAGAGAGTGGCGAGGAACTGTATATATATACTCGCACCAGCTCGAGCCGCGTGGGAAAAAAGCGGTTACAAGTCCTCTAACCACTACCAAGAGAGCTTGCAGCATGGTAAGGACCTCTCTCCACCAACCCCCGCGAACGAGGCAGCCAGCCTTGACGTCATCGAGCGGGACAAAAACACTACGCGCTCCCTCTCACTCTGTTCTACTCTCTCTCTCTCTCCCAGATCCCATCATTACTAGTTAATGATAAAACATATACTTTACAATTAAATATATAAAGCCTTGACATGGGTGAAAACAAAGAGCCTTTCTGGACTGCCCATGACACAAGCTTTCCTATGAAATAAAGCACACTGTAATACACAAACTGTAGCCCCATCCACTGCCCTGGCGATCCTAGCGAGTCACTGTAGGACAAGCGTCACACTTCCAATTCCAATAGATATATCAGAGTATTAATGATACACCAATTAACATAGCTCTACACATAAACCCACCACTTAATTATTATAATGCCAATTAATCACCAATCACAATAAACACTACCACACAATTCTATCTCCATACAACATTAAACTGCCTCTGATATAGTTTTTATCCACTGCCAGTGGATTAATTAACAATTCTAGATTAATACTAATTAACAATACTAGAAGAATATCCACTGTAATTAAACGGTCACATGCAGAATTTTCCTCCAAATGTATTAATTTATTGTGTAATATAACCTTTTCTCCATTGTGTTCCAATAATATGTGTATACTGTAAATGTAGTCCAATGTACTGTACATGTGCATGAGTTCGAATCCCGAGAGGACCATATGCTTTCATTAGTTTATTCAAGTGCATTGGGGTTTGTAGTTGATGATTAATGTTAAGAACGGGGTGTCACTTAATTCATATATTCAATTACTCAAAATACAGATTATTCATACCGGTACTTATCTACCATACGAGATTATATAGTCATTATTGTCAACACGCACTTAGCCAATCAATTAAACTACGACAAGCTCAATAAAGAAATGAATACCAGTGTTATGTGTGATAATCCCAGCTCGTGTGTCCGTGGAGTGATTTCCCTGAGGAGAGGCATTTAAGGGAGCCCACCTCGCTTTTTGTCCCTTTCTCTCCCTCTCTCTTTGGCTTGTATCCATTCGGCCCCATTCAGCCTACTGTTTTAAGACGTTTACCACCATCCAGGTGTCAATATTTTCCTGGCGAGCGGTAGCGAGCCAGCATATATATATTTTTGTTTTGACAGCAAGCTAAATTTGTAAATTTTTCGATAGAAAATGTCTCCGGCGAAGCTGGATTTCTCCATACAATGCTGGTTCGCTGTCGCTCGCCAGGAAGAAATCGACACCTGGATGGGGATAAACGTCTTAAAATAGTTGGCTGAAAGGGGCCGAATGGATACAAGCCAGGGAAAGAGAGAAAATGAGAAAAAGATACAAATAAGCCGGTGACCCCCCTTAAAGCCAGCACAGATTTATCCTTTGAGCAGGATATATCCGCGGTAATTCACAGTCGGCACCTCCCTGCACTCTCTCTCTCTCTCTGAATATCGAGCAGGAATTGTATTGCCTGTCGGACGCTATATCTCGAGTGCCTTCTATCATTTCCGATTAGTGTGTTCGAATATACTCACGCCTGACTTTGGCCCCCCATTTACAACTCTCGGCTATATTCAGCTTTATCCTTAAGGGGACAGTTGTTATTTTTGTGGGACTATTTATTTGTATATTCAGTTATTTTTTAAATTTCCTCCCTAGACCTCCATCAAACTTATAAAAACATCCATTAGATCCTCCTTCGAGATTAATTTGTACATTTTTCGGTAGAAAAATGTAACAATTACAGGCTTGCTATCGCTCACCAGGAAAAATATCGGCACTTAAAGGGCACGAAAGGTCTTAAAATTGACAAAGAAATGGGGCGAAAGGTCTTAAAATCGACAAACTAATACGGCAAACATCTTAAAATATAAAAACTAATGGGGATAAGCACGATGAAGCACCATGACGCCTTTCTACCCTTGATTCTGGCTAAGATTAGAGAAGTTTATGCAGTTTAAGAAGGATCTTTGTTATTATGAGGGTTTAATGAGATCGTACTTACCCATTTGTGGTGTAGAGGTAGATTATAAACTAAAGACAATCATCTATTGGTAACGACAATATGATGATAAATAAGTCATGGTGGTGAAGATTTAACTTTCTTAACTTCAAATCCCCTTCCCATGCAGACCTATTGGAGTTAACCGAATTCAATTTTATCTATATAACTAAATGTTAACCTATTATAACCTATACTATTTGTACTTAAGCTAAAGCATATTGTATAGACGATTGTATCACTGAGATTCATTGAAGGGACGAATCATATTTTTTTAGAATGTTTTGTTACTTAAGGGAAGGGTTTTAGTTTGTTCCCTAGACCTCCGTCAAGGTTAAAATTAGACCCCCTTGAGCCCCTTTCAAGATAAATTTGTACATTCTTCGTTAGAAAAAATGCCGGTTCCTATTAAATTACAGACTCGCTAACAATCGTCAGGGAAAAACCGACACCTAAACGGCACGAAAGGTCTTGAAATTGACAGAAATGGGGCGAAAGTTCTTAAAATCGCCAAACTAATTGGGCAAACGTCTTGAAATCACAAAAGCAATGGGGGTGAACATGAGGGAGGAAGGGGTCAAGAACAAAATCCCTCAGGTGGAAATCTACCCTTAACTTTTCAGTACGATGACCCGTTATTCCATTACAATATAGTCTGGCTTTCATAACACTGGTTTGTACAGCTTAACAACAGCTTTCGAGCGACAAAAGCTTATTTGAGGTAATCTTTAACTGCATAAGGCATGGGGGGGGGGGGGTTTCTGGGCTCCCTTCTCCCATATGTTTAGCCCCATTAGTTTTTAAACATTCGCCCCACAAATTTGGCGATTTTAAGACCTTTTGTGCCATTTAAGTTTCGATAATTTCTGGCAAGCGATAACAAGCCTGCACTTTAGGGGGAACTGGCCTTCGGTAGCGCCATTTTTCTACCGAAATATGCACCCATTTATCGCGAAAGATGGCCTTGGAGGTGTTTTTTTAAGCTTGATGGAGTTCTAGGGAGGAAAACAGCAAACATCAAATAACACTGGTATTATATTGTGCCAATTGTTGGCAAATTCGAGCAATATTTTGATAATATATTCATCATTACATCAAAATTGGCATTGTCAATCGTATATAATATAAGATGTCCAAAATTACTTATGACTGGCTAAACATGGGTGAAATATATATACACACACACACACACACACACACACACACACACACACACACACACACACACACACACAGCCTAGTAGGTAGAACTCTCGTCTCACACACGAGGGGTCGGGGGTTCAATCCCCGGCCGGGCGGAGACAAATTGGGCTTGTCTCCTTTCATGTGTTAGCCTCAGTTCACCTAGCTGTAAATAGGTACCTGGAATAAGTGGATGACGTTGTGACGTCCCATCTGGGGTTGGCAAAAATGGTACAAGGCGAGATGGGTATCATATGGTTCACCTAAGCTGATGGCTACCTAAGCCTTCGGGCGAGACGGTACCGTCTATAATGAGAATGGTACCATACAGATCCACCCTAAGCCTTCGTTTCCGATGTCGCCAATTGGCTAAAAATACATACTACACACACATCCACAGCCATTCCAACGATACATATAACACCTACACATATAGGAGGCGGGAAATAACGAGCATGCTCACTCCCGCAATACAACTAGAGTAAGTACAACTAGAGTAAGTACACACACCTCCCCGTGGCGTAACTGATAGCGCGCCTGGCTCACAACCAGAAGGTCCCGGGTTCGAGACCCGGGCGGGGAAGAGACATTTGGGCAAGTCTCCTAACGGTGTAGCCTCTGTTCACCTAGCAGTATAAATAGGAACCTGGTATAAGTGGACGAAGTTGTGACGTCCCATCTGGGGTTGGTGATCGGTTACATGGTGAGATGGGTATCGTACTGGTCAACCTAAGCAACTGGTCAACCTAAGCCTTCGGGTGAGAATGGTACCGTACAGATTAACTCGAAGCCTTCGTGTGGTGATGGGCTGGTCTATCAGAGTGAGAGCTGAGCGATCTCTGCCATACCCATAGCTTACTCTGACTGTTCCTTTTACTTATATATCTTCTAGATCTCAAGTGACGGCATCTTTTCCGTGGATCGACCTCCCTACTGCCAACCTAAAAGTTGGCAGATTGGGAGCCAAAGCGTCACATTTTTCCCTTGCCCCTCAACTTTCCCTTCATAATTGCTGAGGGGCACAGGACAGGGCCTTGGGTGGGGCTTTGGTTTCCCAGGCGTTTCCGCGCCCTCCTCAGCTCCCTGCCTTAGAGTGGCTTCAGTCACCTGGGTTTTGTTAGTGGTAAGCAGGGAGGGTTTTGTGGGGGCGCTCTATGGCCTTGGCCTTGTTCGGGACCTTGGGGCTGTTCGGCCAGGCAGCCTGGGGAACAACAACAACAACAACAACCCTAAGCCTCTAAGCCTTCGTTTCCAGATGTTGCCAATTGGCTAAAATACAGACTACACACACATCCACAGCCATTCCAACGATACATAAACACTTAACATGCATTTCACTCAATACATTCCCAGTTAAGGAGGCGCGATAATAATGAGCTTAGCTCGCATTGCGTGGATTCCCCTTGACGAACAAGCAAGTGAATAACACACACACACACACACTAAATATATATATATATATATATATATATATATATATATATATATATATATATATATCGTGTGTGTGTCGTTGTGTATGGTGTGCATCCGTACTGTAGGTAGAGTACATTTAATTTAGTAGAAACAAGATAATTAAACGTTGCAGTACAACCTAACCATGCTAACTGAATACAAATATAAGGAATTGTGAAGTAATTCGAACGGCAACAACAACCATGAGAACAACCATTCTAGTCACGCCATGACCAACAATTAGGGCCGTAGCAACCACGTATCGAAAGCCGTTCTAACAGAACCAGTACGGCAATAGTTTCAGTTTGATTGTTTGCTGGGGGAAGCAATTGTAGTATCAGCAAAGCCAATCACAACGTCGCCGCTATTTCATTTATATCATAAGCAAGAACTCATTTAAACATATATAAAATACTATATATTCAGTTTCATCATCTGAACCCTAATACCAGTGGTAAATATAAGTTTCTAAATAATTGAACATATTAGGGTTAGATTAGTAGCAAGGGATAAGGGAAAATGTTCCACCAGTAAGATTTTCATTTGTCACAAACACTAATTATGCTATTATACATATACTGTATATACAGATTTCGAAATATACATACAACATCAACATTTTAATAAGTCTATATTATTTTGTCGGCAAGATTTCAATGTGGCCTAGTGTTACTATTATTTACACTATTTAAACTATATTAAATAGAGCAATGCCAAACAAAACGGAATTGATTTATCCATTCATGTAATACATTCTGTTTTAAAATATCAGATTGCTAAATCCTTAAAGAGCTTATATAACAGGAATATATTTAACCCCGGGCCAGCGGAAAATTTTAAAATAGCCTAAATAAAAATAAGCGAAATAATTGAAATAAGTGAATAAATATGCAGAGAGACAAAGATTCTTCCAGGTTATGGCAGCTATCAATAATTCCTCATGCAATACCCAAAATCTCCTCAAAAAGTGGTAATATCGGCAGCAAGCTGAGCAAAGAAAGGTAAGGCAGCAGCTGCTCCATCAGCAGGCAGAGCAGCTTTAGCAGCAGCCAGGGAAGGGAAGCTCTTCATTTTCACCTCCAGGGTTTGTGGACTCATTGCCATTTTTTTGTATAACTTCCGTCGCTCCTTTAAAACTCCGGCCAGTCTCTTCTGTTTACTCTGTCATTTTTAGATAATTATATTTAGAGAGCAAAAAGTTCCCCTGCAATGTTTACCCGCTAATGAGCTTGTTCGACCTTGGAGGTAATGAGAGAATAATTTTTATAGGCTGTTTGCTGACACCAGGGAGTTGGACGGGCAGGCTGGCGCTTCATGAAGTGCTCAGCAGACGTAATCTCCTACTTGGCACGAACGCGTCTAACTTTTATTGTGCTATATGTATTTCTTAACTATAATTTCTTGTAAGGAAGGACGAACCTCTGACTAGCGAACAATTGTCACGCCTACCCACCCTTCCCCCCACCCATATTCAGCTCTCCTCCTCTCCTACACATATTCTTTATCCCCCCCCCCCCTCCTCTTCTTATTTCCCTAATATCATTACTATTTTCAACCTTGCGGGTTTTTTGGATCCTCTTCTCTCTAATTTTTAACCTCCTTAGTTTTGAGATTTCAAGATATTAGCCTCACTAGTTTTGCGATTGTAAGACGTTTCGCTCCATTTATAAGACCCTTTGTGCCATTTAGGTGTCCTGAGTGCGATGGCAAGCCTGCAGTTTAGGAGAAACAGGCCTTCGGCCGGGGTATTTTTCTACGGAAAACTTAACAAATATATCTCGAAGAGGGATCTTGGGGTAATTTTGTTTTAACCTTGATGGAGGTCTAAAAAGGTACTAATATAAAGCAATAAATAAATGAATATATAAATAAATAAAAACAAAATAAGTAAACAATACAAATTTCCCTTTAAATCTACTGTATTCCCCACAGTCTTGTTCAGTGCATAGATATGTAATTTATCTTATACACTAACTACCATTACATTTTAATATACATATAATGTAATTCTTTGACCAACACATCTGACAAAAGAGAGGAAGATTTTTGGTGTGCATATTCTGTTAGTCTGTGCTCGCAATTGTAGATACCGTAATATTATTATTTGAATTCGTCGGTATGTTGAAACACTCTTGATTTTGACTGCACAGTATAACATTGTTGCAGAAGGCTATCCAGTTTCTCATATGTATTTGTTTTTGTTGCAATGATAATGCATGGCATAATATATATTTTGACAATTGACGATATTTTGTAACAGCACAAGAGGTTTTAGGATCACACAAACACACACACGCACGCACACGCACGCACACACACACACTCACACACACACACACACACACAGTTGAAGGCGCCCACACTGTAACCGCGATGGCGAAGGCTCAAATCCACCAGAATCCTAAAGTTTTTTTGTCGGCTATCCCGATGGCGAGGATTGAATTGTGGTCGCTCCCTAGCCTACATGTACTTCTCACCAGTGCATCTGCGTATGTACGTACTATGGTGGGAACCCAGGCACCTCACGGTCGCCAAAGGTCGCATGTGACCTCGTATAGTCAAGGTAGAATAAGCATTGTACTGTACCTAGATTAAGAAAATACTCTGTAAAATTTCAGTCTCACGGCTGCAAGTGAACAATAAACCGACAATTATTATTGTTAGTATCACACACAAACACACATATATATATATATATATATATATATATATATATATATATATATATATACTGTATATATATTATTATTGCTTCTGTTGAAAATAATAATTCTTCAGAAGCTAAATTTACAAGAGTTAAAATTTGAATATTCCACCAAGAATCTCGCGAAGAAAAACTTACTGAAAATAATGATATAGGAGAAGAGGTCTTTTGTGGTATTGTGGAAGTGGGGGAGAAGTTTGTAGCTGGATATTATGAGTATTAAATCATGTATATATAAATCTTTATATTATCCAGTAAGATATGATCCAGAAAAAAATAGGGGTGCCATGATCTAATTTTCTGCCTATGTACATTGTATGAAGGAGACATAAGGCACAGCTTAATAATGACATTGGTAATTCAAATACTTAATTGCTTATTTGAGTTAGACAATAAATTAGAACGTCGTTCTCATAAAGCAAAATAGATAACTATATTTGAATGCACAATTCGAAGACACTTATCACTTATATATTGATGAGTTATTTAATTATGTATTATCACCTTATTATGTTTGGCTGTAAATGTATTACATTATTAGGATTGTAACATGGTAAATGTCAGAGTTTTAATCTAACTTCCGTTTGTAATGTAAACGTCACCACATACGGGAAGAAGTTATATATACAGGTACATGAATAAATCTGTGAATCAGAGGAATGCATTTTCTAAACCTTTTCAACCAAAAAAACACAAACTGGAATTGTGACTGTCTGTAACAGTGTCGGTCGCATAAAACTATGTAGCGGTAATTAAGTCCACTAATTGAAAAAGAAAAAAAAAAAACACATATTTTTCCTATAAAATGCAAACATATTTAGCGCAATTGCTAATTAAACATAACCGCGCTATTATACTATTTATGTTGTTCTGGGTTCAAAGTAGTAATGCAATTCCATCAATGATAACTTTGTTTTCCAGCAATAGCGGTACAAAAGTACGAAACTTTATGGAAAAGATGCCGACGACTGTACAAGGATTATGTGACATACTAAATTAGAGGGGCACTTGGTAGAGCGCATAGCTCCGCTTACGCTGGCTGGTACATTACCATTAATATACTGCCTACATTTTCTACTGGGTTCCAGGATATGATCCGGATCGCCTCCTAAATTGAACAACATCTTCATTGGCGCATATCCTATTTGCCCCCAAATTAGGAAAATCTTCAGATCGCCTCCTAAATTGAATCACTTATTCCTTGACTGATATCCTATCTGCCTACCAAATGTTGTAAACATCGGTCCATATCTTTGTGAGATATCTTGTTTAGGCTATAGACAAACATACGACAGACAGACAGACGAACGGAGGTGAATACATAACCTCTGTCCAACTTCTTTGGAGAAGGTAAAGAGTGTGGGATCTTAGCGTAAGAATATGCAGCATTATAATTTTTTTCTTTTTCTTTTTCAGGCTGTTAATTATCTAATAACGGCATCAGCACGGTCAGTTATCATTCGGCGTTACTTTAAGGGGAACTATAGTTGTTTTCGGGATTCCCATCTCCCTCATGTTTAGCCTCATTAGTTATGAGATTTTAAGAAAGACCTTTTGTGCCATTTAGGTGTTAAACTGGCATTCGGCCGGGACATTTTTCTGCCGAAAAATTTACAAATTTATCTTGAAGAGGGGTCTAGAGAGTGTTTTTTAAAGCTTGATGGAGGTCTAGCCAGAAAACTAAACAAAAATATGACTAAATAAATAAATAGACCAAAAACTAACCCATACCCTCCCTTAAGCCAGTTACCACATTATCGTTTGTTCTATCTTAATTATCTAACTATCTTATAATAATGATCATGAAGTGCTAACCATAGCTAGCCTATACTGAAGTGAATCAATCGTCAGTTGTGAGTCGATTCAGTATTATTATCAGAAAATCACAAGCCCAAGTCAGATATTCGCTTGTATAGACGCCAGAAAAATAGCCGTGTGATGTCACCTTCAGTCAAAATCCTAACAGCAGAAAACAAGATTACATTGTTGTTGGCTTCTTGTTTTCATATAAAATTGAGCATCAAAAATATTCTCACGAGCGAAAATTTATCTTATATGGAAAACATACTGTAGCTTAAGGGGAGGTATTTAGTTTGTTCCCTAGACCTCCATCAAGCTTAAAATTACACCCCCTTGAGGCCCTTTCAAGAAAAATTTGTAAATTTTTCGGTAGAAAAATTTCCCGGCCGAAGGCCGGTTCCTCTTAAATTACAGGCTCGCTATCGCTCGCCAGGATAAAATCGACACCTGAATTGCACGAAAGGTCTTAATATGGGTTGAAAGTTCTTAAAATCGCTAAACTAATGGGGCAAACGTTTTATATTATCAAAAGCAATGGGGCTTAACATGAGGGAGAAAGGGGTCAAGAAAAAAATCCCTCAAGTGGAGATCTCCCCTTAACAGTATCCAAACAAATATATGACGTTTTATGGTATTTCTTGTTTTCCATTTTTTTGTTTTTTATCTAAACATAACTGTATCCAATCTGCAGAACACGAAACATGTACCAAACTATAGGGGATAAGCCTCATGCTCAGAATTGACCCGATTCCTGCTCGACAACGCTTTAACTGGTAACTCTTAAGTGATAAGCATATTCAAATGTGATTAGCTCTCAGCCACTGGAAAGGCTTTGATCTTTCATTAACGTACTGAAGAGCTACTCGTGTGGAGGAGATCTGGAGGAATTATGCAACAGGGGGAACCAGTAACAGTTAAACTCTTTCAGTAGACCATGAAATATTCTTTCTTCTCATTCTGGATATAGTAGACAATGTTTTATACTTAGAAGGAGAGGTAGAGGGTTAATCGAGATAGATTATTCCTTGGTTTACAGAGACTCTTTCTAACTTGTATAAAATCGTCTCGTATTAGTAAATATATACTGGCAATTATGAACTGTTAAGTAAAGTATTAAGCACAATTATATGATAGTTCGGCTCTACTTCATAATAGCCTATATGAGGATTACGATGTCCGATACAGTCAACGCAGGTATAGTATTTATGTCTTTATGCTTGCCACATAATGATAATATAGACGCATTATCTCTGGGGACACTATATTGATTTGAAAATTATTGAAATGTATAATGTTTGTAGAATCGCAACCTATACAGTTGTTTTTAACTTGTACGAATATGGATAATACATAATCTAATCGAAGATTAAGATGACTTCAACAAATGTCACCGGTAATGAACAGTAACAGATCAAATGTATACGGATTATAAGACACGAACAACAAAACATAAACACAATCACTATTATACAAAACAAAAATAGTTTTATCTTCCTCCTTGACTTTAAGGGGAGATCTCCACTTGAGGGATTTTTTTCTTGACCCCTTTCTCCCTCATGTTTAGACCCATTGCTTTTGATATTATAAAACGTTTGCCCCATTAGTTTAGCGATTTTAAGAACTTTCACCCCATATTAAAACCTTTCGTGCCATTCAGGTGTCAATTTTATCCTGGCGAGCGATAGCGAGTCTGTAATATAAGAGGAACCGGCCTTCGGCCGGGAAATTTTTCTACCGAAAAATGTACAAATTTATCTTGAAAGAGACTCAAGGGGGTGTAATTTTAAGCTTGATGGAGGTCTAGGGAACCATCTAAAAACCTCCCCTTAAGTTGACATACATAATGAAGAACATAATTATATTCATATTGTTTTGATGCTTTAAAAACATGAATTACTGATTGTGATGAGAGGACGGAGTATATGGTTACGCACAAAGGCAATTATTGTCATAGTATCAAGAACATTTAACAAACTATATATCACTGCGTTTTAATTTTATTTTGACCGATCTGCCCTGTACTATACTCAGTTTCTTTCCAGCTGACGGTAAATTGCCATGTTGTATATTGATTACCCACATAATAATAACGAAGGCATGATGGTATGATATAGTGTTAAGGGGCTAGTGGACTGTTTTTTTGGGTTATTAAATAATGTATTAATTTATGTTTTAGTTTCCTCGCTAGACCTCCATCAAGCTAAGAAATACACCCCCTAGACCCCCTTCAAGATAAATTTTTATATTTTTCGGTAGAAAAATTTCCCGGAAGGCCGGTTTCTCTTAAAATTATAGGCTTGCTATCGCTCGCCAGGAAAAAATCGACACATTAATGGCACGAAAGGTCTTATTATTGACAACAAAAATGGGGCGAAATGTCTCAAAATCGCAAAACTAACGGAACGAACGTCTTAAAATCTCAAAACTAATATGCTAAACACGAGGGAGAAGGAGGTCCAGAAAAAGCGAGTAGTACCCCCTTAAGGATGAAGACTTGGCAATAATTTGATGCAGAGACGTAGCAGTTTCTTATTTATCTATTAACCCCTTCTGTACCGACAACGTCTTTTAAAGTTTATTATAGCTGTATTTAGACGATTTTGTGCATTTTGTTAAGGATCTGTGGTACCGGTAGTAAAAATGGTCCGGTGAATTAGTTCGAAGCCAGTTAACTGTTGAAGGCCCTTTTTAAACTAAATACAATCGTCTATTTGTAGCAAGAATAAAGCAGAAAAGACGTCCCGGTACAGAAGGGGTTAACGATCGAGTAATCAGTGTCCAAGGGAGCCAGTTTACCCTCAGTTGAAACGAAACCGACTATACTGTATCATATTTATGTTTACCCTCAGTTGAAACGAAACCGACTATACTGTATCATATTTATGTTTGCCTTTAATAATTTTAGTCTGCTGTAAAAAGGGCCAAGTACCAAAAGGACAGTGACAGTCTACTATGCTTCAGTATTGTATTCAGACCAAATATTACTGCGTTTACGATGTACTGGTGAATTGATAATGTTCTGTTAGAATGGATGTTCTATTGTGAAGAGTAGCTGGAATGATCATTTACACTGATCCCAAACTTCCATTACGGGGATATTTGTATGTATTAGTTCATTAATTAGGTTATTATTAATTTATGTTTATTTCTTCCAAGATCTCCATAAAGCTTAAATAATACTCCCCAAGATAATTTTGTACATTTTTCAATAAACAAATGTTCCCGCCCTCCTCAATTATAAGCTCGCTAACGCTCGCCAGGAAAAAATCGACACCTAAATAGCACAAAAGGTTTACAAATCGCCCAAATAATGGAGCGAACGCCATAACATTTAAAAACTAATGGGGCTAAACATGAGAAAGAAGGGGGTACAGAATAACCAAACCTCCCCTTAATGCGCCTCTGGTTAACCCGTACAGTACCGGTGACGTCTTTTCAATTATATTCTAGTATAGCTATATTTAGACGATTTTGTGAAGCTTAAGAAGGATATAGAGTAGCTAAAAGTATTAATTGAGATAGTGTGTAGCCTTTTAATGGGTAGACATCCTTCCTAAACTGAATACAATCGTCTAATAGTTGCCAGAATACAATGAAAAGGATGTCACCGGTAGTGAATGGGTTAAGTATCCCTCTAATGTCAGGGATTCGAACCACCATTGTGTTATATAGCGTCACAGGGAAGAGAGTCACACAGGAGACAGTCGCGCTATCTATTGGACTGTCAGGGCTCGATGACAGTGATGCATTGCGGCTGCTAGGTTGTTTATGCTGAACATTATTGCAAAGCTCTGTCACTTACGTACAGTACATCAAGTAAGGTATTCGTTGGATACAGAATTTCTGTTTTGAGCCATCAAAACACGGTGCTATGATATATATATATATATATATATATATATATATATATAGTATGTATATATATATATATATATATATATATATAATATAGTCCTTATATTCTGGCTAAATTGGACGATTGTATGAAGCTTAGGAAGTAACGAATATCTTGGAATTCAAGAGATGGAAACCAACTTAATAATTAACATTATGACTTCAACAAATTCTTCCTAAATAGCATAACATCGTCTCATGATAACCAGAAGATAATAAATACATCATAGTACGCTAAGAGGGTTAAATTGATGAACACCTTCACTTTCTTTCAGTGTCATGGTGTATGTTTTTAGTGTAACGATGTACAATATGTAAGAATTCGGGTTTCTATTTACTCACACACCCACGCATTCAGTTATTTAAGGGTAGATGTTTTATATATATATATATTTTCAATCTATTTACTATCACTTTATTAGTTTGTTCCCTAAACCTCCACCAAGCTTATACAACACTCCCAATAACCCCTTCGATATAATTTAGTACAATTTCGGGTTCTTCTAAATTGTAGGCTTGCTATCGCTCGACACGAAACAATCGACACCTATGTGGTACGAAAGGTCTTAATATTGGCAAATAAAATGTCGAAAGGTCTTATAATTGCTAAGCTAATGGGGCGATCGTCTTAAAATCTCGAACGTAATGAGGCTGCACATGAAGGAAAAAGGGGCACACAAAATCCTCCCTCCTAAGGGGAGATGGGCCGGTTTTCTGGTCCCCTTTCTCCCTCGTGTTAAGCCCAATTTGTTTTGTGATTATAAGACGTTCGGCTCATTAGTTTGACGATTTGAACACCTTTCTTCCCATTTCGTTGTCAATTTTAAGACCTTTCGTGCCATTAAGTTTCAATAATCTCCTTGCGAGCGGAAGCGAGCCTAACAATTTAAGAGGAAGCGGCCTTCGGCCGGGACTTTTTTCTATCGAAAAATGTAAAAATGTATCTTGAAGTGATCTAGGAGGTGTTTTTCTAAGCTTGATGGAGGTCTAGCGAGGAAACTAAGAAATAAATGAATATATGAATAATTAATAGACCAAAAAACCGGCCCATCTCCCCTTAATTTAATCCCGCTTGCTCTCAATCAATGACGTGCTCGTAGTGTCCGGTTGTTTTGGGCCAGCGCCGCGGTGTCCTAACCATTCGTCACCATTAATATCTCTCCAGCGTCTCCAAAGGGCCGAGTGAGTGTCCGGGTCGCAGTTTATCATGCCAGGGACGGGAGGAGGGGAAGGAGGGGTAGTAAATAGGAGAGGGAGGGAGGGAGGGAGGGAGGGAGGGAGGGAGAGAGGGAGGGAGGGAGGGAGGGAGGGAGGGAGGGAGGGAGAGAGGGAGGGAGAGAGGGAGGGAGAGGGAGGGAGGGAGGGAAGGAGAGAGACTGAGAGAGAGAGAGAGAGAGAGAGAGAGAGAGAGAGAGAGAGAGAGAGAGAGAGAGAGAGAGAGAGAGAGAGAGAGAGAGAGAGAGAGAGGTGAAGAATGTATAGTAAACTCAGCTAAATCTTTGAATCAGTAAGATATAATACAAATATTTTCCTCCCTCAATATGATGACTAAGTCGTTCAGAGTTAAGTGAGACTTAATGTAAGTAAGAGAGTGATTAGGCATAGGATACGAAAACACGTGGATATGCTAACTAAGAGAAAAGAATGGTGTGATAGAGGAAGGGAGATGTTGTTTAGTGGGTATGGGTATAAGGCTGATTGGAGGCTGACAGTGAATAGAGGTCAGGATAGGGGTCACATGAAGAGGAGGGGAGAGAGAGAGAGAGAGAGAGAGAGAGAGAGAGAGAGAGAGAGAGAGAGAGAGAGAGAGAGAGAGAGAGAGAGAGAGAGAGAGAGAGAGAGAGAGAGAGAGAGAGAGGAGAGAGAGAGAGAGAGAGAGAGAGAGAGATAGAGAGAGAGAGAGAGAGAGAGAGAGAGAGAGAGAGAGAGGAGAGAGAGAGAGAGAGAGAGAGAGAGAGGAGAGAGAGAGAGAGGAGAGAGAGAGAAGAGAGAGGAGGGAGAGAGAGAGAGAGAGAGAGAGAGAGAGAGAGAGAGAGAGAGAGAAGAGAGAGGAGAGAGGAGAGAGAGAGAGAGTGAGAGAGAGAGAGAGAGAGGGAGAGAGAGAGAGAGAGAGAGAGAGAGAGAGAGAGAGAGAGAGAGAGAGAGAGAGAGAGAGAGAGAGAGAGAGAGAGAGAGAGAGAGAGAGAGAGAGAGAGAGAGAGAGAGAGAGAGAGAGAGAGAGAGAGAGAGAGAGAGAGTCCAAAGCTGGGTAGGGGGTAAGGAGGGAGCAGACGGTGACAGGTTCTTGGCCCGGGTCTCGGTATAATCAGCCTAAGTGGCCACAAGCGGGTCACAGGCAGCCTTCACTTCGCTAGACCGAGACCCTACAGTAAACAGAGGCTCGGACACTTCTAACATATTGGCTGTTTGCCTTTAGTAATACCTTAATAAAGAGATATCACTAAATTACTGTGAAAACAAATCAGTTCAATTCACAGCAGTCCAGTTCATTGGTTATCCACTAGTAATAAACATCAGTAAGCTACATAATAATAGCCTATTATATCTAGAATCGAGATAGAACTTACCAAAATTACTGGGAGATATTTGTATTAATAAGCTGAATTAAAGTGTCACTGATTAATCAAAACACACGAAACAAGACAACATAGCATGAGACAGTTACCAATTTTCAACAAAGCTTGTTTTTGTGAGTAATATATATGATGCGTTATCATAGTCCTTCAATGCCAACATCATGATGCATAAGGATTATTTTAAGGGTTCCAAGAACATTATAACAACTCCTTTGTTGTGACTCAGAGCCCCTATAATCGCGCTATTGATATACAGCTGTTTGATATCCATTGTCTATAGAACCTTTGTTCATAGGTACAACTTCATATACCATTATCAATAAGCTAAAACTTGCTCATCAGCAATGATGCATTTCGAAGTAAACGAGCTGTAAACATCAACGATTATTTTTCTGCTCTCAGACAGATCTGTTGTATTAGTTCTGGCAAGTGTTGATTGTGGACTTCTATGGCTCTTTCAATAAACAAATGTTTGTTCTGTCTGCCATGGTATTTTGACACTTTATACACAATATATATATATATATATATATATATATATATATATATATATATATATATATATATATATATATATATGTATATATATACAGTATATGTATATATATATATATATATATATATATATATATATATATACATACAGTACATATATATACATATACAGTATATATATACAGTATATAATTATATATATATTTTTGTTTAATGAAAACGTTCAATCACTAATCATAGATGATAGAGAACTAACAGGGATTCCCGTCGTGACCTATGCTAGGAAACATCATAGTCTCCCCCTCTCTCCCTCCCTTTATTGACTTTGTCATGAGTTGGTCATGTTGGAGGTCCAGGATCGAGCATGTATATATAGTAGTCTATGCATGGTGGTTCAAATGGTCCCTTAACCTTTATTTGGATCCATCTCAATAGTCGCCAAGAGTTTCAACTAGCTAGAACACTTTGGCCACGTATGGACAAATATTAAATGAGAGATTGAAACATATTTATTAGAAAAAAACAAAAAATAAGATAAATTATATAGTTGTGGTACGGAGCAAAACAAAAAGAATATATACTATTTGTAAAAGAGAGCACACCTGAGATATACGTTCTCCCGTTACTATGATAAAGTGGCCAACGGCAGGTCATAATAGTTTTTGATACAGGCATAGTGATAGATAGCTCGGCGTGTAGTGCTATCTAATAGATTTATATTATATTATTGCCCTTGTAAACAAGCCCACAGATATACAGTAATTCGTCCTACATTATCGTTGATATTGAATTAAACAAAACATACATTTTAATGTTTTGCATTATCCATTACACTAGGTTCAGAATGCAGATGTGGTAAATGAGTCAACGATAAGATATCTTATAACATATCATATATTGTTTAAATTGATATTAATTAAAAGCGGACTTGTAGCTAATGATAATAGTATAGGATATGCTATCTATCTATCTATCTATATGCTCAGGCCCAATCCCCATTTTGGGGGTAGCCGACTCAAGACAGAGCAAGAACAGGGAAAACACAAAAACAACATAAAACAAAAAATAAACACAGATAAAAAACACAAACTCTCACACATCCAGGTCACCCAGGAGAAGACCCAGAGACCAGGGTTACCAAGGTCGCTCCAGCACTCCCCCCGGCCCCTGACCACCCGGAGAGGTTCCGATCTCGGCAGGCAGACATGCAGCGGAGCCAAAGCCACAAGCCCTCCCACCACACTTCCAGGCACACCCTTCATATTAATCGTCTCCCCGGGCCAGGCGCCTGATGGACTATTATCTAGTCCAACTTGCGCCCGACCCCTTACTCCAATGCGTGTGTAATATATAATTTTCGGTTTATTGTTCACTTGCAGCCGTTAGGCTGTTAATCTACAAAGTGTCTCTTAACCTAGGTACAATAATATGCTTACTCTACCTTAATTACGAAGTCTCATGCGACCGAGAGATGCAGAGTTCCCACCATAGTAAATACGCAGATGCACTGTTGAGAAGTACGCGTAGGCTAACACAAGCTGATAGCTGAGAAGCTTGTCTAGGGAAGGACCACGATACAATCCTCTCCATCGGGATAGCCCCCCAATAAAACTTTAGGATTATGGGGGACTTGAATCCTCGAAATCGCAGTCAGCGTGCAGCGCCTTAGAACATTCGGCTGTGTGTGTGTGTGTGTGTGTGTGTGTGTGTGTGTGTGTGTGTGTGTGTGTGTGTGTGTGTGTACTGTATGTGTGCGTTATATGTATTTTTGTCTCACCTTTATGGATGCCTGCACATCTCTTTAACCCTGGATTGGCTACTGGCTTTTTATCTTCCGCCCGGATGGCGGAATACATCAATCTAATTATTATCGCCGAGACATAATTATATCTTGCCCTGAACAACACATACATATTATTATGTCTCATAGGTACAAGATCAAGTTCACAATTTAGTTCCGAAAATAATATCGGAATTGTGTGTAATTTAGCATCAGTATACTATCACTGGGTTTATTTGGAGATCAGGCACACTTAAACCCTTTCTGTACCGACTACCAGAGGTGGGCAGGTGCGCGCCAGTTGGCGCTCTGCGCTCTGCGATCCGGTGCGCATTACCAATATAGAGGAGCGCGGAGCGGCAAAATTCTGAAATCGAAGTGCAGGCGGGGAGCGCAGCTAGAAATTCGCGCTCCTTTCTGGCGCTCCGGAGGCGATTTTTCCTGTCAACAACAGGTACAAGAACGTCATTATCGTGTACAGTCATCGTACCGTTCGTACGGTGTTACTCACGGTGTTAGTGAACTGTGATACAGTGATACTATGATAGTGACAGACTGACAGTGTTACAGTTGTTAACTTGTTATTTTTTTTTTTTTGGGGGGGGGCTTTTGCTATCGATATTATGGTATCGATAGTTCGATACTATCGGAATGTTACTTGAATGTATGGGTGGGAGGGTGGTTTGGGGGATGGTGGGGGGAAGGTAGAAGCGTAATTGACTCGTGTTACAAATATGAAGCCGATTGGTGAGGTAGTTTCGCCACCACACATTTTATTTGTTTTCCTTTTCTTCGTACGGATACGCTGGAAGTGGGTTGTGGGAGGCAGTTGGGGGTGTGGTTGAGGGAAGGCATAAGGGTAAGGCACTTGTCACACAAATATGGAACCGATTGGTGCAACCGTTTCGCCGCCACAGATTTTCTTTTTTTTTCCTTGTGAGGCGACCGATAGTCAGCGAGTGGGTGGGAGGAGGGGTTTGGGGTAGTGGTGGTGCCGTCACATTATGATATTAAATTATTATTCATTTAATCATGTAATCAACTAAATACTAATCATGACTGTTGTATTGTTGTTATTGTATTGTTAGGCTTGTTAGAATGTTAGCTTGATAAGTTTAACTGTTTAAGTTTCTCAGTTTGGACAGTTTCTGTAATTCTTTATGTCATATCATAGATATCAATGGACAGTCACAATATCACAAACTCACAATGATATCAATCATATCATATCATTGACATTTGCAATGATATGATTCATATCATATCATTGACATTTGATTCATTGATATGACATAAAGAATAACAGAAACTGAGAAAGTGAGAAACTTAAACAGTTAAACTTCAGAAAGTCACCATGACTTGAGTTTTTTTTTAATGTTTTGAATTCTTGGAATTTAGTGAAGTGAAAGTCAAAGGACAAAGTGAAGGACAAAGGTAAATAATTAAATAACTTCTAGAAGCTGTTTTGTTTGTTTTGTTTTTTATATACCTATTTTTGGGAGCGCGGAGCGGGAAGCACATCGGGTCTGCTGACAAAAGGAGCACGTGAGCGCTGCCGCATTACCTTATGTCTGATGAGCGCGGAGCGCTGCCGCATTACCGGTCCCACCGGAGCGCGCCCACCTCTGCCGACTACATCTTTTCAATTATATTATAGCTACTATTAGACGATAGTATTCAGATTAACAAGGGGCTCCAGCAATAAACAGGCTTCGAACTATCTCACTTAACCCTTTTTACTACCACATACCTTTCTTAAACTGCACAAAATCGTCTATATATATATATAGCTAATTATAATAAAAAGACGTCGCCGATATAGAAGGGATTAACATAATGTTTCTAGATATTAAGACTATATAGTTACTCTTATATATTTTAATCATAATTTCAGTCATTATCATTAGACATATACTGTATTGTGGATACTATGGATATGTGCATTAACACGTGGCAAGGTGGGCAAACTATGTGAACCTTTAGATTAATGGTTCCATATTCACGTTACTTTTAGTTGTAATAGGTACTAATACAAATGATTAACATTGATAAATACACGAATTAAAACATATTCCACCGTCACCTAAACAAACACACACTCTCCCTCTCTCTCTCTCTCTCTATTTTCTAAGAAATTATCTGCCAAGGTTTCTATCTAACTAACAGAACCCAAAAATCATACACTTCATTCGAGCAGTTTCCAATTTCCTTTACTAGGATCACTTTTCACTAGACTGGTACATTTTAAATCTTTTACAATAAATGTAGGCTATTTTCCCAAATACCCTCTATTTTACTCCAATTTGTAACAGGAACTCGATTCCAAAAATCAGAAGAGAAGAGGAGAGAGAGAGAGAGAGAGAGAGAGAGAGAGAGAGAGAGAGAGAGAGAGAGAGAGAGAGAGAGAGAGAGAGAGAGAGAGAGAGAGAGAGAGAGAGAGAGAGAGAGAGAGAGAGAGAGAGAGAGAGAGAGAGAGAGGGGGGGGGGTGGGGGGAGAGGAGGAGAGAGAGAGAGAGAGAGGATATATGCATTAGGCTACTCGTTCTTCTCTCAACTGTCACAAGACTAAAAATGCTTAAATTATCCATAAGTAATTCAAAACTATAATTTGGCCTTAAAAGGAATATGGGGTATCCGCACTGAAAAATGTAAAATACTACATTGGAAATCAGACGAACAGGTGCATTGAAACCCAGCCTACAGCGCATCGAAGCGATGACAAAATCGAATAATTTGTTGGGTCAATTGGGAGACAATTTAATTAGTTTTTGTAATACTAATTCTGCCGTTATATACCTCGTTAAGGTATTCCATGCTGTGTTAGGTCTCCATAGTATACAAATAGATAAACATTGGAGACAGTTCAAACAATACCAAACACAGGTGTCTTAGAGAGCTATATCTTTTAAACGTGAAAGAATGCAGAACGAAATTTATATTTTGTATTATTTATTATTTATATACTCATATATTTGTGTATTTATTATTATTATTATTATTTGTATTGTTATAATTATTATTATTATCTTTATTAGTGTTTTTATTATTATTATTACTATATAATTATACTGTATATATTGTTTTTAAGATTCAACCAAAATAAACAGATTTTCACTAGTATACATCACAGTTGGCTTGTCCACTTACACAAGAGAAACTGGTTTCAAGATTGTTGGAACAAATTTCCAGTCAAATCACTCTGAGGATTTAGTGTTCATTCGAAAATAAAAAATAAATAAAAATTACCTACGACGACACATTATTTATCGTTAGACTGCATTGTCTTTCACAGTGTGCCTCTTTTTATTTATATTCACACCCTATTTTAGTGCATTGCATATACGAGTAAAGTGAACATTTACCGTACGTAGCCTACACTGGTTATGTGTTATTTTTCCTCATCGGGACAACCTTGTCTATGGCTGCTCGTATCCCTTTGTATATTAATTTATATGACAATTTTTCTGGATGAAGTCTGGAGGATGTAGGTAATTTAGTATCAATGTTGATTTCAAGTCTCTACTGGAGTTTCATGCCAGCTGTTGCCTTGTATTCATATGTAATGATCTGAAGAAGCTATTTACAAAACGTTGTCAATAAAGTGCTCCTCCAAAAATCATGTTTATAATCATTTTGTCAAATTCTCGGAGTTCATTTTATCATCTGATATTCTTGTGACTTAAGGGAGCCCACCTCGTTTGTTCTCTCTTTCTCTCCCTCTCTCTTTGGCTTGTATCCTTTCAGCCCCATTCAGCCTACTGTTTTAAGACGTTTACCCCATCCAGGTGTCAATATTTTCCTGGCAAGCGGTAGCGAGCAAGTATTATATATATATATATATATATATATATATATATATATATATATATATATATATATATATATATATATATATAGCTGTTTTTGAAAGCAAGCTAAGTTTGTACATTTTTCGATAGAAAAATGTCTCCATCGAAGCCGAATTTCTCCATACAATGCTGGCTCGCTATCGCTCACCAGGAAAAAATCGACACATGGATGGGGATAAACGTCTTAAAACAGTTGGCTGAATGGGGCCAAATGGATGCAACCCAGAAAAAGGAGAGACAAGGAGAAAGAGAAAAAAGCAGGTGACCCCCCTTAATTTGAATACCTTTCGACAAACATGCAACAAATCGACTCATTTCAGCCTCGACTTTCCCAATGAGTGTCCGTGGTGCAGTTTTCATCTGATTACTAGTGACCGCCCATGCACGTACAGTCCTGAAAAACCGCGCTCGGCCACTAATTGACAATACGTAATCAGTTTTACATAATAACAATTCCTCATTTACATGTTATGAGCCTCGGCGGCCGGTGGTGATGCGAGTGTGACCTGCTAGTTGGGATCCATTTCCAGGGGTTGTATTTGCTATTTGGATCAATATCGGGGGATTATATGTGCTAGTTAGAACAATTTCGTGAGTTTGTATTCGTTAGTTGGAGCCATTTCGTTGGCTTGTATTTACTTGGACGTATTTCGTGGGTATGCATCTGCTAATTAATTGCATAATTTTCGTGGGCTTGTATATGCTAGTTGGATCAACTTCTTCTTTTCAAACTGTTAATTGGAATTATGTATTGTGCTTCGTATAGTCATGCTCAAGCATTGAGTCACTCTCCATAATCTCATCTTTGGTTAACTCTCTATTATTCTTTTCAATGTAAAATGTTACAAAGGAATGCGATCAGCAACAGACCGACTGGTCCTGACGAGGCTGCACGTTAAAAAAAAAAATGAGAAGTAGTACACATACAGTATATGAACACTAAAGGAGAAGTAGTACACATACAGTATATGAACACTAAAGGAGAAGTAGTACACATACAGTATATGAACACTAAAGGAGAAGTAGTACACATACAGTATATGAACATTAAAGGAGAAGTAGTACACATACAGTATATGAACACTAAAGGAGAAGTAGTACACATACAGTATATGAACACTAAAGGAGAAGTAGTACACATACAGTATATGAACACTAAAGGAGAAGTAGTACACATACAGTATATGAACACTAAATTCACTTCACTTATTCAGTTATCATATTAACTAGGCGAGGGTTGGATTTCATACATTTATTTTGATGTATTTTGCAAGTTGAAACAATCGCGCAATAAATAACTCCTTGTGGTAATTTATTCCAAACGTTAACGACGATGCTAAAAAAGTAAATGCTTTGCCTGGTCTGCCTAGAGTCATTGTCCAGGAGTCTTGAATCTATTCCCGTTGTGTACTTTGACTGGCCAATTGTGAAATACTTATCAACATCTAGATTATCATGGTCCTTGAGTATGTTATATGCTTCATGTAAATTAGATCTACTATTTCGATCAATTTGGTGGGATTGTATCTGCTAATCAAATCAATGTTATGAGATTGTATCTGTTAGTTCGATAAAATTAGTGAGTTTGTATCTGTTAGTTGGAGAAATGTCATGGGACTACATCCGGCCACCCTCAACTATGGGGTATGTGCTTGAGTATAATACCCACCCACCCACCCACACACCCACACACACACACACACACACACACACACACACACACACACACACACACACACACACACACACACACACACACACACACACACACACACACACACACACACACACACACACATTTCATTCCAGGTTACAAATAAATTATCACCAAAGTTTTCAACGAATTATTAATGTTGCCTGTACCCCCCCCCCCCCCCCCCCCCCCCCCCCCCCCCCCCCCCCCCCCCCACCCCCTCCAGCGAGCTCTGTAATGATGGTACACACCTAATTAGCGACCATAATACTGTGTCGAGCCCGGTAAATATGTTGTTGTTACGTATTCAGTTAAGTAAAATATTTGACGGAATTTTGATAAAAATCAGTAAGATTTAATATATATCAAAATGTTAATAATGTAAAACAAATGACATTTGCAAAAATATAGTCAGACTATTATACTAAATTAAAATATATCTTAATGATGCCTAGAAAAACAAAATGAACTGTATTGAAGCACGCAAGTAATATAAATATTAGGGGGAAAATGTGTTGTGGTTTGTACTTATTAAATGTGTTGTGGTTTGTACTTATTAAATGTGTTGTGGTTTGTACTTATTAAATGTGTTGTGGTTTGTACTTATTAAATGTGTTGTGGTTTGTACTTATTAAATGTGTTGTGGTTTGTACTTATTAAATGTGTTGTGGTTTGTACTTATTAAATGTGTTGTGGTTTGTACTTAGCTAAATATATCCTAAAATACGTAGTCACTCACTTTTTATGCAATTTTTGCATGTATTCATTATTTTTCTAGTTTCTTCCCTAGACCTCCATCAAATATGATAAAACATTCAATAGATCGCCCTTCTAGATTAATTTGTACATTTTTCGGTAGAAAAATTTCCCGGCCAAAGGCCGGTTCTTCCAACATTACAGGCTCACTATCGTTCGCCAGGGAAAAAATCGACACCTAAATAGCACGAAAAGTCTAAATATTGACGACGAAATGGGGCGAAAGGTCTTGAAATCGACTAACTAATGGGGCAAACATCTTAACATCTGAAAACTAATGGGGCTAAACACGAGGGAGAAAGTGGTCCAGAAAAGCGGCCCATCTCTCCTATAATTATTCCATATAGTGTTGGTGGGTGTGGGGTGTTTGGGAATATTACCACATCTGATTTCACACAACGCCAACTAAATGTTAGTTTTTGGATTTTTCATGAATGGAGGACATCTTTAAGTGGGAGGTAGTCGCTTTTTGTGAACCCCTTTCTCCTTCATGTTTAGCACAATAGTTTTGAAATTTTAAGACGTTCGTTCCCTTAGTTTGGCGATTTTGAGACCTTTCGCCTAATTTCTTTGTCAATATTAAGACCTTTCGTGCCATTTAGGTGTCGATTCTTTCCTGGCGAGCGATAGCGAGCCTGAAATTTTCGAAGGAACCGGGATATGTTTCTATCGAAAAGTGTACAAATATATCTAGGGGGTGGGGTTTTTTCAGCTTGATGGAGTTCCAGCGAGGAAACTAAAATAATAATGAATAAATACATGAAATAGACCTAAAAACAAGCACTACCCCCCTTAAAGGGAGGTTTTTAGTGTTTCCTAGACGTCCATCAAGCTTGAAAATACACCCCCTTGACCCCCTTTCAAGATAAATTTGTACATTTTTCGGTAGAACATTTTCCCGGCCGAGGGCCGGTTCCTCTTAAATTACAGGCTCGCTATCGCTCGCCAGGAAAAAATCGACACCTAAATGGCACGAAAGGTCTTAAAATTGACAGAATGGGGCGGAAATTCCTAAAATCACCAAGCTAATGGGGCAAGCGTCTTAAAATCTCAAAAGCAATAGGGTTAGACATGAGGGAGAAAGGGGTCAAGACAAAAATCCCTCAAGTGGAAATCTCCCCTTAAGTGCATACATACATTTAGCTGCGATTGGTATTATTTGTAACTCCAACATTCTTTAACCCCTTCTGTAACGGCGACGCCTCTTATATGTTATGTCAGCTACGTTTAGACGATTTTATGAAGCTTGGGAAGGATATATGGTAGCTAAAAGGATGAATTGAGGTAGACTGTAGTTTATAATGGGTAGACGTCCTTCCTAAGCTGAATTGAGCTAGACTGTAGTTTATAATGGGTAGACGTCCTTCCAAAGCTGAATAACATCGTCTAATAGTAGCCAAAAAGTGAACAAGATGTAGTCGGTAATGAAGGGGTTAATGTATTATAAATAGGGCATGTACTACTGCCACTATACTCGAGATGACAACATAATTTAAAACTACCATATTTGATTCGTTGAGGGTAACGAAGCATTGCAATAGGCTTAAGGAGGGTCACTGGCATGTTTTTATCTTTCTCTACTTTTCTCTCTTTCCCTGGCGTGTGTCCATTCGGCCTAATTCATCCAACTGTTTTAAGACGTTTATCCCCATCCAGGTGTCGATTTCTTCTTGCGAGCGATAGCGAGCCAGAATTGTATGGAGAAATCCGGCTTCGCCGGAGAAATTTTTCTATCGAAAAATTTACAAATTTACCTTGTTGTCAAAACAAAAATATATGTATGCTGGCTCGTTACCGCTCGCCAGGAAAATATTAGACACCTGGATGGGGGTAAACGTCTTAAAACAGTAGGCTGAATGGGGCCGAATGGATACAAGTCAAAGAGAGAGGGAGAAAAAGATAAAACAGGGAGGTGGGCTCCCGTAACCTTTCAGTACCGGGGCCGTCCTTTTCACTTTATTCTAACTACTGTTAGACGTATTTATTCAGTTTAAAAAGCCCCCCCCCCCCCCCTCCCCAGCAATTATTGGCAGTCTTCGAACTATCTCACTTATCTCTTTTTACTATCACAGATCCTTCTTGAACTAAACAAAATGGTCTAAATATAACTAGAATAAAATATAAAATAAATCGCCGGTACAGAAGGGGTTAAGGAAAATTGCATACAACTATCTGAGGTCCACGAGCGCAAGGGAAATCTTAAATGTTGGAACAATGGGAAGGAGGACAATCAGATTCTGCAGACGTAGTAGGTACCGGCAATTCATTACGCACATCAAATATAAAATGGTTCATACATATAATGTTGCCATTTCTATATTTATTGAGGTCAATCGACGGGTTCTTTCTAAATTATATAGTTATATAAATCTTTCTCATGAACTTGAAATCAAGAAATAGGGTACATCACATGCATTGAACATATTATGACTTTCAAAGGAAAGATTTGCAACATATTATGGCTACTAGAAAAAAATGGATTAAGCTCTCTCTCTAGACACCAAGTCCAAACAGAGTATAGGTCTGCGTGGACGTCTTAACTCAGAGGCGCGTGGCGCAACTCACAGGACAAAAGTTAAATAAAGGGTTATGTTACGGCCTAGAGAATAGATCAGAGTATATGCATGAGCAAAATACTTACATTTGGCTCAATAATAACTGAGAAATACAACAAGTGTAAACCCTTGAGGTCCTTCGTTTCGCGCGCGGACCAAACAACTTAACCAATAGATCGTACCGTCCACTAGATCTTAACAAGTGTCTAATCAACCAGGACCAATTAAGCCAGTGCCAACTTAAACTAGCCAAGCTTAGCGTGGTCTAGCCTAACATTACTGCTGTGTTGGCACTGGTCTACTGTTTGAGGTGTCCAATCACCTTATTGCAATATGTAGTGGATACACAATCAACTATATTACAGAGCCCTATTATATCTTCCCAGCTACTGTCTGTTTCTCTGCTCACTAAGTATGGTCGCAGATGTAAAAATATATAACTGAATAGGGATGAATTTACATAAATTGTGGGCAAAGTAAGTTGCGGGTTTTAAGTTGCCGAAAAGCCCTTGTGAAAAGCCACCGTAACGCAGTACTGATATCCATTGTCTTCAGGAGATTGAGAGGGCCCGTGAGGTGAAAAAAACAACATAAAAAAATATAAATCATTTGAGTAGGATGTGACGTCTACCAGCGTTGGCAGAATCGCCTCTCGTTGGCCACTAGCGCTCGCCAGGGACATCGAAATGGGCTACAGTTATCAGAGAATGTTGTTCTTTCTTTCCTAGTAATCGCATTGTCACAGACAGTCCAGTGGTGGTCATTGTTTTCGTCTGTGACAACGGGTTATATTTTATATCAACAGTAGTGATAATAGTACCAGCGTGTGAATGAGAAAGACTTTCAGAGCGAGGAGGTAGTAAGTGTCTGTATGTACGGGTGCATTCCTGCCTCTCGCTCGCCATTGGACGGCGTGTCTGGCTGTGTCCTATGACGCCTGCTGTCTTGTGACGTCTCGGCCCGTGATTGGCCGACCATCGCGCCTTTGCGGTCTCCTGTGTAACTTACCTCCTCCATGAGGGTCCCCAGCTGTCCTCGTCAGGACAGGCTTGGCGCGCGTGCTTCTAACATCCCTTTGCATACTCTCTCCCGATCACCACCTTTATCACTGTTTCTCTCACTCGATTCTCTCTTTCCATACTCTAACCTTTATTAACTGCACAACACTCCCCTTGGGTTCTGCATACGGTTTTCATAGCCGGCCCATTGTATTGCATGCGCCGTCCTCAGAGATATTTACATGTAGTTAGAATAGGTTTGCGGGTTCTTAGTTAGTATAGGTTAAGAACTTTGTGTGTCTCCATTATTGATTTAGTGTTTCTGCTCTTTTATTTAATGCTAGACTGGGATAAGGTAACTGTAGTCGTTGTCTCCGATGTGTGTATGGTTTGCTTATACCTACACGACTTCGACCGGTCCTGTGGTAGCCTGGGTTATCTTTTCGGTTGCGTCCTTTGCGAGTGCAGCATTGTGTTGACTGAGGGTTTTGGCCTGTACCAGTTCCACACTTTGCTGCCTCTTTGCTTGTCTTTAGAGGGTCGCCAGGATAGAACCAGATACTTGTGATCTGGATCTATCGAGAGAGCCCCCTAGTCAATTAACGTAACTTAAATAGCGGCAGTCGAGTTAAAGGATGCAGTCTTAAAGACAGCGCTAGGCTACGAGCTTGTCTTGCTCAACCCCAGTTCCTTACCTAGAGTATCCCAGCTAGACATTATTAATCGAGTAGACACTTGTTAGTATTTAATATAAGCTCTTTGATATGTGCGCATTATTATTCACAGCATTTATTATTCTAGGTTGTTGCTGAGCCGCATAACCATAGCAGACTGTTTCGTTGATAAGGAAGTACTTCTTTTAGTGTCGAGCATTGCTACCGTTGCGCATTTATAGTATTCTCGTGTCAGTTAACATTATATGTCCTATCTTTTAGTGTATTCGATTTACACTTGTGGTGTCCTGCCTCCTGCCTTTATATAGTTCTAAATCAGTAAGAGCATCTTATGAGCATCAGACTTTTTTCAGAAGTTTCCAGGTCTATGCTGTAGGGCTATACTTCACTTTCTTTCAGATAGGAGTGAAGAGTTTATTGTTATCTAGAGTAACTGTATTGAAGCATCTTTTTATTGTATTAAATCTTGCAGTGATTTAATTGATCTTTCCATAGATTCCTTTTTATGCATTTTAACGTAACTTGCATCTTGTTTGTTATCAGGCTATACTAGTGCAGGTTAGCCTGAAGTAGAGTACATTTATGCCCAGTTAAGGATACCCCGCTATCGCAGATTAACCCTGGAAGGTATAGGTGTTTTGTTCGCCGGCATATAAGTTCGAGGGTTTGGATCTAGCGTACCGTTGTTGCATAGTGCCCTATTACTAGTCCAATCATTGAGTGCCCTTGTTTTATTCGTAGTCCCGGTCGTAACATATGGCGACCTTGCCTAGTATCTTATCTTAGTCATCATAACAAATGGCGACCTTAGTCTAGGATTTAGTGAACTAAGAAATAATTGCAGGATTTTTTTTGTGGAGATTTTTTTTTTAAATCATCGTTTGGGGGTCGATTGTTATTTCTCACAGTTTGGCAGTGGACATTTGTTTTTGAGGAATATTTTGGACACATTGGATTTTTTTTTTTGGCAACGTAGTATAGCACTTGAGTTGTCTTCAGGCATTTTTTGAGTGAATAGTGCTACATGAGAGTTTAGGTACTATTATTTATTTTTTTATAAAAGTTGAGGATTTCCGGTGGACACTATGTTGAACGACGGATCAGTGCACAGTGAGGACACAGTACCGGAAGCAGGCAAGGAGGTGGAGAAGGTGGAGTTGTCTAACGGCGTTCGGGTGGTGAACAATGAGGAGGATGCTCGGAATTTTTTTGAGGAGCCTGTGTCGGCGGATCGGGTGTCGGGGCTAGACCAGTACGGACTGCAGTGTGTAGCCACGGTCTTAGGGTTGTCCGGTACTAGCGGTTTGTCGAGAGTGAGCTGGTTGCCTGGGTGCTCGGTGGGGTGCTTGGGGCTTCGGGTGGAGCGGGAGCTGGGGCACCTTCTGCCCAGCCCCCATTCCACTAGACTCCTATCATGGCGCCCCCTCGGGCTCCGGAACCGGGTACGTTCCCGCAGGCCGATGCCCGCTAGCGGTTGGGTATGCCTCTAGGTGATTCACGGGGTGGGTCCCCAATAGTAGCACCCCCTCCTCAGGGTTTGTCTTCCGAGATGTTGTTTCAGCTCGAACTCGCCAAACTCGAGCAGCGAAAGCATGAGGCTGAGTTCTAGCAACGAAAGTATGAGGCTGAGCTCGAGCAGCGAAAGCATGAGGCTGAGCTCAGGCAGCAGCAGCAGCAGCGGTAATCTGAGCTTAGGATTCAGGCTGAGGAGAGAAAGGCCATACGTGAGGCTGAGCTTCAGGTTGAGGCTACGAAGTATTGTGCAGACATAGAGCTTGAGAAGGCTCGGGTGGAGTCGACAGGGCAGCGTCTCGGTTCTGGGAATCGAGGTCTTGATCAGTCTTTATCGCACCTTCTTAAGTTAGTCCCTGCATTTGATGAGTCGGGTGTCACCGAGTGTTTCCTGCATTTTGAGAAGAAGTGCCGGGAGCACCAATGGCCCGAGGTTAAGTGGGCAGCCCTTGTTTCCTCTAGGTTGGTTGGCAAAGGACTCAAGGAATATGATGCGTTGCCCTTGGAGTCTTGCATCGATTATGAGGTATTGAAGGAAGCTGTTCTGCGGGCGTACGAGTTGCAACCAGACACATATAGGTTGAAGTTTCGGGGTGTTACGAAGGGTCGTGAGTGCACTTTTCTAGAACATGCCCGGGAACTGTCTGATACTTTGAAAAATTGGATGAGGTCAGAGAAGGTGACAACGTTCGAAGAGCTTGAGCAGTTATTCCTTCTAGAGCAAATTTTTAAATGCACAGGCGGCGACCTGACTTTGAACCTCAAAGAGAAACATCCTAAAACTCTACAAAAGGCAGCTGAGTTGGCTGACCTGAGATTATCGCTGATTCGTGGGTGCGGGTCTGCACAACGGACCGATGCAGTTAACAAGGGGCGCAATACTCCACCCCCCCCGAGTCAGTGATGCAACATTTAATAACAGTGTGGCACGAGAGATAGATGTTGGAATCGTAGAGAAACTGCCAGTAGAGGGCATCGACCTTCTTCTCGGCAACGACTTTGCGGTGCCTACTTCTGAGGTTCCACCCTTCGTTGCCGAGAGGGCGGCTGACGTGAGTAGGGAGGGGCAGGAGTTGGTCGAGAGGTGTCAATTACAGCAGATGGCGTGTGTTGTCACCCGATCTCGTGCATCTAAGGTGTCACAGCCTATTCCTCAGTCTCTAGACCAGCGGAGGAACGGTCGGAAGGAGAAAGCTAAAGTAGAGAGCAGTTTTGTGAGTTTCGATCCAGCGGCTCTTCTTGGCGACTCAGTATTAGCACCAATGTTTAGGTCCGGAGTGGCCCCAGAACCTGTCACACTTGGTGAAGAGGTTGGGCGTGAGAAAACTCTGAGACAGCAACGTTACACACTTAAGCAAGATAGGATCGAACAGTCCAGTATCGGGGGAGGCCATAAGTTGCTCCGGGAGCACTTAGATAGATTGGCTCCTTCAGATATCTGTCGGCTGCAGATAGATGATCCTGAGCTTCAGAAGTGTAGTAACGGTGCGATTGAACTTGATGAGGACGGGGATGCAAAGCCGGGGGACTTCTTTCGTGTGGAGGGCATATTGTACAGGCGTTTTCTAGATCCCAGATGGAGTTGGGAGGGTGGGTCGAGAGTGGTTGACCAGTTGGTAGTGCCTAGTGTGTGCCGTGATAGCCTACTGAGGTTGGCGCATGATGTACCATTGGCAGGGCATTTGGGTGTACGTAAGACGGTAGCAGCATTGGCGAAATTGTTTTGGTGGCCAGGTATGAAGGCACATGTGGCGTCATGGGTGGCAATGTGCAGTACCTGCCAGACAGTAGGTAAACCAAACCAGTGTATTCCCAAGGCTCCGTTACACCCTATTCCTGAAATCGGGCCACCATTCAGTAAGGTTATAATCGACATGGTTGGCCCTCTACCCCATACTAATGCAGGCAACAAGTTCCTCCTCACAATCATGGATGTTGCCACTCGTTATCCGGATGCATACCCCATGCGAAATGGTACTGCTAAGACTGTTGTTCGTAACTTGCTATTGTACTGTTCTAGGTACGGGTACCCGCAGGAATTGCAGTCAGACCAAGGGTCCAACTTTACTTCTAACCTTTTCAAACAGACTATGCAGCAGCACGGTATCAGTACAGTTGTCTCTTCAGCCTATCACCCAGAGAGTCAAGGGGTGTTGGAGAGGTGGCACTCGACTCTGAAAAGCATGCTGTGTTGTTACTGTGTTGAGAATGGTAAGGATTGGGATCTTGGGTTGCCCTATCTATTATTCGCTGCTCGGGAGGTACCTGGTGAAAGCCTAGGGTTCAGTCCCAATGAGGTAGTTTTCGGGCATCAGGTCAGAGGCCCCCTCAACATGGTTAGAGAAATCTGGGAGGGCACAGCAAAACCATGTTCCATGTTAAAGTATGTCCTCGAGAGAGAATGCTGAGAAGCCTAGAGTTGGCAGGTAGGAATTTGGTAGGGTCGCAAGCACTTATGAAGGACAGGTACGATGAGAAGACAAAACTCCGGGAGTTTAAGGTGGGGCAGGAGGTGTTGATTCTGTTACCTCTGCCAGGTCATCCATTGTCTGCCAAGTACGCTGGTCCTTATAAGGTGGTAAAAAAGATCTCTGACCTAGACTATCTTGTGGCTAGGCCAGTTAGGCGTAAAAAGAATCAGCTGCGCCATGTGAATCTGGTGAAAGAGTTTGTGAGGCGCCCCCCTGAGCCTCTCGCTGTCCCTGTGTTGACCTGCAGCGGTCATGGAGGAGAAGGAGTGAGGGACAGTGAAGCCCAGGTGGAGGATAACTGGGAGTGTCATGTCTCTGCTGACCAGTGGGCGGGGAACTCCAGACAGGTGGCTGACGATGCTCTAGTGCACCTGCCTGAGCAACAGCGTGCAGCCGTGCAGCGCCAGTTTGCTTCATACCCCACTGTGTTTGCAGAGCATCCAGGCCTCACAACTCGAGTGGTGCATGACGTGGACGTGGGAAATCACCCCCCCCCCCTTTAAATCAGTACCCTACAGAATTCCACCCATTAAACTCCCAGCCCTCAGAGCGGAGTTAGAGTATATGTTGGAATGGGGGCTGATTGAGAAGGGGGCAGTTAGGTGGACATCTCCTGACACTCTGCAACCCAAGCCTGACGGGAAGGTTCGCTTCTGCATTGACTTTCGGAGATTGAACGGGTTGACTCCCACCAATGCTTATCCCCTTCCCCGTGTTGACGATAGTGTAGACAAGATTGGTAAGGCACAGTTTCTAACTAAGGTAGACCTAGTGAAAGGCTACTGGCAGGTGCCCTTGTCTGAGCGGGCGAAGGGGGTATGCGGGTTTGTGGTTGATGGGAACACCTACCGTTGCAATGTGATGCCGTATGGCCTTAAAAATGCCCCAGCAACCTTCCAGAGTCTTATGAATGAGTTAGTAGCGGACATCCCTAACTGCACTGTCTACCTAGATGACGTTATAATCTACGATGACAACTTTGAGAGTCACTGTGAGCACATAGAAGCCTTGTTTCGGAAGCTCAGTGAGGCCAGCTTGGTGGTCAATCTGGGCAAGTGCGACTTTGTCCGGGCAACTGTGCAGTATCTTGGGTTTGTGGTCGGGTTAGGCCAGGTGTGCCCCCCCCCCCCCCCCCCAAAAACAAGATACAGGCTATTAACCAGTTCCCCAGGCCGTCCACCAAGCGGCAGATCATGAGATTTTTGGGCATGATCGGTTACTATCGCCGCTTCATTCGGGGTTATTCTACTGTGTTAGCTCCCCTGACAGATTTGCTAGCAAAAGAGAAAAATTTCAAGTGGGCACCTGAGTGTGAAAGGGCTTTTTCGCTGGTCAAGCACCTACTATGCACTCACCCAATCCTCAGGGCCCCTGACTTTGAAAGACCGTTCCAGCTGGCAACAGATGCCAGCGGTGTAGGGGCTGGTGCCGTCTTAATGCAAACAGACGAGGAAGGTTTGGAGCATCCAGTCAGTTTCTTTTCCAAGAAGTTTAATTCCGCTCAGAAGCACTACTCTGTGGTGGAGAAAGAACTGCTGGCAATAGTGTTGGCGCTCAGGCACTTTGAAGTATATGTTCCTGCCTACGGGCTAGTCGTGGTGATTTACACCGACCACCACCCTCTAAAATTTCTGAACCAATTCCACAACCGGAATATGAGGCTGACACGTTGGTCACTCATGTTGCAAGAATACAATCTAGACATTCGCCATATTGCCGGTTGTGAGAATGTGATTGCAGACTGTTTGTCGAGGGTGGAGGATCCGGCGTAGATCACCACAGGTGTGTGGGTTTGAGTGGAGAAAAACCAGGCTTGCCCCTGTAGAGCAGCCGTCAAAAACAACATTAAAATTAAATACAAAATCACATAAAAACTCTTTCTTTTTTATAGTTAATTGTAAGTTGCCAATGTTATAGCTAAAGTCCTAAGCTGAACCTGTCTTTCACTTAGTAGGCTGGGCTCTGTGAAGCTCGCTCAGGGAGCATAGCAGGCTAAATTATACTATTGTGTTTGGGAGGGGTTGTAAGATTTTCTTTATGCTAATATGTTGTTTTATTTAAGATTGAGCTTTGCATTTCATTTCTGGTGGAGTGGCTAGGTGTGGCGGGTCTTGTCGGCATTCTGCCTTGTCAGATATGGTGCTCGCCTAATGTTGAGCGTCCCATATCTTGGCCGGGGTGTGACGTCTACCAGCGTTGGCAGAATCGCCTCTCGTTGGCCACTAGCACTCGCCAGGGACATCGAAATGGGCTACAGTTATCAGAGAATGTTGTTCTTTCTTTCCTAGTAATCGCATTGACACAGACAGTCCAGTGGTAGTCTTTGTTTTTGTCTGTGACAACGGGTTATATTTTATATCAACAGTAGTGATAATAGTACCAGCGTGTAAATGAGAAAGACTTTCAGAGCGAGGAGGTAGTAAGTGTCTGTATGTACGGGTGCATTCCTGCCTCTCGCTCGCCATTGGACAGCGTGTCTGGCTATGTCCTATGACGCCTGCTGTCTTGTGACGTCTCGGCCCGTGATTGGCCGACCATCGCGCCTTTGCGGTCTCCTGTGTAACTTACCTCCTCCATGAGGGTCCCCAGGAGCTGTCCTCGTCAAGACAGGCTTGGCGCGCGTGCTTCTAACATCCCTTTGCATACTCTCTCCCGATCACCACCTTTATCACTGTTTCTCTCACTCGATTCTCTCTTTCCATACTCTAACCTTTATTAACTGCACAACACTCCCCTTGGGTTCTGCATATGGTTTTCATAGCTGGCCCATTGTATTGCATGCGCCGTCCTCAGAGATATTTACATGTAGTTAGAATAGGTTTGAGGGTTCTTAGTTAGTATAGGTTAAGAACTTTGTGTGTCTCCATTATTGATTTAGTGTTTCTGCTCTTTTATTTAATGCTAGACTGGGATAAGGTAGCTGTAATCGTTGTCTCCGATGTGTGTACGGTTTGCTTATACCTACACGACTTCGACCGGTCCTGTGGTAGCCTGGGTTATCTTTTCGGTTGCGTCCTTTGCGAGTGCAGCATTGTGTTGACTGAGGGTTTTGGCCTGTACCAGTTCCACACTTTGCTGCCTCTTTGCTTGTCTTTAGAGGGTCTCCAGGATAGAACCAGATACTTGTGACCTGGATCTATCGAGAGAGCCCCCTAGTCAATTAACGTAACTTAAAGGATGCAGTCTTAAGGACGTCGCTAGGCTACGAGCCTGTCTTGCTCAACCCCAGTTCCTTACCTAGAGTATCCCAGCTAGACATTATTAATCGAGTAGACACTTGTTAGTATTTAATATAAGCTCTTTGATATGTGCGCATTATTATTCACAGCATTTATTTTTCTAGGTTGTTGCTGAGCCGCACAACCATAGCAGACTGTTTCGTTGATGAGGAAGTACTTCTTTTAGTGTCGAGCATTGCTACCGTTGCGCATTTATAGTATTCTCATGTCAGTTAACATTATATGTCCTATCTTTTAGTGTATTCGATTTACACGTGTGGTGTCCTGCCTCCTGCTTTTATATAGTTCTAAATCAGTACGAGCACCTTATGAGCATCATACTTTCTTCAGAAGTTTCCAGGTCAATGCTGTAGGACTATACTTTACTTTCTTTCAGATAGGAGTGAAGAGTTTATTGTTATCTAGAGTAACTGTATTGAAGCATCTTTTTATTGTATTAAATCTTGCAGTGATTTAATTGATCTTTCCATAGATTCCTTTTTATGCATTTTAACGTAACTTGCATCTTGTTCGTTATCAGGCTATACGAGTGCAGGTTAGCCAGAAGTAGAGTACATTTATGCCCAGTTAAGGATACCCCGCTATCGCAGATTAACCCTGGAGGGTATAGGTGTTTTGTTCGCCGGCATATAAGCTCGAGGGTTTGCATCTAGCGTACCGTTGTTGCATAGTGCCCTATTACTAGTCCAATCATTGAGTGCCCTTGTTTTATTCGTAGTCCCGGTCGTAACAAGGATAACTTCATTGATAATTCGTTGAGCTGCATAAGATTATTGTCACAAGGATGTTCCGTCTCTTACATTCTGTCAGGTTATCTGAGTTTGCTGGAGTGTTTGCCTCTTGGCAACCGACGGCCTTCCTTATCCGAATCTACTTATCTGGTGTTAAAAAGGGCTACAAAAAGAAGAAAGTCATGTAACAGCAAAAACATGAGTAAAACGGCGCACTAAGTAAACAAGGCTTGCATAATTGATCCTCGTGCCTGATGGGCCCTGCGCCAGACAAAGCCCTCCCAGCTACAGCAGATGTTGGCTCATCTCATTCTCCAGCCCAGGCTCAAAGCTTCGTGTAATGTCAACACAAATATTGTCTCTGGAAGTGAGCAAAAAAATTTGCATCGCTCAAGATAAATTGTTTGCTCATGACGGTGCTCTATGAAGGAGGGCATGGTAGCTCTTTGTTGATGAGTGTTGAATAATCCAGGTATCTAGCTTCTTTGTTTCTTTTATTAGTGCACCATTGAGAGTATACTGGGGTTTTTCGTAAAATTGAACCGAATTGTAAGTGCACTTGGTAAGAAGGTAATAGCTGAAAATTGATTGTTTGGGGTAACTAATTACTGATCCGAATAACGTTGGGTAATTATATTCATGAAAAAAGAAATGGGTGAGCGTTATGTATGGACATGTGTATGTACAGAATGTGTGTGTGTGTGTGTTTGTGTATGTGCGCTGTTAGCAAGCCTGCAACTTAGAAATACTATGCCATCGGCCGTGACATTTTTCGATTATTGACTATTACTCAATCACATGCTCCCCCCCCCCATTATCATCAATAATGTTTTGCCAACACTGCAGGCATCTCTAACAGCCTAAGCTGTTATATATATATATATATATATATATATATATATATATTAATACTGTATATATATATATATATATACTGTACATATATATATATATATATATATATAATATATATATATATATATACCTATATATATATATATATATATATATATATATATATATATGTGTGTGTGTGATAGGCAAAGTAAGATATGCGTGTTAAATAATTGAATCATATATTTAGAGATGACCGGTCGGAAATTTAGGGGAAGGAGGGTGAAGGGAGGGGGGGGGGGGGGGAGGAGATGTGTGACCGGGCACACACACACACGTACATTTTTTCATTCAAAAAAACTCCTATAATTAACCTACCCCGATTATCTCGTATTATTACATTATTCCATCGATTTATCTATGAATAGATACATTATATGAGTGAAAACAAGCAAAAGCACACACACACACAGACACACACACACCCATACACACACACACCAGGTACATGTAGTGGCTTAGATATCACTTTAATATTTAGAACAAACGTCATTTTGATGACACCCCGCATTACAATCCTGACACCGGAAATGCCATGGAAGTTATGTGTTTACTGGCTTATTATCCAAATATTTCCCAAATTTGTGGGATGAGGTAACAAATTAATGAATTGTGTAATTCCGTGCGTACAGTTCCAGCCAATCATTTACCAATCGAGGACATGCTATTTATAACTGTTGCACCCAATTCATAATAACAGTTACAAATAATACATAATTCTCACATTAAGCATACGTTCAGGTCCAGTCCAAGCAAAGCCTACTGCAATCTGTCCCATCTGTTTCACTGCCCTCTAAATCCCTCCAAAATTTAGTAAATGTATCAAAACCTAACTTACTCTAACCCAACTTGACCTCTGCCTCTCCCATTAGGAAGGTATGCTTAATAAACTGATTAAATTAAATCCTCAATCAATCGTCCCCATATGAAAGTTTTTGACATAATGCACTTAACCCGTTCAGTACCAGGGACGTTCTTTTAATCATATTCTGGCAACTATTAGACGATTTTATTCAGCTTAGGAAGGACCTCTATTAATAATAAGGCTTGAAACTATCCCAACCAACAATTTTAACTACCACAGATCCTTCGTAAGCCGCATAATATCATCTAAATGAAGCTAGAACAAAATATAAGACACGTCGGTTGTACTCGAAGGGTTAATGTACTTGTTCCGATATTTCTGGCCCTTCTTTCGCATCGGTACTCATATTACATACCTCTCCACATGCACTTTACAACATGCACACAATTGCGTTTACTTGAATGAACCCGTCATAGTAATGTCAGTCAGTAGCCAATATTGAAATTCCATAAAGGTGAAATAGGGAGCCAGTATTCCATAGAAGAATGAAGGGATATATATAAATTAAGCCAACAGTGGTGGTTGAGCTTAAGGGGACCGACCCGCTTTGTTTTTCTTTCTGGGTAGTAACTATTCGACCCCATTCAGCCTACTGTTTTAACACCTAACGAGCGGCCTAGGCGGTAATTAATATGTACCGCCCAGCGGGGTATTTTTACCCAAAATAGGGTTGTTTACGTGATCATTTTCATGCCTAAATAAGACCCAGAGCATAAAACAAGTATCTATCCCTGAAAGGGTATAAACAGAGCTTTCCAATGACACCCCAACGATTCTTGTACGATCGCTAGTTTTCTTGCAACAATCGCGCAACACGAGTGCAAAAACCATGTAATTCGGTACTTTCCCTACATAATTCACTGTGTAGCGAGTGTGAGAGGGTGGAGGAGGGTGGGATTCAAGTCAGTTGGTCCACCACGGTGGTCTGGAGCAGTCATATGCTCACTACTCTCCTGCCACCACTTATCTCTCTCTCTCAGCAACATTACGTGCTGAAAATGGCACACGACTTATGTTGTGAGCCGCCACATAGTCCAAATTTCTTTCACTCGACATATGTTGCGCGCCACTAGTTAAGGGTTAAGACGTTTATCCTCATCCAGGTGTCGATTTACATCTGAGTGACAGCGAGCCAGCATATTTCGGATTATGTTTTAGACAGCGGACTTAATTTGTACATTTTTCGGTAGAAACATTTCTCCTGCAAAGCCAGATTCCCCCATACAATGATGGCTCGCTCTCCCTCGCCAGGCAAAAATGTATACCTGAGTGGGGAGAAACGTCTAATAACAGTAGGCTGAATGGGGCCGAATGGATAAAAACCGGAGAGAAAAAGCAGGCCGGCCTCCTTAACTCGGGTAATCCAGTTTGAGTTATCCCTAAACAGAGAGATGACGTGTTCGGTGGGTTGATGATGATTATGGTGGGGATGGTAAATTAGTTTGATGATTCTGATCTTGAACATCCTAATCTAGCGGTACAATCTAACCTAACCCAAACAAGCGTAGTGCATCACCACAAAGCCCACCGAAATGCCAAATAAATACCCTCATTGTTCTCTGATTAAATAGCACTGTATGAATTCCCTTATTCAAAATCGGCTAACGGGGAACAATGCCTAGTGAGTTCAATGTTCAATAGGTGGCGTTCTGAGAGTGAGGGCCCGAGTCTAGGATGTTAGACAGTGAAGCACTGGAGTGAGGCAGCTTCAGAGATAGGGCTGCTTCGAGCCATGAGTGGGCAACTAAACCCCATGCATCCAGCGAAGGCAAGATGGCAGGGACTGGTTACAGCTAAAGGTGTTTCACATGTCTCACCCCCTAGACTGGAACGAGACCTCACGGGCTTCACCATTCAATGTGTAACGGTTGGATGTACAGGCTCTCAGCCTATGCCCGAGAGGGAGTAGTTGGAATATAGAAAACAAAAAAATACTTGAGCCTGATGTCCTCCTTTCGGGTGGCGGACAACTCAGCTGATAGATCAATTCAACCCGTAGATATAATTATGAGCCAATGCTAAATCATTCAATGCTAATTATACCAGTGCTAACCTACTCTACTCAATTCTAACCTAACATAGCAGTAGTGATTGGTTCGGCACGGTTGGAGAATCATGTACACTGTAAGACACAAGTCATGGCTCTTTTTGACTCCTCGAACTGTTTATATGAACTCTGGAACTGCATATACTATGTAAAGAATTATAAGGAAAATTCGATTCAGTCCGAGATATTTTATAAATATTAATACCACAATATATATATATATATATATATCTTTGAGTGTATAGGTAAAGATGGGGTACAATTTATGTGTTTGAGTGTACTGGTATAAATGGTGTACAATTTATGTCAGAGTATACTGGTATAGCTTTTGTACTGGTTGAGTTGTCCAGTGAGCCCTTAAATCTCTCTCCTTCCCCCTCTCCATCTCATCCTCCTAACCCTCCCCATCTCCTCCTAACCCTCTTCATCTCCTCCTAACCCTCACCATCTCCTCCCAACGCTCCCCATCTCCTCCCAACGCTCCCCATCTCCTCCTCCCCCTCCCCCGCACCATCTCCTCCTAGCCATCCCCATCTCCCAACCCTCCCCATCTCCTCCCAACCCTCCCCATCTCCTCCTCCTAACCCTCCCCATCTCCTCCTCCCTCTCCACCTCCTAACCCTCCTCATCTCCTTCCAACCTTCCCTATCTCCTAACCCTCCCCATCTCTCTCCTCCTCCCCTCCTTATCTCCTCTTAACCCTCCCCATCTCCTTCTAGCCCTCTCCATCTCCTCCTAACTCAGCCCTCTCTCCCTAACCCTACCCATCTCCTCCCAACCCTCCTCATCTCCTCCTCCCCATCCCCATCTCCTCCTCCCCATCCCCATCTCCTCCTCCCCACTAGTCCTTTGTGTCCCGGCTGTCACTCGGGTCTATATTGATTCCATTAATCCATCTGGCCAGGCATCACCGCGGTCACTGACGTCGTTATGTGGCTGACTGCACACTACCTGCTCTGAGGGATGAGGCTCGCTGGCACTATACTGGCTACACCACCATTATATTATTAGTCTACAGTACTGTACTTCGAAATTAAGGGAGGATGGGCCGGTTATCTGGACCACTTTCTCCCTCATGTTTAGCCCCATTAGTTTTCAGATATTAAGATGTTTGCCCCATTAGTTAGTCGATTTTAAGACCTTTCGCCCCATTTCTTCGTCAATATTTAGACCTTTCGTGATATTTAAGTGTACATTTTTTCCCTGGCGAACGATAGTGAGCCTGTAATGTTGTAAGAACCGGCCTTCGGCCGGGAAATTTTTCTACCGAAAAATGTACAAATTAATCTAGAAGGATCTAATGGATGTTTTTTTTTTTTTATTTGATGGAGGTCTAGGGAGGAAACTAGAACACTAATGTATACATGCAAAAATCGCCCAAAAAGTGAACCATCCCCCGACATTGACAATTTTATGCACCAAAATTGGCTCCATAGTGCCATCAATATTTGTTGGCGCAATGCTGTGAAGTTCATATTAACTGCCGCCGATAATGTTAAATCTACTGCTGAATTCATAGGGATATTTACTAAAAAATACTTTTTGCACGCAACGACTAACTTAAAATATGAGCAAAAATACAGACAGGGAAGAATGAAAACATAATCAAAATATCTTTAGAAGGACTTTATAAAGGTCCACTTATTCTAAGAATGAGGAGAAAGCTTGTCGCTACTTTTACACATTAATGTTGAATTAATATGTTCACTAGACTTCAGTGTTGCTTATTTCATGGTTACAATTAATAAACATAGATAGCTTGATTATGTTGTATATCTTACGTTTTGGGGCTACACAAACTGGATATGCAGTATTCTAGGGATGGGTTATATACAGTATATCTAGATACATTAGATGAATAAACCATTTTGACCCCCTTTCCTGTGGTATCCCCCAATACGCAAGTTACGTCTGAATATTACGCTCAGCCGCAGCATAATAATCAGCATCTATAACCTCTGCAACTACATCTATATTTGTTTTAATGTTTTTTATAGCAAACAACAGTATCATGGTAGGAATAGTTATAGATGCATTAGCCTCGACACTTTTCTGATTCACCTATTAGTATTGCATTGCAATATAAACAAAGTGTGATGAAATGACAGATTGATTCCCTCTCAGCCACCCCTCCCTTCTCTCTTTTTCTCTCACTCACACTCTCTCTCTCTCTCTCTCTCTCTCTCTCTCTCTCTCTCTCTCTCTCTCTCTCTCTCTCTCTCTCTCTCTCTCTCTCTCTCTCTCTCTCTCTCTCTCTCTCTCTCTCTCTCTCTCTCTCTCTCTCTCTCTCTCTCTCTCTCTTACGGAGGAGGTCGCTCACACAAGAGACAATTTAGTAAAGAGAGAAAACCTTATGATATACGAGGATGCGTATTTCCTCTTACTGTGACTATCATGAAACAATTGTTTTAACTTAGGAGGAAACTGCGAAAGTCACAGCGTTATTTGAGACATATTTTACACCTTTGATTTCTAAAGATCCTACCTACACAGCATACGAACGTCTATTAGGACCCAGAATATAATGGAGAAACGCGTTATCATATCCTGAAGGGGTTAATACTGCATTATACTACTGTATTTGAATAGCCTTGTGTTAAACATTTGTGGTATAGTATTGGTGTGTATTGTTGTAATTGATTTATGACTGAAAAATACATTCGCAAAATATTACATGTGTATCTTTGGAAGGCTATGCGGTACAAATATGGTTAAAAAGCCACTTTTACCTTATCCTTAATATATTGGATCTATTCTTGATCACGCCGTGGTGTAGTTGATTAAAGCTTGAGTCCCGGCTGAGAGAATATATATATATATATATATATAATTATATATATAACTTTGACATCAACCTCCAATACCGTACTGTATATTTCACCCGAAAGTACAATTTATGTTAAACTAATGATCACAAGTCTATGATGAATAAGAATGTTATATATTTTAAATATGCCAATAAATGTTCAGGTTTCATTACATTAATTATTATGTTTGTACTATGTGTATGAGGGGGTAAGAGGCCAAGCTGCCTGTAAAGTTGAGAGAGTGACAGAGGCAAATTAAGGGCAGTTGGTGGTCATCTTCATCAAATGCTTGTTGGTGTATTGGAAAAAAAGTATGGTGTGGTTGTTTAGTATAGTGAAATATATAGGAGGAGAAGGAGTTTTTGAGAGCTAGCTGGAATACTTTCTGTGTAGGTTAGACACAAACAGAAACAGTAAGGGAAGCCTGACAAATGAAACAGGGGTTCCAGCAACTCCTGATCACATAACTGTTATGCCTCCCCGGGGTATTGTCTTGCTCGATTGGTGTCTGCAAACTCCCAAATACGTAAATAACAAATTATATCGTGCATAGCACTACAGAATGAACAAATCCCAGATAAGTTACACTGTACTGTCTGTACATGTATTGGAAAAGGAAAAACAAATTATGTTCTTCAAAACTGAATAACAATTATATTTCTTTCATTCACAAAATAATATTACTTATGAATTCCCAGCCTCCAATGTTCACTCCCTTATTGTAAAATTCACAAACTGGCTCGCGTTTCTCTCTCTCTCTCTCTCTCTCTCTCTCTCTCTCTCTCTCTCTCTCTCTCTCTCTCTCTCTCTCTCTCTCTCTCTCTCTCTCCTCCACCCTGGTCTTGACAATATTTTACAACAGCTTCCCTGCCTCACAGCTGCCACAAAAAACCCACAAGTTACTGCCTTCAACCCCCCCCCCCCCTTACGTCCCCTTCAGTAGGCGGAGATTGGATAACCCTTTTAGGGTGGGTGGGGGGTTTCTGGATTTCCTTCTCTTTAATGTTAAGCTCCATTAGTTGTGAGATTTAAAGACGTTCGCCCCCATTATTTTGGCGATTTTAAGACATTTCGACCCATTCCCTTGTCATTTTTAGTCTTGTTGAGCCATTTAGGCGTTGATTCTTTCCTGGCGAGCGATAGCGAGCCTGCAATTTAGGAGGAACTGACCTTTGGTCGGGACATTTGTATTTTCAAAAGTTTGATGGAGGTCTAAAGAGCAAACAAAAAATAAGTATATATCTCCTCGCAGCCAAAGTCCTGTAATCTGGAGAGCAAATCCCAAAAGTCATCCCGGAATAGCAAATGTCCCCGACTAGTGGATGAAAATAGACCAGACAGAAATAAGGTCTCAGCCAACCCTGTTTATCTTCCCAACATCTCATAAGGTCTGAAATACATAAAGAGTGTATGAAAAGGCATACGCAAATTAAAGTAGACAGACAGACAGACAGACAGACAGACAGAGAGAGAGAGAGAGAGAAAGAGAGAATGAGTGAGATATATAAATATAGATAGCTCATTGTTGCAAATTTAAGACCTAAATAGATCCTTGACTTATCACGGACTACTGTAAATACTGTATTACCAGGTGGTGCTGGATTACCTCAACTGTTACTGTGTATTTAACCGCAGTCATAATCTACCACTAGGTTCTGCTCAAATTAAAGGGAGAGTTTTGTATTTGATAACATATCTATTTAATAACTATGTTTGCTAGTTTCCTCCCTAAACCTCCATGAAAAAATTACCTCTCCGTGATAAGTTTCGAAATTTTTCTACCAAAAAAATTCCCAGCCGAAGGCCATTCCCTCTTAAATTTCAGGCTCGCTATGGCTAACCAGCCAACAATTATACCTACAGGGTATTAATGATCTTGAAAATTGACAAAAATTGTGCTAAAGGTCTTAAAATCGTTAAGGTAATCGGGTGATTGTGTTAAAATCTCAAAGCTAATTGGGCTAATAACACGAGCGAGAATGAGGTCCATAAAGCCCTCCTAACCTAACATGAAACCATAACCCTTTATGTACGATAACAAATGTATATGATATTTGTGGAGTGTCCCAGGAAGTTGACTAAATAGGATCTTACATAATGTCCAAAGAACAAACGTAAATGGATCTACTCGAAAGCAATTGTGAAGAGAGAGTTAGAATAAACTGTCAAAGTAAATTATATGTGGAACCGTAGAGTGTTACACCATTTTCATGACTGCTGAACATGCGGTCCATTATAGATTTTATGGATGATGATAATGACGCAACATTATAGCAATGTTTAGACACTCACTGCCGGTAACGTCCATTTCTTCATATTCTGGACACTATTAAACCATACATTTCAGCTTAGGAAGTATATGTTGTTGCTAAAAGGATTAACTGAGATAGTTTGCAGCCTTTTTATGTGTAGACGTCTTTCCCCAACTGAATATAATCGTCTAATAGTTGTCAGAATATACTGAAAAGGACATCACCGATACTGAATGGGTTAAAGCAGTATGCACATAAAAAGTCTTAGCGGTAAAACATTGTCCCTTCTCAGACCTTTATTAAATCTCTATTCCCGCCCCTCAACACACACAAACTCCTTATCATCACCCTTTCCTCGGTGCCTCCCTCTCTGATGCCTCTCCGTCCCTTACTAGGCAAGTTAAGGGGGTAGTGTTTTTTTGTTGGTCTATTTATTTGTTTTTATATTTATTGATTTATAGATGCATTTTATAGTAGTCTCGCTAGACCTCCCTCAAACTTGAAAGAATACCCCCTAGACCCCTCTGCAAGATAAATTGGTACATTTTTCGGTAGTATAGTGTCCCGGTTACTCCTACAATTACAGGCTGGCTACTGCTCGCCAGGAATAAATCGACACCTAAATGGCACGAAAGGTCTGTATATTAACAAAGAAATAGGGCGAAATTTCATAAAATCGTCAAACTAATGAAACGAACGTCATACAATATCAAAGCTAATAGGACTAAGCATGAGGGAGATATAGCAATATACCTCCCCCCTTAAAGGTAAATATACAGTACAACTTGTGCTGAGGTGGCACGTGGAAGGCTTAGCCGTGTAAGCAGTAGTGATGAATTACATCGAAGACTTAAGGGGAGATTTCCACTTGAGGGATTTTTTTCTTCGCCCCATATTCCCTAATTTCTAGTCCCATTGATTTTGATATTTAAAGATGTTCGCCCCATTAGATTGGAGATTTAAAGAACTTTCGCTGCATTTAGGTCTATTTTAAACCTTTCGTGCCATTTAGGTGTCGATTGTTTTCCTGGCGAGCGATAGCGAGCATGTAATTGAAGAGGAACCGGCCTTTGGCCGGGACTCTTTTCTACGGAAAAATATAAAAATTTATCTTTATCTAGGGGGGGGGGGTATTTTTAATCTTGATGGAGGTCAAGGGAACAAACTAAAACCCTCCCCCCAACAATTGTCCGTACTCATAAAACTTAATCGATGTTTGTCTTCAGTAGTCTCCTGGAGTAATGGTAAGTGTGTTATGCTTATATCTTTATTATGGCTACTATCGGATGATAAATATTTAGTTTAGAAGGGGTCTCCAGCAAATTACAGGCTTCGGACTATTTCACTTAACCCTTATACTACCACAGATCATTCTTAAACTGCACAACATCGTCGAAATATAGCTATAATAAAATTTAAAAAACGTCGCCAGTACAGAAGGGGTTAATTAGGACCTGATGGAACTGACCAAGTGACTGCGACTTGTTGGTTATGCATATGAATATTAAAGGGTATAATAGCTTACAGTTATCTATGTGACACTTTGTTTACAGTATATTGCAGTAAATGTATTCCTAGTTATTTCAGTAAATGACACCAATAAATAGTTAATATGAATATTCGTACCAGTATCAATATTACTAAAAACAACTTAATTTTAACTTCAAATTAATCTATGCATACAGAATCACAAGTCTTACCACCATTATATAAATGCTAAGTTTGTTATTTTGGACTTCCTGACGTAGGACACCTTCATAGTTGCATATACAATTTATCTTTCGAAAGGAAAGATGATATAACTCATGGAATGCTTCTTATGGTATTCGGGCCAAAGATCATGAATGGATGTTTACAGTATTAAAAACAATATAGCATCACACACAGTTATATTGCTTAACTTTTATCTGTGGAGTAACTTATTTCATCGTTATTGTAATAATATGTTGTTATCTTAATTCTGAATTTATTGTTCAATTCTTAGTTAGTTTTTCTCTTCGTGTTTCCCTATAATGTAATCTTTGTTCGTTCTCATTTCTGTTTCATCTACCTTGACCCTGCATCGGTCTCTTCCCCTATATTTTCTTTTATTCTCCAATACTTCTTTCGCTTTCCTGTCGCGATTTGTATGACCTTGTGTATTTCCATATTTCCTTTCTTGCCCTATCACCCTCTGTCCCTACCCACCGTTGTCGACTCGTGTTTTGCACCTTACCTTCAAATGTTTCTTTCCATTTTTTAGATCACTTCTCCCTCCCCCCCCCCCCACCCCCCCCCCCTCTCTCTCTCTCTCTCTCTCTCTCTCTCTCTCTCTCTCTCTCTCTCTCTCTCTCTCTCTCTCTCTCTCTCTCTCTCTCTCTCTCTCTCATCTATTGAAAACACTTTTCCTTTATACTTCTTATACTTATATTCCATTATTTTTTTTTTTATCGTTTAGGTCATCTTTCTTCATATGCCAATTCTTTCTTCTCCTCTACTCCTTGGAAAGGGTTGGGTGTGGATGGGATCTGCCTCGTATAGGGTGATCGGCCTCGTGCAGATTTCCGTGTCCTTATGTTCTTATTTATATTATATACGGTACCGCATATCCTTCCTCCTTCCCATTCACTAAATCCACGGTTATCTGTATATCAATTGTTCCTACTGTTTTACGGCATCTTCTTACCTGAACATAAACACCATATGAAGAGGAGCATTTTATTGACAACGTTTCGCATATACAGTAGCTTCATCAGGTCAATGACGTACAATACTCCTCTTCATATGGTTTTTATATTCATCTTCCTACCTGTTCGCCTTTCACCTTGGTAATCTCCTGTAGCTCACTTTTCCCCGTTTCCCTCTTGTCTCTTTTTCCCACCATTTCTCTCTTTTCTTCTGGCTTCCTCCTGGCATTTCAGTCGCTCTCTCTCTCTCTCTGGTCTTCTTGCACCTCACCCTCTCATCCTTTACTTGTCTCAGTTTGGATATCTGTTTGTCTTCTCATTTTCAATTGTTCGTGCATTTCTTGCTTTCCTTTTTTCATCACTCCTCCCTCGAATTCCCTCCCAGGCCCTCTCACAGCAATCATCTTCCCCACGCTTGCTTGCTTGCTTGCTTGCTTGCTTGCTTGCTTGCTTGCTCGCTCGCTCACTAGCTCCCTCGTACTCTCGCTGGCACTAACTCAGAGCCACGGCGGTCAAATGGAGAGCGCGATCACGTGTGAATCTGCTTGACCTGGGTTCGATCCCAGCCAAGGCGGACTATTTAGTGGGTGTGGTAGTACGTCCTAGCATGTTTCAAATGCTCGCACCCAATCGGGGGACACCTCGACGACGTATACAGATTAATAAACACACACAACAAAGCCACTCCAACAGCTTCCTCTGTCTACAACACCCCTTCTCTGCTGTCTACACTTTCCCAGCCATATGGTCCTAGTGTACTGTCTGATGGGGTAATGGGATTCCAAATGTAGGGTCTATCGCTCTCTCTCTCTCTCTTTCTCCATTTCCTTAGTTTAACCTTATTTATTATCGTCCCCAGTGGGTTCTCAAGACCCAAATACTCTCTTTCTCCCTCAACACCTCCCCCCCCCCACTCTCTCTCTCTCTCTCTCTCTCTCACCGCCGTTCACGCACTTTAATGCTATTTTTTCCCGTGATTTATCCCGACCACTCCTCACGTGAGTATCCACTTTGATATGGTAATACTGGCAGTGATAAACAGCACCAGCACCGCCCGACCTCCACTGGACCGCTAAAAATGTCGGATAAATACTCGGAATAGTCCCTCATCCTTGGTTCTTATAAAACATCCACTCCTTGAGGCCTGCATACAGTCTCTAGCCAAACCGACATGCCTAAATGATAAAACTGTATACATGATGTGGTAATGATTTAACGGTGGAAAGAAGTGCGTTCCTATATTCTGTATACTGTATATATTATACAGTATATATATATATATATATATATATATATATATATATATATATATATATATACTGTATACTGTATAATATGTACTCTATAATCCATCTTTAAAAGTAGGAAGATTAAAGTATACGACATATATTGTTCCTTGAATTATTTACACAGGCAAACAATCATTGAATCACTGCATGGGACACGAAGGGATCCATGATGAATGAGAAAGGCTCTGTGAGGGTGAGGAGTGACGCGCTACAAATTATTCAAGCAACTGTTGCACATGAAAAATGACAGATGATGGGGTATAAGTTATCAGAGCTAAAAGGAGGAACAGCACTCTCTCTCTTGCAAAGTCAAGGTAATGTTTTGAGGGTAGTAGGATATATATATATATTTACACGTACATTATATATATAAAGTATATCTCACAAATACACGTGAGCTAATAAATGCTTACATACTCCCAGCCGGACTCGAACCTCCGACATTCAGAATGAGTGTCCAAGCTTTTAATCCACTACACCGCGATTTGAAAGAGCAATATTTTTTTTTTTTTTAATTTATATTATCATATCATATATATATATATATATATATATATATATATATATATATATATATATATATATATAATTATATATATATATATGGGTGATGCATACTGACAGGTAGATGGATTGGGTGGAGGAAAACACAGGAAAGAGCTTTAATTCTTTATGCTGTAACGTTTCAGGCTATGGACATCCCATCTTCAGAGAGATAGGCAACATATAGACCAGTACTGTCATTAGGTGAGTACCGGTATTTATTTGTCCTGCTTTACCTACTAATATCCTTAATCCTACTTGACCTTTCCAACCTTTGATCTCAGAGCTATATTTCCTGCATGTACTGACCACCTGACAAATCCCTCACTATGTTTGGTCACCTCTGAAGATTGGTTGTCCATAGCCCGAAACGTTAGAAAATAAAGAATTAAAGCTCTTACCTGTGTTTTTCCCCACCCAATCCATCTATTTATATATATATATATATATATATATATATATATATATATATGTATATATATGTATATATATATATATATATATATATATATATATATAACCAACAAACACAATAAAAGTAACTTAACAGTAAAATTAATACGTGAAAAGATTATACTTTCGGGAAGGCATTTGTAGTGGATGAGATACCAACTACATTCCTAAATAGGTTGCATATAATATAGTAGAGTGGTTGTCCAGGCTGCTTAACATATGTATGGAGAAAGGGGAAGTGCTCGAGTAATGGCAACAAGAGTGTATTGTGCTGCTGTACGAGCCCAGCAGAGATAGGGAGCGTGAAGAAATTTTCACTTAAGAGGGTTTTTATCTGGACACATTCTCCCTCATGTTTAGCCCCATTCGTGTTGAAATTTTAGGACGTTCGCCTAAATAGTTTGGAGATTTTAAGAATTTTCGCCCCATTTTTGTAAATGTTAAGACTTTTCGTGTCATTTATGGTCAAAGTGTTTGCTGGCTAGCGATAGCAAGCCGGTAATTTAAGAGGAACCGGCCTTCGGCCTGGACATTATCTACAGAAAAATGTACACATTTATCTCGAAGGGGGTCTTTGGGGTAATTATTTAAGCTTAATGGAGGTCTGGAGGGGGGGGGGGGGATAAATACCTACTATAGCTTCGATTTAGCAGAGACCCTTGTGACTAGTTAGATCGTATTAACCCTTTGAGGACCATGACGCATTTGGACAGTATATTCTGGCTATCAGCAGACGATTGTATACAGTTTAAGAAGGATCTGTGGGAATGAAAAGGGTAAACACTAGCCCAATTAACCCTCTGACTTTCATAATATCGCTCCAAATCTGAATAAAATCGTCTAATAATAGCCAGAAAACAGAACAGAAACGCGTATTGGATCTTGAAAGGGTCCAGACTTCACCAGACACACAAGGGTCCTCTCCACACTTAGGCAGATCATATTATAACTCCATGAGACATACACTACATATAGGTTCTCTCCACACTTAGACAGATCATATTATAACTCCGTGAGACATACACTACATATAGGTTCTCTCCACACTTAGACAGATCATATTATAACTCCGTGAGACATACACTACATATAGGTTCTCTCCACACTTAGGCAGATCATATTATAACTCCATGAGACATACACTACATATAGGTTCTCTCCACACTTAGACAGATCATATTATAACTCCGTGAGACATACACTACATATAGGTTCTCTCCACACTTAGACAGATCATATTATAACTCCGTGAGACATACACTACATATAGGTTCTCTCCACACTTAGGCAGATCATATTATAACTCCATGAGACATACACTACATATAGGTTCTCTCCACACTTAGACAGATCATATTATAACTCCGTGAGACATACACTACATATAGGTTCTCTCCACACTTAGACAGATCATATTATAACTCCGTGAGACATACACTACATATAGGTTCTCTCCACACTTAGGCAGATCATATTATAACTCCATGAGACATACACTACATATAGGTTCTCTCCACACTTAGACAGATCATATTATAACTCCGTGAGACATACACTACATATAGGTTCTCTCCACACTTAGACAGATCATATTATAACTCCGTGAGACATACACTACATATAGGTTCTCTCCACACTTAAACTATAATCAAGCTACCCCTTCTACAAGACTTAGTCAGTTCTACAAATTAACCATAAAACTATTGTTCCTATGTTCCTGTTTCCCAGCTTTACAAATTACTTATCAATAAACTGCCTATCTTTTCTAAAAGTCTTTTATCTCGATACCTCTACCTTTAAGGGGAAGTGTTCTTGATTTTTCTAAACCCCTTTCTCCTTATGCTTAACCCATTATTTTTCAATTTTTAATACTTTTGGCCCTTTTTTTGTCAATATTAATACCTTTAGTGCCATTTAGGTGTCGATTTTTCCTGGCGAGCGATAGCAAGCCTGTATTTTAGGAGGAACCTGTCTTCGGTCGGACATTTCTTTCCGAAAAATTTACACATTTATATCAAAGGGGGTCTTTGGGATGTCGTTTTTTTAAGCTTGATAGAGGACTAGCGAGCAAACTAAAACAAATATATTTACCAATAATGAATACAAATGAATAAAGAATTAAAATAACGTCCTCTTAAGGTATATTCTCCGAGATATGGTGGTGGCAGAGCGATTATTACCTACATCTACAAGCATTACTCCTTGAAAAATACTAGCCAACATAGTAGTTAGCAGAACCAACATGGTAGCAAGCGATGCGCAGAACCTGATAAATCTACAATCATCCTAATCCTACACGTCTACAAGCCAATCGACAAGGGAAGCTACAATCAACTAAATCATACAAGTCTACAAGCCAATCGACTAGAGAAACTACAATAAACCTAATATTACAAGTCTATGTATACAAGCCAATCGAAAAGAGAAGCTACAATATAACCCAATGATATAAACCTACAACCCAATCGACAAAATAAGCTACAATCAAACCCAATCCAACAAGACAACCAACAAATCTACAAGCCTATCAATAAGTCTACAAGTTAATCCGCCCGTGTGAGAGCCCCCCCCCCCCCCATCCCCACACACACACACACACACACACACAATATCCTCACTACCCTCTCGTCTCCAAGGTTCAGTCACGCACAAAGAGGCCTCACCGATTCTTAGATAACAATTCTTTCCCGCTAATTCTTCCAACTTTGTCAGCAGTACTAATAACAGTAACATTAGTAGGCCTGATAGTAAAATAAGTGTACCTAATAGTGACATAAGTGTGCCTTACAGTAACATAAGTATGCCTAATAGTAACATGAGTATGGCTGATAGTAACATAAGTATGCCTAATAGGAACAAAAGTATGCCTAATAGTAACATAAGTGTGCATGATAGTAACATGAGTATGCCTAATAGTAACATAAGTATGTCAAATAGTAACATAAGTGTCTGATAGTAACATGAGTATGCCTAATAGTAACATAAGTATGCCTAATAGTAACATAAGTGTCTGATAGTAACATGTGTATGCCTAATAGTGACATAAGTATGTCAAATAGTAACATAAGTATGCCTAATAGTAACATAAGTATTCCAAATAGTAACATACTGTAGGTATGCCTAATAGTAACATAAATATGCCAAATAGTAACATAGGTATGCTAGTAGTTACATAAGTATGGCTAATAATAATAATAATCTTCTGGTTACTTATATAGCGCCCGTATCTCCTCCTTCGAGGATTCACAAGCGCTTGGCTTTCTTTAGTCTACCAGAGACCATTACCCATCCCCCTTGCTTATGGGGAGATGGTAACCGCCGGCTATATCCCAGACAAACTTTTCAATCTGAGCGGGGATTGAACGCGAGACCTTCAAGATGGGAATCAGGCACGCTATCAACTGAGCCTGCCGGACGGCTGTAACATAAGTAGTAACATAAGTATGCCTAATAGTAACATAAGTATGCATAATAGTAACATAAGTATGCCTAATAGTAACACAAGGAGGCCGAATTTATTCACCTGAGTGATTGCATAATTACGAATCCTCATCCTTATAATAAATTTAGTTAGCACAATTTAAGGTTGAACTTCCCCCATAAACACAATCTGATCTGACGTCTTGTGGGCTATTATGGTATTCAGTTTAATTATTATTGAGGATTTCTCTTGTTTTTGCCATTTTCTAGCCATGTATATTAGTTTGTCCCGTAAGCTAACAAAAAGCCTTCCCAAACTGTCTTCAAACTAAATGCCCACCCAGACCCCCTTCACGTTATATGTTTACATATTCACTCACCCTACCAAATGGACCCGTATATAGTAATAATAGAACATCATATAAATAATAGTAGGTATTTATAGCTAGCCTTTTCCGTACTCATAACGTATAGTGACGTCTTTTTCATTATATTTTGGCTAGTATTAAGTGATTTTTATCCAGTTTAGGAAGGACTTCTAGCAATTATAGTGGTTCAATTTATCTCATTTAACCCTTATACCTACTACAGATCTTTCCTAAGCTGCATACAATCGTCTGAATATGCCCATAATAGAATATGTAATGAAATAATTTATATGAGAGTCTGGTATTGGGAATTATTGCACAGTCTATTTATATTAGAATGTGGGGAGTTTAGTTGTGCTTTAATGTGTCTGTTACTGAGTTTAAACTACCAACTATCAAATAACGTCAAAATGAAATTAGCACTGGTCGAACAACAATATTTTCGATACTATATTTTGAATCTGATGAAGTGACTTCGTGCCTAGTATCGGATATATGCCTTCGTGTGACCCCACCTTTACCTGGACAATGTGAATGGTAAATGTTTGGTCATCATTATTGTTTGGTCTTTAGGGAATAAAGGGGGGTAAATTTCCTTAATCCGTCCGCTTCCTTTTTCATATAGGGATGCTATATATTATTGAATATATATAATGAATGTTGCTATTCATATTTTACCATGACTGTTCTACCTTTAAACATATATATACTTTACTAAGCTTGATCATTTCGTTAATCGACATTCTAACAACACTAAAATACAATGGGGCACGCAGTAGGAGCTCTTACTTAGGTCAACGAAGCGTGCTGAAGAGATGGTTCCTTATTTTGTTGGCTCCTCATAGCTAATAGAACTTGTAAGAAGTTCGCAACTACCAAACGAAACCAATATCAACAATTACGGGCAAAAATCCCCACATATATATATATATATATATATATATATATATATATATATATATATATTTCCACGTGTCGGGTTTGGTCTAGCGGTCTAATATTATCTATTATGTTATTATTATTATAAGAACATAAGAACATAAGCAAAATGTAAATCTGCAGAAGGCCTATTGCAGGTCCATCTCGCAGAAGATGAGTTGACATGTAGCATGGAAAACTGAATAACTCCCTTCACCAAATGGTAAACTATCAGGGACACGGCACACATTTCAGGTCACGCTTGGCCTTAACTTGGCCCGACAGATTTTGGAGGTAACTGTAACTGTATTTTGTACATGTTGGTGGTGAGAGGCTGTGCTGCATGACAAGTGCACCTGGCAGGGTGGGGGTCGTGCGGCTTGTGTCAGGGATACCAGAACATTTGTGCTAGCTGGGTGAGTAAGAGGAAGTTTTGTGTATTTATTCTGGCTATCATGAGACGATGTTACGCAGTTCGAAATGCATCTGAGGGTTCCAGGAGGGTAACTAAAATGGTCTTAACCCCTAATAATCCTAGATGTCCGACATAAACTGAATACAATAGTTTAGTGTTAACTTGAATTACTAAATGATTGATAGGATAATGGGCCCTGTAGCATATCTCGCGTTACAGTTATTAATAATGTCGGTGCTATATTTTAGCTCCTGATAAATATTTAGTCAATCACAACATTCCTAGAGGATTAATAACATAACATATATCCGTTACTTCAGATACAGTACAGTATGAATCAAACCAGAATACGATGACCCAATATGATGCATTGAAATGGGGCTACCATACTTCCCCCAATATAAGGCTGTTTAGAAATGTTCGCAAAGTCGGCATCTCTATTAATTGATATTTGTATACATATGAACTTTGATACACTAGAGCCATTTATCGTATGGAATACGATTCCCGTAAGTAATTTTATGCAGGATATATTCACATTAATATCGGTGAACTGAAATGGTAAAATTAGAATATTAAAGATTTATCCTTAAGTGATTCTTCCTAATATGAATAGATCCTTTTGGGGAGAACCTAGGAAACGAACACATGTCATCCCTCTGAAATAGTTAGTCAAGGTTAGAACTGTTATTAACGGGGAACAACAATGTATTTCAACTGAACGTTTGATATCGCGTTGTGCCTCAATGTGTGTGTGTGTGTGTGTGATATATATATATATATATATATATATATATATATATATATATATATATATACAGTATATATATATATATATAATTATATATATATATATATATATATATTTATATATATCATATATATATATATATATATATATATATATATAATATATATATATTAGTGTATATCTTCTCTTCTCCTAAAAATGCTCTCATTTCTTAGCATCCACAGCGTCTCCTTTAAACATTCTGCTTCACGTTCTTAACGTTGAACAGTCTTCATTTACTCATCAATCATTCTCAAAAATATTTATGAATTACCTTCTTTCTCCAAACCTTACTTCTTTCTAATTAATAATAGCCTTTCTCCAAGTATCCTTTACTGGCTCACTGTCTAACACCTTCGGCATCGTAACGCCTTTTACCTATGATTCTGACTAAAATTATATGATTTTATGCAGTTTAAGAAAGACCTAGGTGGGATTTTTAGATCGTACTTACCCATTTGCGTCGTATGGGTAGACAATAATATAAAGAAAATCGATTAATGGTAACCAGGATATGATGAAAAATAGGTAATGGTGGTGAAGGGGTTTAGCATCCCTAGCCTTTCTTTATTCCTCCATATCCCCACACATATATTGAATTATAGCTTTTCCTCTCCGTAATGTTTTTTTTATTAATTTTGTTTTATTTATTTATTTATTTATTTATTTACTTTTTTGAAGGGGGGTCTTGGGGATATTATTTGAAGCTTGATGGAGGTCTTGGGATAAAACCTAGACAAAAGACTAAACAGATAAATAAATGAGCAATTAAATGCTCCCATCCCCCCTTAAATGTTCTAACCTGATGTTCTAAATGATTATGTTTTTCCTTCCTCCGTTCATTGTCTCTTTAAAAAAAAAAAAAAAAAAAAAAAAAAAAAAAAAAAAAAAAAACACACTACCTACTACATTCCCTCTGTCTGCATGCCCAAAGACACTGAATGATGTTTGTCTTAGATTCCTCCCTTCCTTTGGCAACCACGTCCTCTCTTCTAATCACCTCACACTGTCTCATTTCTTTAACCCATTCAGTATCGGTAACATCCTTCTCGTTATATTCTAGCAACTACTAGACGATCTTACTCGGCTTAGGAAGGACGTCTACCAATTATAAGGCTACAGACTATCTCACTTAACCCTAATTACTACTACAGATTCTTTTTAAACTGCACAAAATCTTCCAAAATTAACTAGAAATATATAAAAATGACGTCACCATTGCAGAAGGGGATAAGCACTCAAACTAACCTATGCCTCGCCTTCCCCAGTCTGTAATTCCAAAGAGACTTAAGGGGGTTGACCTGCTTCTTGTTATTTCTGTCCGTTTCTCTCTTTCTCTGGCTTGTATCCATTCGGCCCCATTCAGCCAACTACTATAAGACGTTTATCCCCATCTAGGTGTCGATTTCATCCTGGCGAGCGAGAGCGAGCCAGCATAAATGAAGAAATCCGGGTTTGCCGGAGAAATTTTTCTATCGAAAAATTTACAAATTTAGCCTGCTGTCAAACAAAAATAAAAAATATGCTGGTTCGCTACCGCTCACCAGTAAAAAATTTACACCTGGATGGGGATAAACGTCTTAAAACAGTAGGCTGAACCGGGCCAAATGGATACAAGCCAGAGAAAGATAGAACAGGACAGAACAAAAACAGGTCACCCCTCTTAATAGAGCGGGTTTGTTTTCTTCTTCTAAAATTACTCCATCTCCTTACACACTTCCTCTCCTCCAATTGCCTCACTTTCTTAACCACTCTAACCTACCTATATCTTTCCTTTCCTGCCCGCAATTCCAAAGAGACTGAACAGCGTTTTATTTTTATTTCTTTTGTTCTAAAACTACTCCATATCCTGACACACTTCCTCTATTATAAGCACCTCAAACTGCCTCAATTTCTTAAACCCGCTTACCTACCTAACCCTTTCCTTCCAGCGGCCGCAATTCCCTCTCCGCTAGACGGGTGTAAATGCGTAATCCTATTATGCATGTAGATAAATTCCGGGCGGAAGAATCCTTTGTGCGGGAGACAATAGCCAAGCAGACGGATGAGCTGTGGCGCGGCGGCCGATAGCAGCGAGGGAGAACCGACCGCCCAAACCCACCTACCTCATTCGCGACCAACCACCGAAATCATCACCACTACGTAATTCACCACCGGGACGTTATTCACCACCATCCAGCATCACCACCATCCAGCATCACCACCATCCAGCATCACCACCACGACCATTACTATTATGTACAGCTAATGACAAATGTTAGCGAGCTCTTGCGAAATTCTTTATGGAAATACATCAAGCTAATTGTTTTTCTATGATCAAATCAACTATTAGTAAATACATATTATGTACCGGTACTTACTAATATGTTGCTCATTTGATGTAATTTTTTTTTTGTTTTTTTTTTTTTTTTTAAGGGGAGGAAGACCGTTTTTCTGGACCCCCTTCTTCTTAATGTTTAGCCCCACTAGTTTTGGGATAATAAAACGTTCGGCCCATTAGTTTGGCGATTATAACACCCTTCGCCTCATTTTGTTGTCAATTTTAAGACCTTTTGTGCCATTTAGGTGTTGATTATTTCCTGGCGAGCGATAGCGAACCTGCAATATGAAGAGGAACCGGCCTTCGGCCGGGATATGTTTCTACCGAAAAATTTACAAATTTATCTTGAAGGGGAGTCTAAGGGGCGTTTTTCTAAGCTTGGTTTAGGCTTAGGGAGGAAAGTAAAAACATATATGAATAAAGGAATTAATAGACCAAACAAACTCTGGAACATTAATTAAAGGGGGATGGGCCGGTTTTCTGGTCTCCTTTCTCCCTCGTGTTTAGCCCCATTGGTTTTCAGATGATTAGATGTTTGCCCCATTAGTTAGTCGATTTTAAGAACTTTTGCCCCATTTCTTCGTCAATATTTAATCCTTTCGTGCTATTTAGGTGTCGATTTTTTCCCTGGCGAACGACAGTGAGCCTGCAATGTTGGAAGAACCGGCCTTTGGCCGGGAAATTTTTCTACCGAAAAATTTACAAATTAATCTAGAAGGGGGATCTAATGGATTTTTTTGTTTTTTAAATTTGATGGAGGTCTAGGGAGGAAACTAGAAAACTAATGAATACATGCAAAAATCGCCCAAAAAGTGAAACATCCCTCTTTAACCTCTACAACTCACAAACGACTCGCATAATCCAGCTAATATTTCTACCATTTGGGAAGGATCAACCAGACGTCTGGCAATGTGCAGCCCATTTGTTCCAGCCCTTTTTGAGTTACAGAGATTAGGGTTCATCATCAACATCCTTGCAACCCCAACAACCATATGTGGCTAGCAGCATCATGGCACTGGAAAGTAACCATTAATAGAATTAAGAGGAGTTGGTTGGTTAAGTATTTCTGGCCGGCCTTCTTCCTCATGCTTAGCCCCATTAGTTGTCTGATGTTAAGACGTTCGATCCATTGTTTGGGATCTTTAAACTTTTCGCCCCATTTCTTTGTCAATATTGAAACCTTTCGTGCCATTTATGTGTAATTTAGGGGAAATTGGCCTTCGGCCGGGAAATTTTTCTACCGAAAAATGTACAAGTTTATCTTGGGGATATTTTTATTCTAAACTTGATGGAGGTCTAGGGAGGAAACTAAACCAATATTGAATAAATTAGTAATTTGACCAATAAATAAACTTTCCTCCATTGAGCGTACCAACACCACCACCCTTGCGCCACACAAATCACCACCACCAGGCTGACTCCATCAACAACAACAACACCATTAAGGGAGATGGTTCACTTTTTGGGCGATTTTTGCATGTATTCATTGTTTTTCTAGTTTCCTCCCTAGACATCCATCAAACTAAAACAAAAAAACATCCACTAGATCCCCCTTCTAGATTAATTTGTACATTTTTCGGTAGAAAAATGTCCCGGCCGAAGGCCGGTTCTTCCAACATTACAGGCTCACTATCGTTCGCCAGGGAAAAAATCGACACTACAATCGACACCAAATAGCACGAAAGGTCTAAATAATGACGAAGAAATGGGGCGAAAGGTCTTAAAATCGACTAACTAATGGGGCAAACATCTTAACATCTGAAAACTAATGGGGCTAAACATGAGGGAGAAAGTGGTCCATAAAACCGGCCCATCCACCATTAACCATTGCCCCACCACCATAATCTACGGATACGAACACCCTCATCACACCACCAATGTCCCGACCACCACCACCACCACCATCATAACTATCAATCACCACCACCAACGCCACCACAATTCTAGCACACGACAACCAAACACCAGCACACCCCTATCACAACCACCAGCACCACTACTAACAACAATACTATTACCACCGCTTCTATAAGGGCTAGAACAATTGACCACTTGCGAGTTTCAGGCTATAAGGAAGTTGGAGCTGTGGCCATCCATATTTAGCAGAATTATCAGCTAAAATACGGTCATAAGACATATATAAATACGGTCATAAGACATATATAAATACGGTCATAAGACATATAAAATACGGTCATAAGACATATATAAATACGGTCATAAGACATATATAAATACGGTCATAAGACATATATAAATACGGTCATAAGACATATATAAATACGGTCATAAGACATATATAAATACGGTCATAAGACATATATAAATACATAAAACCAAATTGATCATACTTTTTAATCCATCAGAAACCCACATTATTATTGGATCTCTCTTTAATATTAATGTCCACGGTTCCAACTTCCTTATAGCCTGGAAGTCGCAAGTGGTCAAATGGGCTGTACATTTCCACACCTATTCCCTGGCGGACTTTTCCCAAATGGTAGAAATACTAGCTCGATTACTCCCATCATTTGTGAGTAATGGAGGTTAAGAGGAGGCAGACCGTTTTTCTGGACCACCTTTTCCCTCGTGTATAGCATATAAGTTTTGAGATTTTAAGACGCTCGTTCCGTTAGTTTGGCGATTTTAATACCGTTCGCCCCGTTTCGTTGTCAATTTTAAGACCTTTCGTGCCATTTAGTTGTCGATTAATTCTTGGCGAGTAATAGCGAGCCTGAAATTTTAAGAGGAATCGGCCTTCGGCCGGGACATTTTCTACCTAAAAATGTACAAATTTATCTTGAAGGGGGTCTAGGGGGTGTTTTTATAAGCTTGATGGTGGTCTAGCGAGAAAACTAAGCAATACAAGAATACATTAATTAATAGAAAAAGAAAAAAAAAAAACGGTCTGTCTCCCCTTAATGTTCAACAGTATTAGTATACTTACTTGGAATAGGGTATATATGTAACCTGACACTCAACATCGAATAAAGCCGGGGTCACACAAGCGTTTTTTCGGGCAATTTTCAATTAGCATGTTTTTTCTAGCAATATTTTGGGCCTTATTCACAGTGGTATCTGGAAATAAACTGAGGGTAGATTGTGTTAGGTAGCTCAAATCTGATTACATTTAGAATTTGAAGCTGTCAGACCACAATTGCTAAAACAAGAGTGCCAGAATAATCGCTAGTGTGACATCACCTTTTACCCAAAAAGGACTAGGAGCAATGGGCCTGATATTTCTACTGATAGGGAACAGACAACTAGTAAACAGACGTCGAAGCTTACATCCCCTTTGCCCAGACTAACCCTACTCTAGTTAGTTATAAGAGGATATGGGTCACAATTTATTGACTTGGCCCAATGAATAATTATTATGTTCTCGAGACCAACCAACTTTACTCCTAAACTCGATTAATTAAATTAACAAACACATGTGGCAGTCCCGGGATTCGAACCCAGGACGCTCACACCGAAAATCAACACACTTATGCATTGCGCCACAAAGACAGTTGGACGTAAACTGAACTAGGACATATATTGACCTTGGACATAAACTGACCTTGGACATAAACTGACCTTGGACATAAACTGACCTTGGACATAAACTGACCTGGGAAATAAAATAACCTTGGACGTAAACTCAGACGACTCCTAGGTTCATTACGATGCCTATTCAGTGATTACTAGAAGAAAGGGGTAGGCGTAAGAGGAGGGGTGCTGAAAGGTGGTATTTAATTTGCTTCCTAGACCTCTATCCACCTCTCTGCTCTCTAGATCTCCCTATGTCTTTCGGTAGAAAATTATCCCGGCCGAAGGCTGGTTCCTCCTAAATTACAGGCCCGTTATCGCTCACCAGGAAACAATCTTCGACTATATGGCACGAAAGGTATTAATATTGGCAAAGAAATGGAGCGAAAGATATTAAAATCGCCAAACTAATAGGGCGAACGTTTTAAAATCTCAAAGCTAATGGAGCTAAACATGAGGGAGAAGGGGATCCAAAGGAACTCATTGTTGGCAACGTTTCGCATATAGCTTCATCAGGTCAATGGTCCTTTCTTCTTAAATTAATATTATTCGCGTGTTTGTGTAAAATACTTTAGTAATTTTAACTATAACATTTTCAAGCAATTCCGATTGTGTATCGAATTATATTACCAAATAATTCAAATACTATTCCTAATGTACTGTATATGTATACTCTTTATTCAAAATGTGTCACTTATTACGAAACCGAGACAGCAAAACGTGTTGTGATTATAATAATGATCGATGTTGCCTACAATATATGGCCACTTACGCATCATATTATATCAACCTTCTTACAGAAAGCTTAATCTTACTAAGTGTAAAAATAAGTTAAGTTTTAGCGGGAATTAATTACAACACGGATTGCATTGCCATTAACCAAACTTTGTTACTTGACATTTCGAGTGTCAAGGTCAACCGAATAATGGATATATGCAACCATATGGCCTGCTTGTACAATAATGGATATATGCAACCATATGGCCTGCTTGTACAATAATGGATATATGCAACCATATGGCCTGCTTGTACAATAAGCTACACATTATGCATCTGTTTCCAGTACTTTATAATATAGAATTGTAAATAATTCATCTGGTCTTTACAAGTCAGACAATATAGTGAGACAGGTCGGTGTTTAGTTCTACGATATGCTAATACTATAGATTATACAGCATATACAGTAGGCTACAGGTTGTGTGAGTGTGTGTATATAATTATATATGTATATATGCAGAACGTGTGCGTATAGATGCAATATATTTATTCATTTAAAACATCTTTCATTATACAAGTCTAACACTCTCTACTACTGTTTTCTCTCGAGCTCTTTGCACATATAATCATTTCAATTCTACCATTCCGACAAAGTCCCTTGACAGTTTTTCTCTCAATATGTTTTCCTTGTTTTCTCTCCCTGCCCCCCTTCCCCCCCTCCTCTCCTCCCTCTCCTCGCCCGAAAAGTCCGTAGCATTAAACAATTTTATACGCTCTGGCATTATTCCCGGCGATATAAAGCTTACCCGCCCTTCTGAGGCCACAAAAGGACTTCCCTTTACTTTCAGCTTTATCGCTTTCAAACACACGCATTTACGAAGTCGAATAAAACAACAAACTGGCAACCGACTGGCACCAGGGCTCAGCGGGGGGCGAAGGAAGAAGCGAGGGGGCCGGGTGTTCCAGGGGAAGGAACGGGGGGCTGTCTGGTAGGAGGGAAAGGGGGTCCGAAATAAGGGTGAGGGGGCTGGAACGAGAGGGACAGCATCTTCTACACTAGTGCCGCCTGACAATTCTCGACAGGATGCCAGATATCTTTTATAGAAATGGGGTGTCTATGTTCTACAAGTATTGATCTAAACTGTCGTGGCCCTGGATGTTGTGATTCCCAAAACCTCGAACTGTGTAAATCCCGAGGAGAGGACCATTCGCCGGATCTTTACAAACAACAGTGCACGGATACGGAGACTTCTCGAGAAAAACAACATTGTGGATCAAAACAAGAGTGAGAAGCGAGTTGGAGGGGCGGAGGCAGGGGGTGGGGGTTGGAGGGTGAGGGAAATAGGAGGGGGAGGGCTTGGGGGTGGTGGAGTGGGAGAGAGAAGGGATAGGGGAGGGGTGATGGGAGAAGGGGACAGAAGTGAAGGTTTGGTGTTTATCTTGGGCGACTGTAGCAACATTTATATTGAAAGTTTGAGAAAATAGGAATAAGATTGAAGACGGGAGAGAAGCTGGGTTGGATACGGAAAATAGAAAAGTTACATGTGTAAATATGCAATATTAGAAATTTGTTTTGAATCAAGAAGCAAAATAGAGAAGAAATAACCGAAGCGTTAGATATGATTAGGCGATTTGAAAATGAATGCATGAATAACCTGTTAATGATTGAATACGAGTGTGTAGTGTATTATGGTGAGGTGTAGTGGATGAGATAGTAGCATAGTAAGCCTAGTATGGATGAAGGGAGGTAAATAATGCTACATGTCATACTATTGGATACTAAGGAGTAAGTAATATTAGGCAGTAATAATGTAGGATGCTGGCAACGAGAACTGTAATTAAGGGGAGGTTTGTTTTTTCTAAACCCCTTTCTCCTTCAAATGTAGAAGGAGTTTTGAGGTTATAAGACGTTCGCCTCATTAGCTTGGCGGTTTTAAAACCTTATGTGCCATATAGGTGTCTATTTGTTTTCATGGTGAGTAATAGCAAACCAATAATTTAGGAGGAACTGGCTTATGGCCGGGACATTATCCTACCGAAAAATGTACCACTATATTTTGGAGGTATTCTTTTAAGCTTGATGGAGGTCTTGGGAGGAAACTAAAAAAACAAAAAATAATAATAATAACATATATATATATATATATATATATATATATATATATATATATATATATATATACCGGTATATATATATATATATTTTTTTTTTTTCTTTAATACATACGAGGTTGAAAGAAATTGCAATTTCTGCGTTGGAAATTTTATTATTCAAAGTTTCCAGGTCTCTGATGAGTTTTCGCTGGGTGGCAGGAAGTAGATGAAGGAGATGAGCAAAATTCATGGTGGTACAGGGTTACATTAAAGTACATGAAGATACAGGATATACGACGCGTTTCACTGGACAACCAGCATTATCAAGTAAGGATAATGCTGGTTGTCCAGTGAAACCCGTCGTATATCCTGTATCTTCATGTACTTTAATGTAACCCTGTACCACCATGAATTTTGCTCATCTCCTTCATCTACTTCCTGCCACCCAGCGAAAACTCATCAGAGACCTGGAAACTTTGAATAATAAAATTTCCAACGCAGAAATTGCCATTTCTTTCAACCTCGTATGTATTAAAGAAAATTTATTACCTGGCTTTACCAATATATATATATATATATATATATATATATATATATATCTATATATATATATATATATATACAGTATCTATACAGTATATATTTATATATATTTATATATATATATATATATATATATATATATATATATTGTGATTGAGGGAGGCAAAAGGCAGAACTGCCTATAGCGAGTGCCTCCCCCATAGTTGAAAGAGTGACAGGGCCAAAATCAAGGGACGTTCAGGCCAAAATGCCTGGACACACAGAATTTGAAGCAACTAAGTCATAGGAAGACGGAAAGACTGATTCTGGGAGAGAGTTCCATATCTCTGCTGTTGAATAGAAGAAAGTTTGAGAGTAACGTTTCATTCTTGGGTTGGAGAGTTGCACAGAGTAGGGGTGGGATTGAGTTGCAAGACGGGTACCACGTGCCCTACGTAAAGGAGGTGGTATACACTGGGAAAGCTCTGAGGAACACTGATTATTATAGTAGCGATAGAATAGCGAGAGAGATGCAACATTGCGGCGGAGAGAGAGATTGCAGAGAGTTGGTGAGTGGACGGGAGTTAATGATACTAAAGGCCTTCCTTTCAACTTTGTCTAGGAGAGCGGTGTTAGAGGAACCTCCCAACACATGTGAACAATATACTCAATACAAGGACGCACTATGCCCCTGTACAGAGCAAGAAGCTGTGCAGGGGAAAAGAATTCCCTAAGGCGGTTGAGTACACCCAGCTTCTGGGAGGCTGCCTTAGCAAGACTGGTAATATGGTCCTTCCAAATGAGAGCAGAAGAAAAAGAGACACCAAGAATATTGAGAGAAGATGAAGAGTTGATTTTTGTATTGTTGAAGAATAAGGGATAGTCCGCTGGGAGATCCTGAAGGGTAGATAGATGGAGAAATTGGGTTTTGGAAGCATTACAGGTAACAAGGTTTTCTCTGCCCCAATTGGAGATAGTATTTTGATCAGAATTTAAGAGTTCAATGGTTTCATTAAGTTTGTCGTTGAAGCATTGCTGGCTGGGGCGTTCTGAAAACATAATGGAGTAGTGTAAGGTTGAGTCTTCTGCGTATGAATGGATGGGAATTAAGGTACAGTTGAGAAGATCATTTATAAAAATTAGAAAGAAAATAGGAGATAGGACAGAGCCCTGAGGAACACCGGAGTTTATAGGGTGAGGAAGTGAGCGGTGGCCATCCACAACCGCGGCTATGGAACGGCCGGAAAGGAAATTAGAGACAAAGGCACAGATGAAGGGATAGAAACCGAAGGAGGGTAGTTTAGAAATTAAAGATTTGTGCCAGACTCTATCGAAGGCTTTCGATATGTCTAGTGCAACAGAAAAAGTCTCACCGAAGTCCCGAAAGGAGGATGACCAAGAGTTAGTAAGATATGAAAGAAGATCACCAGAAGAGCGACCCTTAAGGAAGCCATACTGGCGATCTGAGAACAGATTATGAGAAGAGAAATGCTTAAGAAATTTGTTAGCAAGAATAGTTTTAAACACTTTAGAAAGACAAGAGATGAGAGCAATTGGACGATAGTTGGAGGGTTGAGAGTGGTCACCCTTCTTTGGGACAGGTTGAATGTGAGCAAACTTCCAGCATGAAGGGAAGACGGTAGAGGATAGACAGAGACGAAAGAGTTTGCCTAGGCAGGGAGTCAGCACGGAAGCACAGTTTTTGAGAACAACAGGAGGAACACCGTCCGGACCGTACGCCTTATTAGTGTTAAGCCCAGAGAGGGTAGAAAGTATATTTTAGAAGAGATTAGGATAGTAGGCATAAGTAAGAGAGAGGAGGGAGGAGAGGGAGGAATAGCATTATATATGTATATATAAATATACAGTATACACAGTATATATATATATATATATATATATATATATATATATATATATATATATATATATATATATATATATATATATAATTTACATATAATATACATTGTATATATATATTTTTTAATAAGAGCAAGTAAATTAGAGGTGATGTCAATAAACTACCTTACATGATAGAAGTGCCCATGCAATAATGAAAGTCAACAATTATATAAAGAGAGTCAACAAGGGATATGTGAAAGGGTAATGTAGAGGTTGCCAGCAGGCGGAGCAAAGAGTAAAGGACATTGGTGACAGTGATTAAAGGGGGGATGTTCTGGACCCTCTTCTCACTCATATTTAGCCCCATTAGTTAGACAATTTAAGACAGTTGCCCCATTAGACTGGGGATTATAGTACTTTTCGTGTCATTAAGATGTCGATGTTTTCGTGGCGAGCTATAGCGAGCCTGCAATTTAGGAGTAACAGGCCTTCGGCCGGGGCATTGATCCACCGAAAAATGCACAAATATATCTCAAAGGGGGATCTTAGGGGTATGCTATAAAGCTTGAGGGAGATCTAGAAATTAAACTAAAACAAATAATTGATAAACATATGAATACAACACAAATAAAAAACAAACAAACAAACAAAACACATCCCCCCAAATCAGCAAGAGTTTGGCTAGATTATGAGTTTGGTTTTGCCTGCTCTATGGAACTGAAGGGGCTGGTAATTATACAGAGACAAAGTCTAGATTACCGTAGACGTTGATGAGTGGGGCTTGCGGTAGAGAAAGAGAGAGAGAGAAGTTGGGAAGACTTAGTGGGTAGAGAGAGAAAGAGAGAGAGCGAGGGGGGGGGGGACGTCGGGGATCTTTGCAGTTTCGCTCTCTAACTATATCGCTATCCATTTCAAAGATGTCAGTGTAAATCCTATTACAATATGACTAACCTAGCCTACACTTCCAAATCGTAATTTATATGAACGAAAATATGTTCTGGTTAGTTATTTACCTTCTCTAGTAGCCCATTATATTTATACTATGGGGGAGGTACTCGCTATAGGCAGTTATGCCTTTTGCCTCCCTCAATCACATAGAAATACAAAAAAAATATATGGTACTTATAAACGAAAAGAGAAAGTGTTATTGAGATAGCCATATCCCATAAATCTTAGAATCCGTTTTTGTTATTTTTACTTTACTATATTAATTTTATGACTGCCGTGTATATTTGAAAATCTAACCAACCTTACCTATAACACGATTTCATTTCGAGTCGGCTATAATCGGTAAATTCATTTTTTAACGAATTTTCGCTGTGTTTGGTCTTCGGTAGCGAGGTGGTTGAGTAGCGAGATGTTCTGAACTCGGGGAGACGAGGGTAGCAGGGGGGCCGTCGGATGGGTAGTTTATGGGATTTTAAGGGGGTCACCGGCTTTTTTTTTTGATCTTTCTCTCCTTTTCTCTCTTTCCCTAGCTTGTATCCATTCGGCCCCATTCAGCCAACTGTTTTAAGACGTTTATCCCCATCCAGGTGTCGATATCTTCCTGGCGAGCGATAGCGAGCCAGCATTGTATGGAGAAACCCAGCTTCGCCGGAGACGTTTTTCTATCGAAAAATGTACAAATTTAGCTTGCTGTCACAACGAAACTGTATATATGCTGGCTCGCTACCGCTTCCCAGGAAAATATTGACACCTGGATGGGGATAAACGTCTTAAAACAGTAGGCTGAATGGGGCCGAATGGATACAAGCCAAAGAGTGAGGGAGAGAAAGAAAAAACAAAGGCGAGGTGGGCTCCCTTAAGGTGAGGGAGGTCGAGGGAGGTCGAGGGAGGAGAGGTCCCCGGAGGTGCAGGACGAGAGTTATGAGAGTCGCCGGAGATTCAGGAGCGGGGGAGAGGGGGGTTGGTGGGATGGAGGAGGGAGAGAGAGGGGGGAGGGGGGGGGGGGGGGCATGGAGGAGGGAGAGAAGACTTGAGGCTATGGAGTGAGAAAAGGGGTGTGAGTGGTGAAAGAGGGGCTGAGAATTGATTTGGTAACAGGAATATGGTAAATCATCTGTCAGACTTAGCAATATAGGAACTAAACATGTGAGGGGAGCTGAAATGGTCTTTTGGGACGATAGGAGAAGGACTGGGTATTTTAGTGAAGAAAGGAGAGCACAAGCAGAGATGGGACTAGTGCTGGGACGGATCGAGGAGATAAAGTGAGAGTTAAAGTATTACAGAAAATATAAAGAAAGTAGAGGAAGTCTCTCGTAATAAACTTGGGAGAGAATAAAAATACCAAAAAAGGGTGTTGAAAGAAAACGTAACTGAAACTTTACGGAGAGATGGATGGATAAATGTTTGGAAGTTGGGTGAAAGGAGTGAAAGCTAGGGAGACTTAAGGGGAGATGGTTCACTTTTTGGGCGATTTTTGCATGTATTCATTATTTTTTCTAGTTTCCTCTCTAGACCTCCATAACCAAAAAAATATACATCCATTAGATCCCCCTTCTAGATTAATTTGTACATTTTTCAGTAATAAAATTTCCCGGCCGAAGGCCGGTTCTTCCAACATTACAGGCTCACTAGCGTTCGCTAGGGTAAAGATCGACAACTAAATAGCACGAAAAGTCTAAATATTGACGAAGAAATGGGGCGAAAGGTCTTAAAATCGACTAACAAATGGGGCAAACATCTAAACATCTGAAAACTAATGGGGCTAAACATGAGGGAGAAAGTGGTCCAGAAAACCGGCCCATGCCCCCTTAAGTTACAAAAGGTGGGCTTAATAAACAAACTAGGCGATTCAAATGGAACCTAGGGAGGGCTGAATAGCGTAGCTGCGGATATGTTGAGAGATTCGTGGTGACGAAAATGTAATCTGTGGGGAAATCTGAAGTATGGGAAGGGGTCCTGGGTAATAATTCTACCTTGGCAAACTGAAAAAAGTGTCGATACATTAACCCCTTCTGTACCGCGACGTCTTTTATACTTTATTCTGGCTACTATTAGACGATTTTATTCAGTTTAAAAATGGCCTCCAGCAACTATCAGGCTTCAAACTCTCACTTAATCCATTTTCCTACAACAGACCCTTTTTAAACTCCACAATATCGTTTAAATACAGCTAGAATAAACTTTAAAATACGTTGCCGGTACGGAAGGAGTTAAGTAACAACGGATGGAAGCCTGAGAGATTTGAGGTAGTTGAATTATAGATTGAGATGAGAGAAAAGTGGCTTGTGAATTTAGTGGGGCTGAGAAGGTCTATGTGGTGGAGCGGTGGCTTTTAAGCTTGGATCGTCGAATGCTAAGGAAGCTAATAAAGGGGGATCACCTGTTTTTTTTTTATCTTTCTCCCCTTTTCTCTCTTTCTCTGGCTTGTATCCATTCTGCCCCATTCAGCCAACTGTTTTAAGACGTTTATATCCATCCAGGTGTCGATTTCTTCCTGGCGAGCGATAGCGAGCCATCATTGTATGGAGAAATCCGGCTTCGCCGGAGAAATATTTTTATCGAAAAATGTACACATTTAGCTTGCTGTAAAAAAAAAAAATATATATATATATATATATATGCTGGCTCGCTACCGCTCACCAGGAAAATATTGACACCTGAATGGGGGTAAACGTCTTAAACCAGTAGGCTGAATGGGGCCGAATGGATGCAAGCCAAAGAGAGAGGGAGAGAGAGAAAAAAAAAAGTGAGGTGGGCCCCCTTAATGAGACCGGAACTTTTATTTGGGTGCTCTGGTTCTTATGGTAGGTGACAGGAAAAAAACGATGAAAGGTAGCTAGTGATGGCTCATGGAGGCAAATAGCGTAATGTCAGTATATTGTAGGGACAGCTTAAACATTAGAAGATATGCTGGAACATTGGATACAGATAATTGAAAAAAATGAAATGGAGGACAAAGGAGAACGAGAAATGGAAAGGAGGTTGAAGAAATAGAAGTGGGGGTGTGAGTGGAGAGAGATAGAAAATGAGAGAGATGGAACAGAGACTGGAGAAAAGGAAGGGAGGCTGAGGAGTTCTAGGGCGATGAAAGCAGCAAAAGGAGGAGGAGGCGTAGGAGTAGGAGTAGAAGGAGGAGGAGGAGGAGGAGGAGGAGGAGGAGGAGGAGGAGGAGGAGGAGGAGGAGGAGGAGGAGGAGGAGGAGGAGGAGGAGGAGTAGAAGGAGGAGGAGTAGGAGTAGAAGGAGGAGGAGGAGGAGTAGAAGGAGGAGGAGGAGGAATATGAGTAGAAGGAGGACGAGGAGTGGGGTTGGAGAGAGCTAGGGAGATCGGGGGACAAATACGTCGCACCATTAACCGGCCTTGATTTATTATGGCGCCGTGCGGGGGCAGCGGCGAAGGCGTGAGGGTGCAGAGTGTGTGTGTGTGTGTGTGGGTGTGTGTGTGTGTGTGTGTGAGGGTGTGGAGACGGTGTGTGTTTAAGGGTACGGATAACGTGCGTGAGGGTGCGGAGTGTGTGTATTTGTGAGGGTATGCAGAGGGTGTGTGTGGCTGCGAATAGTGTGAGCCAGTCAGTGTAAGGGTGTGGATAGCGTGCGTATGTGAGGGTGGGATGGGTAAGCGTAAGAGGGTGAGTGAAAGAGGGTGTGAATGGCATGTGAGGGTGAGAATGATGTGAAAGGGTATGCGTATGTGAATTGGGAGGGACATGATTTGTGTGTGTGTGTGTGTGAAAACTAAGGGTACGGATATTGTGTGAATGTGTGAGTGTTTCACAAACAGTGAAATTAAGTGTGGAATAAGTCAAACAAAAGATGAAATATAGAATCAGAGGAAAGCGAGGGGAAGATAAATACGATGATGAGGATAGAGAGAGAGAGAGAAGCAAGGATAAAGTTTTGGAAAGGATGGGTGAGTTATGGGAGGAGAGATATGATTGGAAGAAAAAAATTAAGATGAAATGAATAGGAGATAAATTATTGAAACAAATGAAGATGGGGGGAATAGGAGAGCAATGAGTGGAAGACAAGATAAAGGTGAAGAGAAAATGAGAGAAATGAGTGGAAGACAAGATGAAGGTGAGCAGAATAGGATAAAGAAGAGTGTAAGAAATGATGGAAGTGAGGAGAATAGGTGAAAAGTGAGTGGAAGACACGATACAGATGAGGGTAATGAGTGGAAGACAAAATGGAGATAAGGGTAATAGGAGATAACAGAGAGTAAGCAAAGATGAAGGAGAGGAGAATAGAAGAGGAATGAGTGGGAGACAAGATGAAGATGAGGATAATAGGAAAGACATGAGTGAAAGATAAAGGTGACGAGAATAAGTAATAAATGAGTGGAAGAGAAGATAAAGGTGATGGTATTAGGAGGGAAATAAGTGAAAGACAAGATGAAGGTGATGGTAATGAGATACAAATTAGCGGACGAGAAAGGGGACGAAAATAAGAGATAAATGAGTGGAAGACAAGGTGAATGTAAGGGTAAAAGGAGATAAATGAGTGGAAGACAAGATGAAAGCGAGAACAATAAGAGAAAAGTGAGTGGCAGAAAAGATGAAAGTGAAGAGAATATAAGAGACAAATGAGTGGAAGAAATTATAAAAACGAGAAGGATAAGCGAAACTGTGTGGAAGAATAGGTGAAAGTGAAGAGAATAAGAGATAAATGAGTGGAAGAAAAAAACGAGGGTGAGAAGAATAATTACAATACCGGTAATAATATTCGTGACAAATGGCGAAAGTGAGAATTAGGGATAAGGAAGAGAGGAAATTAGAATACAAAGAGAAAGGGGAACATAAGGGAAGAAAGGAAGGAAGAGAGAAAATGCTAAGCGAGTGGAAAGCGAATAAAACAGGGGTGTGGGGGTGGGAAGGGGGTAATGAAACAGGGGTGTGGGGGTGGGAAGGGGGTAATGAAACACTTCGAGAGAAAGATGGAGAATATTATGAAACAGAGAGGAGAGAGAAGAGACAGAAATATGGGATAAGGACGAAGGAGATAGAAGAGGAGGAAAGCATGGGAGATAATTAATGGAGGAAGCAGTGAGAGGGATAATAATGAGAGATGCAAGAGAGAACAGAAGGAAATGAACCAGCCAGTGGAAGAAGGGTACGGGAGGAGAACAATGAAGAATAGCAAACAAAAACAATAGAACACAAACAAATCTATGAAGTAAGGGTAAGGAAGACGTACAGGGTAAGAAGGAATGATAAGATAGAAGGAAGATTGAAAAGGTCAATGAACATGACGTTGATAATTTTGTTTACCTAGATTCACTGACATGGATTCACTGGCCACACAGACCTAACCATTCCAGCGAGGTGGTCAGAACTTAATTATAGTCGAGATAGCAAGCCCTATAACAAAGGAAAGTGGAATGAAAGGGTTCTGAGAAAGAGAGAGAGAGAGAGAATATAAAGACTAAGCCAACAAGACGGATGAAGGAAGTTAAAGGAGGACTCTCAGGAAATATAGGAAAAGGGGAGGAGCGAGGAGGGGGGAGAAGGACACCAGAGGAAGAAAATGAAGAATGGGGGGGAGAGAGAGAGAGAGAGAGAGAGAGAGAGAGAGAGAGAGAGAGAGAGAGAGAGAGAGAGAGAGAGAGAGAGAGAGAGAGAGAGAGAGAATTAAGAAACAGGGAAGGAGCAAGCAGGAGGAAAGCATAAAGACAATACCAGGGAAGATGAAGAATAGCGACGGGAGGGAAAGGGGGGGGGGGGGAGGAAATGAGCGCCGGAAATACTGGCACGAGAGAGAAATGAAAGATGGGAGGTCTATGGAGCGACAAGGAAATAATGAACAAGCGTGCGAGAGGGGTAAAATATAGAAAGGAACTGGGAAGCATTTTTCAGGGTTCATGGAGGGCACAACTAATCGACCATTACATCTAGTCGGTATCAACAAGTGCCAAAGCATCAAGGGCCAATTAAACAATGCATATTTATAATCCTAACCCAAAGCCAGTATCACACGAGCGCTTTTACTAGCAATTTTCTCAGACACTTGTGGTCTGTCATTTGTTGAATTACAGAAGTGTACAATTATAATTTGCATAAGTTGAAGAGAGATGGTTTGAGTACATAACACCAATCGAGAAAATGTTAAAAATATATATTCTGCATTGCGAATCCCTTTGGTTGGCGAAGAATGAATGTTCGTGGAAGATTGATGTAATTGAACGTTTCTCAATCGAAGAAGATGTACACATTTTAAACTAAAATTAAGGGGAGATGGGTCGTATTTCTGGCCCCCCTTCATCCTCAGGTATACCCCCATTAGGTTTCAGATTGTAAGACGTTCTGCCCATTAGTTGTGCGATTTTAAAACTTTCCGTACCATTTCTTTGTCAATATTAAGACTTTTCGTGTCATGTAGGTGTCAATGTTTTTCCTAGCAAGCGATAGCGAGCCTGTAATTTATGAGGAACCGACCTTTGTCCGAGACATTTTTCTATCGAAAAATGTACACATTTATCTTGAAGAAGGGTCTTGAGCGGATGTATTTTTAAAACTTGATGAAGGTCTAGAGAGGAAACTAAAACAATATTGAATAATATACATAAAGGAGCAAATAAATACGCCATCTCCCCTTAAGATCAGTAATGCTAATCTTCCTCCCAGTGATATACACAGACCATAAAGGAGCACAGAGGGAAGTAAGCAATACTATAAATACGCTGATCCTCAATAGGCTGCTTGCTAATTGGTAAATATTGGGTAAGGATGGAGAAATGAAATGTTGACGAGATGTGAAAAATACGACGATTCTCATATTTTCTTTCAACGTGAGTCTAGTTTGCTTGCACGGTTTTAGGATAATTGTTTGGAAAGGTGTTAATCTGATTATACCATTATTCTATGCTTGACTTTGTTGTTAGGACACCAAACATTCTTCACAGTGTTTGTAATTAATATACTTCCCTCATATAATACAAATAATAATACTCATAATTATAACAATAATAATAATAATAAATATTATTATTAATAATAATAATATTATTATTGTTATTATTATTATTAATAGTAGTAGTAGTAGTAGTAGTAGTAGTAGTAGTAGTAGTAGTAGTATAATTTTGCAGGGACATAACTATGAAAATACAGCTAACAAGAGTGTTGGCTGACAATTTGGAATATAATCATGACAAGCAAATATCATGTATATCTTGCTAAGAAATTAAATCCTAAATTTTATCATATTTCCCTTTTAAAGGATTAATTTCCGTCATTCACAAACCACTGCGATATTATTTGTCTTGACAATAATAATTTGTCCTTTCAAATGATACTTAAGCTAATACCTCTTGTCTATAATCAGCCCTCCATGTATGTTATGCTATAAATGTTATAAAATGTTATATGAAATAGTAAGCACATCTATATCGAAAATAAAAGACCTATATATACCATAGGGTTTATTTTAGTAGGGAAAATTAAGTGTCAGACTCTGAATGCAACATCCTCACAATACTTACACTCAAAGTTCACCCAACTACAAGGTCTCTGCTAATTAGGCCATAAGTGATTCAAACAAAAAGTTGAACAAGTAGTTACAGTTTAAATATTTACTCTTAACGTAATTTATAGAGTTAGGGAGTCTAAACAAAAATACTGCGTTATATACGGAAGAGCGCTTACGCAAGCGTATTAATAATCAGTCAGTATTACAGCTACTCAAGTGATAGCAATGCAACAGTTGAATTAACTTGTCTCAGTAGTCAGAGTAGGAAACAAAGGGTGATTGTATATCAGTCAAAGGGATAGAAAATTAGATATCGAAAAAAGACATTCATGAAGTCTTATCTATAACCAAAAACACTGGTGACAAAATATTTTCTCCATCTTCCTAATCATAGCAAATTGCAACCGCCTTTGCCTGCCTCCAAATTCTAGGACACACCAATTGTATCCTGCTCTCTCACCACCTGTTTCCACACAGGAGTGGAAATCCTTGGATAAACTCCAATTCATTGGAGTAGTAAAATATTTAAATTGTGCCAAGTAGCTATTTTTTGCGGAGCAGTCATCTTAAGGCTAATCGAGCGATTTTGACGTAGCAAAGCTACTGCTTTGGAAACAACAGCCATTTTGAACTGCGATGTGGCAGGGCAATATTAGATCACACAAACATTTGGGCCGAGCTTTTTTTTGGGGTTCACTGGGCCGTTTTGTGTTATGAGGTAACTTGGGCTACGGTGTCGTTTAGGGCCGGAACGGAATTGGGCCACCCCGCAGAACAACTTTGTCCCAAATAGCCCGGATTGAGCCAAGGCTGAAATGGGATATGCGGTCATTTTGGGGCACGGAGTAGAATTTTCGGGTACCGACCGAACTGAGCCGTTCCTCAGTATAACTTTTGGCTGAGAGGGCATCTTGAGCCAAAGCCGTTCTAGGCAATGGAACGGGGTTGGGAGATGGGGCCGTATTGGCCAAGGAGCCTTTTTGTTTATAAGCTATTAATTGGGCTGAGAGGTCGAATATTCGAGAGTTCGAGTCTGAAACATCTTCAATTCTAGAATCTCATTCATGCAGTATAAACCTCTCTTGGAGAATCATTCTTAAGGTTTTTGCTTGTCCAAAAAGAAGAGGTGCAACAACAACAAAAACAACAACAGGAGTGGGACATAACCCATATACCTATTCCGCTCGATTAAATGATAAAGATAAAACTAGAGGAGTACGTGCCAGAGGAGGTACAGAATACACGGCTTACAGGGTAGTGTTGCTGGGGACACATGCAGATCATGGGTGAGCCAGTGTCCCAACGCGGTGGGTCGGAAATTTGTCGTGTTTGCTGATGTTTGCACGAGCGAGGCAGGAACTTAGTCGCTGCTGTTGCTGTTGTTGATGCTACGGCTGCACGGGACAGCTGGTGAACGAGGCTGTTGGTTATAGTGATGTTTTTTTTTCTCTGATATTTTTGTTCTATTCGTTTGATTATACTTTCACTCTACTATTACTTCATTACCTTGCTTAACTCATAGAACAATTAAATTTGTATTCAAATTTACCACAAACGTAACAACATTAATATAACATTCATTCAATAGCTGGAAGCAAGATTTCTTGATAATGAAACTAAGATTATAACCACCGGGATTACTTTAGTACTCTAGATTACAATCCTAAGTACAAAGGAGTACAAAGGAGTACAAAGGAAATCAAGCAACAACAGATCTAGTGACCCTTCTAGGTTGCTTGTCCTCCAAAACACTGAGGATCAAGTGTCCAAACAGTGGTTTAGAGTGGGTAAGGGAACATTGGAAAGGGAATTACTGCCCTGGAACTAATGTCCGTGGCAGGATTAGGAAGTTAGTAGGGGACAGATGGGTTAGTAACTGAGGGGGGGATAAAATAAAGTTATTCATTTACAAACGCAGTCAGTCGCGGGTTTGATGGGAGATATTTGTCTAGGCGGAGTTTAAATGAATCAACGGTGATGCAGTCTATAACGTTTCGGGGAAGCCCATTCCACAAGTTGACAACTCGATTGAAGAAGAAATTCTTAGATTCGTGTGAGTTAAAAGATTTACCAATAATTTTGCAACCGTTTCCCCGCGTGTAATTAGATTGGTCGATAGTGAAGTACTTACTAGAGTTCATATTGTCGATGCCTTTGATGATTTTGAACACTTGAATTAAGTCACCTCTTAATCTGCGCTGGGTTAAAGGAAATAGATTTAATTCTCTAAGACGCTCTTCGTATGGTTTGTTCTTTAGGCTAGGTATCATTTTGGTAACTCTACGTTGAACTCGTTCTAGCTTGTTTATATCTTTTTGGTAATAAGGGCACCAGGATTGAACGCAGTATTCCAGAAGAGGGCGGACTAAGGAATTGTAAAGGGTTAGGATAACTTCTTTGGATTAATGCTCAAATGACCTGCCTATAAAGCCAATTATTTTGTTTGCCTTCTTAACAACTTCTGAACATTGTTGACTCGGTTTTAGGTTACTCGATATTGTTACTCCCATATTGTACCTGTGATATACTTACAGAATCTATTGCATAGATTTATCATAAAGTCGGTGGGTTGTAGTCAATATCGACTGGAAAGGGAGCAGGAAGTCAATGAAACACTCAGCTAATCTAGTCCATTTAAAACATTATGTATTATGCAGGTGCAATAGTGATTCAAGGGGGGATGGCACTCGTTAGCCTTGCTTGGCACCCCATCTAGGGAATATAACCTAATACAAATCCCTATTGATTACTTAAGGGTGAAGCAAATTAGTGGATGGACTAGCCGCACATCACTGTAGAAAAATAGTGCTATAGCGATACATAGAGGGTCTCTGAGTCGGACGGACCCTAAGTAGAGGGGTCAATCCTGTAAGTCCTTAAATAATCTGGCAAGGGTTGTCTTCTCACTGGGGACAGGTCCGCTTGCAGGCGTGTTTGTGTATGGCCACCCTCATAAGGGGAGTAAGGCGTCCGGCAATAGATAGAATATTAATTAACGAAGTCTAGGGTCACTTAATATTAGTTGTTGTGGTTACTGATTAATTCTAGGGGTTTGCCAAACCAACTTTCGTGTTACCATGGAACCAATCACCTCACTTTAACTCTGTCGTATCTCTAATTCATTTCTATCTCATCCATACCTTTATTTCACATCTCTCAAATCTCTATCTATCTATTCGTATTTTTGTATCTCTCTCAAAATTGAGTTTACCTTAAATATCAGTGTGAAGGTAACTAAATGGATAGACTTTAGGAAAGCTGATAACAAGCAAGAACCTTTGATCACAGGATTTTTTCTGAATGAACCCTTATCACCTATAGAGTTTCACAACGATATTATCTTGACCCACTTCTGTTTAACGCACACCTGTATGTCGATGTGTGTGTGTGTATATACGTGTTTGTGTGTGCGCGTGTGTATGCTTGTGTACGTGTGTAAATATGAGTGTCTGTGTGTATGTGTTTGTGTGTGTTAATGTGCAAGCATGTTTGTGTTGTGTGTTTGTGAGAGTATGTGTGTGTATGTGTATGTGTGTGAGAGTGTGTGTGTGTGTGTGGTAGTATGTGTGCGCGCGTCTATGTGTGTGTACGTCTGTGTGTGTGACTGGTATCTATATAATGAGTCCCCCGGAAACAGATGGCTCACTATCTTTTAACTTCAACTTCCTTCTCTATCTCGGAACTTTTTATTATTAGTTGGATACTCAAGAAACTCGTTCTTAGCCAAACATTCAATCTCCTTCTAACTTTGTATCTTAAGAACTTTGTATTCATCTTTATTTATGTTTATGTTTCCGGGTTGGATTCGATATATATTTACATATATATGTGGACGGTTTATATATGGTGATTGCTAAACAGAATCCTAATGTAGTGAATGTATTCAGAAGCTAAATGCTGTCGTTAACCACTTCTGTACCAGCGGCGTTCTTATGTATTTAATGTTAGCTATTTTTAAACGATATTGGGCAGCCTAGGAAGGACGTCTACCAATTAAAAGGCTACAGACCATCAACATTAGTCCATTTAGCCACCATATATCCTTCCTAAGCTTGATAAAATAGTCTACCTATAGCTGAAATCAAATTAAAAAGACGTAACCGGTACAAAAGGGGTTAACAAGATGATATACCAAAGAGTATAATAATAAAACATGAATACATTTTAATAGCTAATTATTAGCTTGCTTCCCCGCATGTGTGTGTGTGTGTGTGTGTGTGTGTGTGTGGTGTGATGTGTGTGTGTGGTGTGATGTGTGTGTGTGGTGTGATGTGTGTGGTGTGATGTGTGTGTGTGTGTGTGTGTGTGTGTGTGGGTATGTGTGTGTGTGTGTGTGTGTGTGTGTGTGTGTGTGTGTGTGTGTGTGTGTGTGTGTGTGTGTGTGTGTGTGTAACCCTCTCATTAACACTACAGGAAAACAGACGAACAAATATATACTGTACATAGTGTCCATAAAGTCTCTTTACATTTAAAACAAATTATTACCAAGGCAATTGATGAGATATTTTAATCAGATTTGTTGTATGTACTCGGTGGTTATCAAAGTTTTTAATAACATTGCATTTGTCCATTGGTCCATTTTTCTTCCACGAGAAAACAATTACTGCAAATGTTTACCTTGACCTTTTGACTGAATATGTGGCACCACAACTAGATGACCTTCAACCAACCATCATTTATCAGCAAGATGGTGCACCACCACATTGGGGACTGCGTGTTCGTGAGTTCCTAAATCAAACATTCACAGACCGGTGGATTGGAAGGGATGGCCCGATTCCCTGGCCACCTCGTTCACCAGATATCACTCCCCTGGACTTCTTTCTATGGGGTTATGTTAAAGATATCGTGTATCGAACAGAGATACGGGACATCACTGACCTAAAGCAAAAGATCACTGATGCCATTGCGACCATTGATGAGGCTATGCTACAGCGAACATGGCAAGAAATCGAGTACCGTCTTGATGTGCTTCGTGCAACTAATGGTGCCCATGTAGAGGTGTACTAAATGAGGCAAAACAAAACTTCAATATCTACTCCTCATTTTGTAATAATTTCCACATATTTGTCTGTTCATTTGCTTTTGTAATAAATATTTTAAATTGTAAAGAGACTTTATGGACACCCTGTATAATAAGAAACAAGACGTGAAGTGAGAGTAAAATAAAATTAATATAGAGCCAGATCATAAACATTTCAGGAAACTATCTAACTTACACCTGGACACCATACACAATGATCTCCCAGGCGAGGTTTGTAATTTGCTATCTAGACTTCCATTGAACTCTATAACAAATATTCCACGATAATTTGAAGATTTAACGGCAACAATAAAACACCTACAAGCACGAAAGGTCTAAAAATTGACAAAGAAAGAGAGCGAAACGTCTTAAAATTGCCAAACAAATGGGCTGAACGCCTTAAAATCTCTAAACTAATAGAGCTAAGCATGAGGGAGCAGGGCGTAAAAAAAAAAAAAAAAAAAAAAAAAAAAAAAAAAATGCCCTCAAGGATATACCAAGAGGGTGGTGGTTGGGATGGCTGTCGACTCTTCAAGAATCGCTTACCCCAGTTCAGGTTTATGGATGTTGGCCTGCACCGTGTGATACAGCGGCTTGCTCTGTATACATCTCCATCTGTAATCACTTGCGGCTATGATAGGACTCGCTTAAGGGGAGATGGTTCACTTTTTGGGCGATTTTTGCATGTATTCAATATTTTTCTTGTTTCCTGCCTAGACCTCCATCAAATTTAAAAAAAAAAAAACATTCATTAGATCCCCCTTCTAGATTAATTTGTACATTTTTCGGTAGAAAAATGTCCCGGCCGAAGGCCAGTTCTTCCAACATTACAGGCTCACTATCGTTCGCCAGGGAAAAAATCAACACCTAAACGTGAAAAACCGGCCCATCCCCCTTTAAATGCACAACAGAAGTAAATAAATAAAGAAATACAAACAAAACAAATAAATAAATAAAACAAGTAAAATACAAAGGTTCTGCAAAACACTTACTTTCTATCTATTAATTTGACGTTTCTGTTGATCTGTCTACTGTCTTGATGGTGTAATGGTTAAGGCGTGTAGATTATGTATGATATATCTTAGGTTCGAATCCTGGGAGAATCACAGGTTTTCATACATTTTATTGGCAAATATTATCAAAGAGGTCTTTATCGGAATGGTGTGTTCGCAATACCAAGAAGATGATGGTATGCTGTGCTGTGCTGTGCTGTGCTGTGCTGTGCTGTGCTGTGCTGTGTTGTGCTGTGCTGTGCTGTGCTGTGCTGTGTGTGTGTGTGTGTGTGTGTGTGTGTGTGTGTGTGTGTGTGTGTGTGTGTGTGTGTGTGTTAAATAGTCAAAAGAGATTAGTTAGAACAAGAACAATAAGATGGCATATGATAGGGATTAAAGGGGGAAGTTTCTAAAGGAGAATTTTGTAAGGCTTCATACCATCCTAACTCTTCAACCCAAATTATTTCATGAAGCATCATTACCGTATAGATTTTATAGGATGTTGGATGAGGACATTGATTTAGGAAATTGATAGAAATATGGTAAATTAATTCATCATTACTTGTTTTTGCGGGAGTTCCTTCTTCCTTATGTGGTCTTCCTCCTTTCTCCTCTAATTTGTGTTCATTAGACTGTTTATTCCATATTACCGATTTGTAAGGCTACCAGTATTAGGCCTATCTACTGACCACAGAGGATAGTACTGACTGACTGCCTTGGTGAACACATAATTGAGTATGTGTTGAGGTGCGGTGCCTTGCGTTGAAGAAAAACAGTGAGCATAAGAGGAATGGGAGCTAGGATTATATCTTCATTATGTGTATGCTCATAATACATGATTACCATTATCATCATCATTGTTATTTTCAATCATTATTATTATTACGGATGATCTTCTCCTGGATGCCCTAGATGTGTGTGAATTTGTATTTTGTTGATGTGTGTTCATTGTTTTTTGTTGTGTTGTCCCTATTCTGGGTCAATCTTGAGTCGCCCCCCCCCCCCCCCTTAAACAAAAGAAGGAAAAGAGGGGGGAAAAGACAAAAATAGGAAAAGTGGGGATTGGGCCTGAGTATATAGAATATAATTATTACGGAGCTTCAGACAAAAACAGTACTACAAGAGATGAAGGATGCAAGGAGAGAGTGTATGCAGTGACATAGGTTGAGGAGAGGGTGTGAGCGGTAGCAGCAGGGCCGGGAGCAGGGACTTAAGGGAGCATTAAGTGGGGATGGTGTCTGCCACAGTGGCGGCAAGAGCACTAAATTGCCCGCTGGCGGGAGAAAAATTTACGTGGTGGCAACCCGCCCCCGGGACGCCAGGATTCTTTCTCAAGATGGAGAGCCACAAACACGGCCGTATGTAGGGAGAATAGCGCCACCGCCTTATACAGTAGCTGACATAATATGCTGGCACTCATAAAATGTCAACGACTTTCAATGTGTTTCAGTATGCAAGCATAACCAAACAGACTGATTTATGCATGTAATATCATAAACAATAAATATTATATTTTTTTTGTTTTTTTATATAATATAAGCAGAATTACATGGACACATCAATAATATTGAATATATTTACAGGGTGAATGTCTTACAGAAGTCAACGAGTTTGTAAGTGACTATAGGCCATTCATTATAGGCAGGCCAGAAATCCTGCACCCTAATCTTTGTAACTCATACCGTACTAGAGCAATTGGGCTGTACATTTCCACACCCATTCCCTGGCTGACTCTTCCTAAATAGATAGTATAAATATTAGTTCGATTATTCTTGTTTTGTAGTTATCGAGCTTAGTGGTCAGATTTTTGGCGTATATCCAGTATAATGAATAGACTATACTCTCCACGGAGACAAATTATGTAAATCAAACCGAGTGTTTTTATAAAAAAATCGTAATCTCTTATTGCCTGGTTTCCATTAGTCAAATTTGGTAAGATGTAAACGTAAAGGTTGCCAGAAACGCTCGGTTCGGTAGTTCATTTCAAAATGTGCAAACCTGTGTGTATTTACGTTGAGCATTGGCACGAGAGGACTTTTTATAAGCTCACTAGCAAGGACAAACTCCCCGACACTCAATATGACCTGTAACCATTGATAGCGGTGGACATTTTTTAAGGGTAACTTATCTTATATATGATAAATTTCCAAGATGCCATACTCGAATTTTCCAGAAAAAGGCCGATAAAGCAATCATGTAAGTTGGCCATTATATTCAATCCATTCCATTTTGCATTGCACCCTCAACATCATGGATACCATAACACAACATTTATACAGTTTTGGAAGGACTTGTAGAAATCGAATAATTCGTTTTAGCAATACATTTCCGTGCTGCTATTACAGGCCATTCATAAGCAGCAATAGATCGTCTAATGAGAAGCAGAATAAAACGCATGCAAGCGTTATCATACTGAGGGAGATAGAACCGGAGGGCAGGTAAAGGATAACATGTGGTATACATAATGGCGTCTATGTAGTTCAAGGTGGCATAATTCTCCAAGTAGAAGGCGATAGCAAGAAACGGTAGGCCTCCCTGGGCTGCCGCTGCTGCTCAGCCGTAGAATGCCACACATATTTTATAGGCTATCTATTTTTTGTTTTCAATTGTAGTCCTAGTCCGATCTGTTACGTAACTTTGATCCATTTTGTGGAGTTCTTGCAAGCTATGAATTATTGGATTTTGCATTTTACAGTTGCCCACATAAGTTTTGTTCCTCGTCGAGAATATAACAATAATTATGTATGACAGTAAAATATTATGAATGAATTGCAAGTGTGGTTTCTTAAATTATCAGTTGACTATCAGATGTGTTACCCCCTACAAGAAACTACACTCGTAGTTCAATCATCGCATTATATTTTCATGTATAAGATCACGGCGAGGAACAGAACTTACGTGGGCAACTGCTCATAGAATAACATAAGAATATCAATGTTTTCATTTTTGTTTCGGTTTCTATAACTGTGTTCTTCCCTTCAAAACAACAACTTTCTGCATCTTACATAACTTTTTTTCTCTTCCGCATCAGCATTTGTGATAGTGACTAATATGACAATCAAAGGGATGGTAGTAAATAGCGCAGATTATGGAATCATTTGAGGTCAAGTATGAGTGAATCGATCTTCCCATTGAATAGATCATCTTTATGGGGAGGTTTTTGTATATTTTTCTGGACCCAATTCTCCCTCATGTTTAGCCCATTAGTTTTGATATTTTAAGGCGTTCGCCTCATTTGGCGAATTTAGACCCTTCGCCCCATTTGTTTGCCAATATTTACACCTTTCATGAGATATAGGTGTAATTATTTTCTGGCGTGTGATAACAAGCCTGTAATTTAGGACGAACAGGCTTTCGACCGGGATATTTTTCTCCCGAAAAATTTAGAAATTTATCTCGAAGGGGGTTCTTGTGGGTGTTTATAAAAGATTGATAGAGAGCTTGGGAGGACACTAAAAATACATACATAAATGTATAAGAATACAAAAATATACCTACCCTTAAATAGACAAACATCCCCTTAATCTGTAGAGTATGCTACTACTAAGCTTTGCATTCTAGGGTTACTGTACGATAACCCACAATACGTCTTTAACTTGCACCCGGTGCTTTAAGGTTAAGTTATGGGAACGAGAGAGCGAGAGAAAGAGAGAGAGAGCGAGAGAGAGAGCGAGAGAGAGAATGAGATATATTGGAAACAGTTTAAAGACAGGGATGCTTAATGTAAATTTGAAGAATGAGAGGTAATTCAGAATTGATGATCCCCCGGTTCAGTTGATACTGTGATTACTACTGGAGCTTGAGCCGTCGGCTTCAAAACTCTACCTCAGTGATAGATGGATAGATCAGGTAATAAGTAAGGTGTTCTCACGTGAATCCAGTCTGGGTTTTCTCTATCGTCGCATGCAAACTTTCACACTCAAAGAACACTGACCACGACTACTGTCATGTGAACATAGCCATTAAGATTTATGTGTTAATGCATGTAGCCTACTACTTGTGAATTCGTATAATAAATCATTTATGTGGCTCAAAATATTCACAGTTTTACTTTCAAGTTTCGGAATCTCTGAAGTGTTCAATGAATAATAAAATCAACTGTACATTCTTTACCTATCCCGGAGTGGCTCAGCTGACAGTAGTAGCGGCAGTAGGACAACATCGGTAATACTTCACTGCACTCCCCCACAAAACCTCTCTGGCGTGGAAATGGAACCCTGACCATTGGAGCTGGGCTGACCAATTTTCCGGCCACATCCGTATTCCTGCATTCTCCGGGACTATCGCTCCGGTGGAATGTTAATCCTGTCTGCTGCTGGGAGGGTCTTTATGGAACTTCCCTGTTTCATCCCATTGGTTTGGAGATTATAAAACTGTTCACCTCATTAGTTTGGCGATTTTAAGACACTTCACCCCATTAAGGTGTCGATTTTTCTGGGCGAGCGATAGCGAGGCGTTTGGCCGGGACATTTTTCTACCGAAAAATGTACATATTTATCTTGGTGGATTTTATTTTATTTATTTATTTTGTATTTGTTTTGTATTATTAATATTGTTTTTTGTTTTTGTTTTTTTGAAGGGGGCCCGGTGAAGCGGTGAAGCGTTTTTCTTAGTCTAGGGTGAAAATATAGCAAAAACAATAAAAACCCCCGAGATAGAGTTACGGAGGTCGCACCAGGGTGGTCTTTCTGGACATCCTAAATCCCCCTTCCCCTGTCTCGACCCATTCATTTGGTGATTGTAAGCCATTTTGTTTTATTTAGGTATCGACTCTCTTCTTTTGAGCGACAGCGAGCCTGTAATTTTACTTTCGAAAAATGTACAAATAAAGTTTGAAAAGGGGTCTCTTAGCCTTATTATCATTATATTATTATAATGATACGTTATACATAGTTTTGTATTATTTTTTTATTTTATTTTTTAGTTTGAAGGCGATCTAAGAAGCAAACTAACAAAAAAAAATATCTCGAAGATGGAAAACAATAGAAACCCTCAACAATACTTAACAAAAACCCGCCAATAAAACCCCCCAACCTCGGCTCAGCTAGCGTTAACATGAGTAGCGGTGGGTTCTCTGTCCTCAGCTGTGGGGGATATACAGCTTCAGTATCCCCTTCTCTGGAGCTGGGAGTAAGGGGATATGGGCGTATTTATTTGCTTGTTGTTTTATCTGTTTATCATTTATTTTTTCCTCCCTAAACCTCCATCAAGCTGTAATAGACACCCATCAGAACCCCTTTCAAGATAAGTTTTTACATGTTTCGGTAGAAAAATGACCGGTTACTCTTAAAATTACAGGTTCGCTATCGCTCGCTAGGAAAAAATCTACACTTAAATGCCACGAAAGGTATACATATTGACAAAGATGGGATGTAAAGTCATAAAATCGCCAAACTGATGAGTCGGACGTCTTAAAATCTAAAAACCAATGGGATTAAACTCGAGGGAGAAGGGGCCAGAAAAAACAGCCCATCTCCCCTTAATTAATGGATTTCAGCATTGGTGGACGCGTTTCTCCATTTTTGTTAACCCCTTCAGTACCCGTGACGTCCTTTTTGTTTCATTCTGGCAACAATTAGATAATTTCATTCAGCTTAGAAAGGACCTCTAGCAAATACAAAAACTAAATAAACATTAATACATTACAATTAACTTGATATTCCTGCATTTATAATTGATCTTTGACAGTGACTGAAACACTGATCTCCTGCATCCATAGAAAACACATTTCTAGAAAACAAGATAAGAATCGAACACATGCTTGAACAAAAACAAATAATTTGCAGTAATATACAAACATGAGTTAATATACACAAAATCCTCCATAACGAAAATATTTATATGCACAAATATAAACAAAGACAAAGAACAGCGTAAGGAGAGAAATCCAACTTAAACTTAGAATCAGGTTCATATTAAAAATGTTATAAGCCATAAAGCGAGGGAGGGCGCCCTGAGGTTCGTTTTGTTTACAGTTTACGAGAGAGCCCGCCCGGACCAGACCCACCCCCCTCCCACCACTGGGGACTACACGCCTACCTCATATACACTTTATTTATTTAGACTGCTTCTTCGCGTTCTTGTAGTGATTTTTGCATATCTTAATAGGATGCATAATATTACTTGTTGTGAGGAAGACGAGACGCGTGGAACATAAACATAGCAAAATACTCTTGCAACACGGTGGCATTAATATTCATCAACACTGATAAACGGAGAACGGTATTGTAAAGAGTGATATCGTCAATCCGTCTATGGGACTCGGGATAATTGTAGACACTGATGGTAATGGCAGCTATACCCTATTCCAAAAAAATAGACCAAAACTCCTGAACAGTAACCTCTTTTTAACTCGCAAACGACAAGAGTAATCAAGCTAATATTTGCACCATTTGGGATGGGATATTCAGAGAATAGGTGGAAAAATTTACAGCCCATTTGCTGCAGTCCCTTTTGAGCTACAGGTTGAGGTTCACGACATCTAGCCTACCTACATGGAACAGGGTACAGGATGGTATTTGTTAGCGAGGATGGTTATAAGAACAATGATTATAGTTGTAACTGAAACTATGCATCCAATAGCACTGTCAGAAATTCATTGTAGTTTCCTTACAGTTCTGCGATAAATGCATACGTACTCTACCTAAAATTTTAATGTATGAAATCAGTGAAAGATTTTAACCAACTGGAAGACTGTCTATCATGGTGTCTGTCTGACACTGCTTAGACACTACCTTTTGCATTCTCTAGGATTTGCATTCCTAACAATGATGTTGTCATATGTACAGTACAAAGGGCCTCACCATAAGTTCGATACACAATAGTGACCAAACTATGCCTGGTTGGTAGCAAGATTCTAGTTGCCCTTATTGATAACGTGACCTAACTTCATGTTGTGAATTACTTCCACTTTTGTCTTTTTGACTGCGAACTATAGTATAATCATTATACTTAGGTCAGATTGCTTAAACACTAACCTATAGAACTAAAAACGGACTAGAGTATTCGAGCTGATATTTCTACCATTTTGGAAGTATTAGCTAGGGCATTATCGTTTGTGTAGCTGCTAGTGTTTAGGTTTTGTGTAGCTGCTAAGGTTTAAGCTTTGTGTGAACTGTAGCATTATAAGTACGCTGAGAAGAACACAATATATTTTCATTAATATAAGAATACACCAAATAAGGTTTCGGATAAGTCATATAAACAAAAACAAGAGTATACCTGATGGATTACTAGATCTGTAGAGATGATCAATTACTGGATTGTAATGACTGAAAAGGCATCGGTCATATTTGTAATACTAATACTTGTTCTGAGATAGAAGAATACAATATATAATGAACCTATAGAAAATGTTATTAAAATATACAGTTAATAATGTGCTATCCCACGCGAGTAGAAGCAAAGTAAGAGTAGGTAAACAGAGCGAGTAGAAGCAGACGTAACAGTAGGTAAACACAACGAATAGAAGCAGATGTATGAGTAGGTTAACACAACGAGTAGAAGCAGATGTAACAGTAGGTAAACACAACGAATAGAAGCAGATGTATGAGTAGGTTAACACAACGAGTAGAAGCAGATGTAACAGTAGGTAAACACAACGAATAGAAGCAGATGTATGAGTAGGTTAACACAACGAGTAGAAGCAGATGTAACAGTAGGTAAACACAACGAATAGAAGCAGATGTATGAGTAGGTTAACACAACGAGTAGAAGCAGATGTAACAGTAGGTAAACACAACGAATAGAAGCAGATGTATGAGTAGGTTAACACAACGAGAAGAAGCAGATGTAACAGTAGGTAAACACAACGAATAGAAGCAGATGTATGAGTAGGTTAACACAACGAGTAGAAGCAGATGTAACAGTAGGTAAACACAACGAATAGAAGCAGATGTATGAGTAGGTAAACACAACGAGTAGAAGCAGATGTAACAGTAGGTAAACACAGAGCTAAGAAGCAGATGTAAGAGTAGGTAAACACAACGAATAGAAGCAGATGTATGAGTAGGTTAACACAACGAGTAGAAGCAGATGTAACAGTAGGTAAACACAACGAATATAAGCAGATGTAACAGTAGGTAAACACAACGAATAGAAGCATATGTATGAGTAGGTAAACACAACGAGTAAAAGCAGATGTAACAGTAGGTAAACATAACGAATATAAGCAGATGTAACAGTAGGTAAACACAACGAATATAAGCAGATGTAACAGTAGGTAAACACAACGAATAGAAGCAGATGTATGAGTAGGTAAACACAACGAGTAGAAGCAGATGTAACAGTAGGAAAACACAGAGCTAAGAAGCAGATGTAAGAGTAGGTAAACAGAACGAATAGAAGCAGATGTAACAGTAGGTAAACACAGCGAATAGAAGCAGATGTAACAGTAGGTAAAAACAGCGAGTAGAAGCAGATGTAACAGTAGGTAAACACAACGAATAGAAGCAGATGTAACAGTAGGTAAACACAGAGCTAAGAAGCAGATGTAAGAGTAGGTAAACAGAACGAATAGAAGCAGATGTAACAGTAGGTAAACACAGAGCTAAGAAGCAGATGTAACAGTAGGTATACACAACGAATAGAAGCAGATGTTACAGTAGGTAAACACAGCGAATAGAAGCAAATGTAACAGTAGGTAAACACAGCGAGTAGAAGCAGATGTAACAGTAGGTAAACACAACAAATAGAAGCAGATGTAACAGTAGGTAAACACAGAGCTAAGAAGCAGATGTAAGAGTAGGTAAACAGAACGAATAGAAGCAGATGTAACAGTAGATAAACACAACGAATAGAAGCAGATGTAACAGTAGGTAAACACAGCGAATAGAAGCAGATGTAACAGTAGATAAACACAACGAATAGAAGCAGATGTAACAGTAGGTAAACACAACGAATATAAGCAGATGTAACGGTAGATAAACACAACGAATATAAGCAGATGTAACAGTAGATAAACACAACGAATAGAAGCAGATGTAACAGTAGGTAAACACAACGAATATAAGCAGATGTAACTGTAGGTAAACACAACGAATATAAGCAGATGTAACAGTAGGTAATCACAGCGAATAGAAGCAGATGTAACAGTAGGTAAACACAGCGAATAGAAGCAGATGTAACAGTAGGTAAACACAGCGAGTAGAAGCAGATGTAACAGTAGGTAAACACAACGAATAGAAACAGATGTAACAGTAGGTAAACACAACGAATAGAAGCAGATGTATGAGTAGGTAAACACAGTGAATAGAAGCAGATGTAACAGTAGGTAAACACAACGAATATAAGTAGATGTAACAGTAGGTAAACACAACAGTATATGCGGGAGTATCTTTCATTGCCACCAGCCCTCGTTAAGTAAAAACATTATTGTGCCTATAAAGTGAGCACAAAAAAGCCCCTCTCGTCTTATCGGCTTGGGATTCATGGTCCGTAACATCTGCCTACACACATTCCTCCAAGACACAACACACCCACCTATTTTGCCAAAAATCTTTCGAGTATTATCTTGAAAATATAGTAATCTATCACAAGGTTGTCAGACATTGTGCTTTATTATGAATGAAACAAACTATACAGAATAGCTTTAAATAAATTGATCGTATTAAAAATATATATATATTCAATGATTATACAATCATAACAGTGACCCGATTAATAATTGTGTACCTCAGTTAAAAATGGCGAATCACTGAGACAACAACGAATTAATTTTACATATCAACAACGTAATATGCAACCTCCATTGCCAAATACTAATTCTGAACTAATTGCAAAGAAGCCTTACTAATAAATATTCAAGTACCGTGAAATGCCCTAGCTTCGGACGGGGGCTATACTTCGGACACTTCTGGATAACAGTATGTAAGCTACAGTTATGGTAAAATGACTGCATTATGGAAGAACACCGCAGATTTATTTGTTTTTCCATAACATCATGTATTTATCCCATAACTGTGGTTCATTGTATATGTTTTCTAGAGTGTCCGAAGTTACCTCCCCGTCAGAAGTTACGTCATGTTACCGGTACTCAAGTTTGGAAAACTGTGTTGAACATTTAAAAGTACTACAAAGCCATAGTGTATACTGTATATATATATATATATATAATTGGTAACAGCAGAAGAAACTGAGATAACATAATGACCTATTGGTATTTATACGAGTGAAGCACAGAGGCCGTGATGGGTTATCTTAGTATATAGGGGGCCTGAACAGAGTGAGGGCCAGTGTAGCGTGTCACTGGGGGACCATCCGGCATTTGTAGTGGCTGTCCTGGTTACAATGGGTCAGGAAATTACTCTTATATGAGGCGAGAGAGTACTCGAGAGGGCGCAATAAAAGGCGGGATGGACCGACTGAAATAGGGAGGCTACAAAATGGGTTGTTGGCTTTTGGGGCGTGGAAATAGAGGAGTGGCGCGCGAGATTAAGGGAAACTATTGTGTTGACCAATACACGCATGGAACAGAATAACACCCATTAATGACTCACAATACAGTATACTTGTAAACCAAATATGAATCATTAAACATACTTTTGTATTTTGGGGGGTTTAATAATATTATAATATCTTCGTTAAATTAAGTTTGTGGAGATTATGTGACCGTCGCTGTCTGTATTTGTTTTCAGCAGTTTTTCACAAAAGGTATTGGACAAATTGAAATTAAATTTGTCAGTACACTCACTGAACCATATCTGGTGCAGGGCGGGTCTTTTGGGGGAACTGCCTCGTTTCAATTCATTGGTTTGGAGATCTTAAAACGTTTCACCTCATTAGTTTGTTGATTATATGACACTTCACCCCATGTAGGTGTCAATTATATCTGGGAGAGAAATAGCGAGCCTGCAATTTAGGAGATGCCGGCCTTTGCCCAGGACATATTTCTACCGGAGAATGTGCAACCTTACCGTATATCTTGAAGGGGGTCAGGGTGGCGTTTTTTTTTATGTAATTAGTTTTATATTATTATTTTATTTTATTTGTAATTTTTGCAAAATATGCGCCCCCCAAAAAACCCAAAATATATATATATATATATATATATATATATATATATATAAATAAATAAATAAAAAAATAAATAAAATATAAAAACAACATAAATAAAATATAATACAATAGAAATATAAAATCACCATGAAATGAGATTGGACGAGCTACGAGACATATTGGTTAACTATGAAATTAACACACACAAACACACACAGCTCTGGTCTCATCGGCTACCAATCAACCCGACCGTTTTAAAAACGTAGGACCAAATATCACTGTTGACAAAATCGGGACGTCTAGCAATAAAAAAGATGAAGATTTTATAAATTAATCCTTGAAACTACCATAGACCGTCATCTTAGTCTTCATAAAATCGTCTTTATGTAGTTGAAACAAAACATTAGGAACTTCGTCGGTACTGTAAGGGTTAACACTCTTATAAAGCAGCCAGTGCCATAATAGCCCTGGGATATTACAGTAGAATCCATGATACTAAATGAATATTTCAAAACCAATCTTTCAAGCACCATGAAACTCATCACTATGTGGTATCCATCAATACTAGGTATAGTTCCCATTTCTCGATAATGTCTAGTTTCATTACAACTATCATTCTGTTACCCCTCCAAAATCTTCCTCCTCGCCATTGCCCAGACATCATTACATCCCTTTAACATATCGACGATCATTACTTTAATTTCAAGATCTTTCTATTTATTCGATTTACTAATATCCTCAATAATGAACTTTCCTAGCCGTATCATCATCTTTCACAGCTCTCAAACACCTCTATGTACCTTATTCCCACCAAAAACACAAATAAGTTACGAACATTATACCATCTCTTGAAAACCACTAGCCTTCTGCCGCTGCACTATCACTGTCTCTATTGTCTTCCAAAACATCACCACTGTGCTAACTACTTGAAACTTTCCCCCTCTCCCACAACTCCTTCCAACACCATAGCCAACAGTTATGGCCGTGTGCTTTCCCTATTGTGTAAACCTTGATGCATTCTTATGCATTTCCAACTACCTCGATGGTGTAGTGGTCAGAGTGTTTAAAATCTATATGTGGTAACCCAGGTTCGAATCCCGGTGGATCGCATGCTTGCTTTCATTAATTTCTTTAAGAGGTGTTTGGGGTTGGAGTTAAATTATTAAACATAGCTTATATGTTAGCTATTATTAGACGATTTTGTTTAGTTTAGCATGTGTTTGTGGGATTCAAAAGCAATTTTGTGACAGAGTTTATGCCTTTCCTTGCAATATAGCCTTCCTATGCTGATTAAAAACACCTAATTATACCAAGAACAAGAGGAAAGCATGTAATTTTACTAAAAGGGTTAATACGTACAGCAATGAGCCACGTTTTGGTGTTCCCCAAGATCCCCCTTCTAGATAAAGATACAACAGTCTCAACACCCTTTCCACCACAAACCCCAAGATACAACATCATCAACACTCCTACCACCACAATATTTACTCCACCAACATACAGTACTCTCCCAGATACAGCAGCTTCCACAACGCCCCCAGCAGCACCTGGGACGTCACTCATCAGCACCACCTTCACTACAACACCACTATTTTAACACCCTCACAGGCCCCCCGAAAAAAAAAAAAAAATCAAAACAGCCTCAACAACACCTCCAGCAAACGGGCTATCCGTCTTCAGTCCTTCCACCACATCATCACAATATTAACATTCCCACACCCCCACAGGCTCCAATACACTATAACCTCCACAACACCCCTTCCACCGACCGGGCCACTAGTCCATCCCCCTCTCCTCTACCACAACACAAGTATATTAACCCAATAAGCTCCAACACACAACAACCTCCACAACGTCCCTACCACTGCCGGGTCACTCGTCTTCACCCCTTCCACCACAACATGACTATACTGTATTCAGGACCAACACACTAACGACTATATTAACACCCTCACACCCACATAGGTCCTAACGAACAACAACCTCCACACCGCCCCCACCATCGTCTTGGCCACTCGTCTTCACTAGGGGCAGCAGGAGCGGCGGCAGGAGCAGCCAGCCCGGTAATAAAAACACATCACCCCAATTACAATTTTTTTACGAGGTCTGGTACGGGGCGCGGGTCGAAGGCGTGCCAGTTATACGTTGATCTAATTGCGTCTCTCAGCAAATTCTTAAGCATCTAGGGTGCATGGTATGCATAAATATATATTGAGTTTTCATTGATGAAAATCAGCCAATTTGTTCATAATAATGAACTATACATAACTTACACAAATAATGACCTTCATTTGAAATAAACACAAGGCTAAATATAATAAATACAAAAAACACTCAATATAAACCATACTTTGAAGAGATAAGCAAAGGCTTTGTGAATAAAGTAATAAAGCGCTGACACATAAACAAATAAAACATGTAGCAAAGTATTTACAATGATTCTTAACATAATACGGGTAGAAAAACAAATCCTGCAAGCCAACATATAGCGGTGTCTAGCAAATAAACAAGAAGGCCCGAAAACAGATTTCTTCAAGTTGAAAATGTTGGTGAAAAAATAGACATTTGTAGGAGAAAAAATATATAATGGTGTTGAGCTCAGAACTAACGGAGACAAAAGACTACTGCGTAGGGTTGAGAACAAAAAGTGTTGAAGGAAGTAATATATTTCAAGTGATGAATTTGTGTATGCTGCGGATGTGCACAGCTTGTCAGAGATAGTAATGCCTTGCATTGAATACAAGTATAAACTTACAGTAAATATTACAGAACACAATGATTACATCAATACGTTCTACTATCGTAAATATTAATAAAGTAAAACTAATATTAATACATAATATGCAGCACATACAACTTCACAAAAAATATATATATATATATATATATAAATATTGTGTATTAACAGATACAAAATTAATGAATCACTTCCACAAGTTTGGACTTTAAATTTCTCTCAACTAGCAATATGTATGTATTTTTTAATATGCCTCAGCCATAATTTTCACGATGCCATAATTGCTTAGGTGATTCATGTTTTAGTTTCCTGCATAATCTAGAAAACAAATCCGAGATTTGTACATGCCACACAAATATTACCTCAGACTCTACTCACACCGTTGACGTTGAATACCATCCTGGCCCTTATCATCTGTGAATAGTGTCAATCATAGACAAGGATACAACAACGACTATTAGGTGTTCACTCGAGGACATACCGGTAATTCATGGCCCTTTCTGATTCATTGAACTGTTTAAATTAGCTAACTTACTTACATACATACATACATACATACATACATACATACATACATACATACATACATACATACATACATACATACATACATACATACATACATACATACATACATACATACATACATACATACATACATACATACATACATACATACATACATACATACATACATACATACATACATATTACATACATAAATACATACATACATACATACATACATACATACATACATACATACATACATACATACATACATACATACATACATACATACATACATACATACATACATACATACATACATACATACATACATACATACATACATACATACATACATACATACATACCATACATACATACATACATACATACATACATACATACATACATACATACATACATACATACATACATACATACATACATACATACATACATACATACATTCATACATACATACATACCTACATACATACATACATACATCATACATTCATACATACATACATACATACATACATACATACATACATACATACATACATACATACATACATACATACATACATACATACATACATACATACATACATACATACATACATACATACATACATACATACATACATACATACATACATACATACATACATACATACATACATACATACATACATACATACATACATACATACATACATACATACATACATACATACATACATACATACATACATACATACATACATACATACATACATACATACATACATACATACATACATACATACATACATACATACATACATACATACATACATACATACATACATACATACATACATACATACATACATACATACATAATATACATATATATATATATATATATATATATATATATATATAAATATATATATATATATATATATATATATATATATATATATATATATATATATATAATTATATATGTGGCCCTACCGGGCACACACACACACACACACAGATACAGTGATTTACAATACAACGTCATCCCTATGTGGGGCTACATTAAAACTACAACAATCATAACCATCATAATTATCATCAAGTTCACTATTGTGATGTGTGTACATACACATCCTCACTACACGGACACCATCATCAATGCTGTGATGCGAGTGCCCCAATGGGGCACACACACACACACACAAGTGCATACAATTATGTATATGTGCATTTATGTATGTACAGTATATGTGTGCGTATATGTGTGTTAATTATCTATATATATGTATGTGTCTATAGTGTATACTGTTTGTGGTTCGAGCCCGGCTGAGAGTATTCTATCACACACACACACACACACACACACACATACACACACACACACACACACACACACACACACACACACACACACACACACACACACACACACACACACACACACACACACACACACACACACACACACACACACACACACACACACACCCCCCCTCTACACTGAAGAATGTCCCGTATACTATAATTCCCCCCAGGTGTCTCTCCTTATTTTATATTCTTCTTTTGTTCTCTACCGAGGATTACCTCCCATTGTAGTAGGCTTTACGTGACCCTACCTGTACGGACCCGTAGGCCGTTTTGCCTTTACCCTTTTCAAACTCCTCATTTGATCTCTTCTGACGTTTGACATTCCATTCTAATTGGCTTTACCTGACCTACAGTCCGTTGCCCCATTAACCCTTTTCCAATTCCCTCATTTAATCTCTCCCAAGGATTTAACTCCCATTATTAGCCTCACCTGACCCTACCAGAACAGTTTTTGTATGTATATATGTTTGTTTGCATACGTGAGAGTTTATGTATACGGGCATGTGCACACTTACTGCATGTTCTTATATTCTAATATATGTATGTATATATATATATGCGTATATGTGTGTGTACGTATGCGTATATATGAATGTTCTGTATATATATGAGTAAAATAAATGTGTACTGTATATGCACTGTAAATCACTTACTCTCATGGTTAATTTATGATAATTTGTATTTTACACTAGCATAATTATTGTATTGATTTCTTGTTTTAATGTAAAGTATATTATACTCACCCATTGTAAACTGAGCTTACCATTTTCATATCTGTACATCTCATGTTCATCCACTAATTGTAAAATGTGTATTTTCAGCTCATGAGGCTGTCATTCTTTAATAAACCGTTTATTATTATTATTATTATTATTATTACACACAGAAGTGCACAGGCAGGCACGCACACACACGCAATGATTACCATACTACGTCACCCCTACTTAGGGTTACGTAATCATCACCACTATCACTACCACAGTTCACTAATGTGATGCAGTCATGCATACAGGCGCAATAATTACAATACTACGGCCATAATACAAACTGTTACCGCAATATAATGCTTCACTTTAATGAGCGTTATGTAAAACAAATTTGTTATCATAAGACAGTGAGGTTTATCAAGTTATGCTTCTTTAATCAATATTTATTTCCTTATATAATACTGAGCAAATAAACAGTTCGTAGACAAATTTTCTAATGAAAACTGGACAATTTTAACCCATTTAGGTCCGAGGGTTGCCGTTTAGTATTTAGATATATAATTCTCTGAAGCCCCTTTCACACAGTCAAAAACGCAATGCCACATACCGGCGCATCCTAGTTTGGCCTCAGTCTTGAGAAATGTGGCCCCGACTGCATTGTTGTTACGCATGCAGCAGACAATAACCGCATACAACCGACCGAGAACCGTCCAAAAACCGACCATCGTAGGCATATCACCAACCATGAACTGACCGCCGAAAATTTTGAATTTAATGGTCATTTCCGGAAGCCGACCGACACCGACCAGTCACGAACCAATAAGACCGACAACCAACCACAAAAGAATGGCACCGACCATATGCGGCTGCTGCCCTATGCGTCCCATGTGCAGGCATGGTCGGGGTTATGCGGTTGTATGTGGGATGGTCATGCAACAGCAGCTACACCCAGACTGGCATGGTATGTTGCAGACCGACTTCAGACCGTATCCGCATGTTCACGATCATTGCAGACCACCGACCGCATGTGGCCTCAAGTTTCGAGCTGGCTCAACTTTTTGGGGCCCGCCCACACTTGCAGCCTATTGCCGCCGACCAACTGCGACCTTCCACCGCATTTTGCAAACCACCTTGCTGACCATACCCCGCGGGCCCGCATGCGTGTTCGCCGTTATGCGGCATTGCATTCTTGACTGCGTGAAAGGGGCTTCATTCTCATAATTACCTCTCCAAAATTAGTTTTCTGCCCACAACTCGCTCAAGAACAACTGCAGAGGTTGAAGTAATTAAACTAAAGGTTTCTAAAGAACCCTGATGATCACAAGATTTTAAAGTATATCTGTAAGTGCACAATCGCATCCAGAGGTGGGCGAAAGGGTTAAGCTTCTGTCACTTTTCTTTGATAGTGCCCGTATGCTTCTCATAACTCGTGACTATTAGTATTTAGATTAAGTCCTAGTATTGCTGAGTTGAGGGATAACAGTGATTCGGACAAGTTTTTCAAAAGATTTGTTCAACTTACTCCAACAGCGTTTCAGAGTTGTTCAATATTTATTTTTTTTTTTTTTTTTTTTAAGGAGACAATGAACGGAGGAAGGAAAACCACAGATAAAACAAAAAGGTCCATGTGCCTAAAGGCATCCTCCATTCATAAAATGTTTGTAACAACTGGATTTAAACATTTGTAGATTGTAAGTTTGTGGAAAGCAATTCGAGGGAAGTGAATTCCAAAGAGTAGTAGCTCTGGGGATAAATGAATTCTGATAAGCAGAAGTCCTGCATTGTGGAGGAGAAAGTGTAAATTCATGGGCGCTCTCAGCTGCCCTAGTTCTACGGGGAAAGATGTGGAGAGGCGGCACAATTGAAGCGAGTTCCTCGGAACAATTGCTGTGAAAATATCTGTAGAATAATGCAAGGGATGCAACGTTTCTTCGTATGGATAATGTAGGAAGGTCCTGTGTGATTGCAGGGTTATTGATTAATCTAATAGCTTTATTTTGAATTTTGTCCAACTGCCTCAATGCAACCACTCCACTTCCACTCCACAGAGGTGAACAGTAATCCATCTGAGAACGCACATGACTTTTATATATTACGGCCAACTGCTCGTCAGTGAAGAATTCTCGAACTCTGTACAGGAGTCCCAGTTTTTTAGAGGCATTCTTAGCAATGCTTCTAACATAATGTGTCCAGCTCAAGTTAGTAGTTAATGTTACACCGAGAATGTCAATACTAGGGGAAGTGGGAATATTTACATCATTAAAAAATATATGGGAGTCAGTGAGATTCTGTCGGTTAGAAAATTGAATGTACTTGGTTTTCTGTGCATTAAAGGAAACTAGATTGTTTTGTCCCCATTCTTCAATTCTAGAAAGGTCCTGGTTCAGAGAAATTGCAGTGTTTATTTTTGAATTTATAAGATCGGGTTGGGTGAAAGAATTGGTAAATGTGAAGGAACTGTGGAGTGTTGAGTCATCTGCATAGGAATATATTGGATTATGAGTGGTAGATATGAATTCATTGATATGAATGAGGAACAGAGTTGGGGCCAAAACTGATCCCTGGGGAACACCAGCATTTATTGAGTGAAATTGAGAATAAAGGCCATCTACCATTACACATATTTTTCTGTTATGAAGATAAGAAGAAATTAGTGGAACTAATGATGCAAGGCCGTAGTGTGACATCTTCGACAATAAGGATTGATGCCAGACTCTATCAAATGCCTTTGATATATCCAGTGCTATTGTATGTGTTTCACCATGTTGGTCTGTAGCTTGGTTGATTTGATGCGTAAGAAGGCAAAGCATGTCTGCAGTTGATCGACATCGTCTAAAACCATATTGCCTATCACTGATTAATTTATTATTCTCAAGATGCTTAATTATGTGATTATTTAATATAATTTCAAAGACTTTACCAAGAGTGGAAGTTATAGCTATTGGTCTGTAGTTTGATGGATCTGAAGAGGCACCTTTTTTAGGAACTGGATGGATGTTTGCTTCTTTCCAGGGTACTGGGAAGCATGAGGTATGAGTACATAGACGGAAAAATGTTGCCAATACAGGAGCGAGCACCAAGGATCAATTCTTAAGTACTATTGGAGGAATTTCATCTGGACCAGGAGCCTTATATACTGAGAGATTCTGCAAAATAGTTTTGACATGTCTGGTGTGGATCTTAAGTGAGGGAATTTCAGGCGAATTAAAATTAAGTACAGGGACATCTTGATTTATTTCATCTAAGGTTGAGTTGGTGGAGAACATATCCGCAAGAAGGTTAGCTTTACCTCGTGGGTCACTTACAAAATTGCCAGTCGGAGATTTTAATGGTGGAATGGATGAAGCAGTTGTGAAGTTGGATTTGAATGAGTTAAGAGTAGACCAAAATATTTATTATCATTTGGATTATTTAGAAGTTTATTTGCCTGCTTGTGGAGAAAGTTTGATTTAGTTAGGTTTAATACAGTTTTGGCATGATTTCTGATGTTTCTAAAGTAATTAAAGGCTTCATGTGTTTTTGATCTTGTGTATGCATTGTAGGCTATTGCTTGTGTACCACCAATTTGTCTACAGGCGATTGTACATTGTCCCGTTCGTCTATTAAGGGAGTCCACCTCGTTTTGTTTCCCTTTCTCTCCCTCTCTCTTTTGTTTGTATCCATGCGGCCCCATTCAGCCTACTGTTTTAAGACGTTTACCCCCATCCAGGTGTCAATATTTTCCTGGCGAGCGGTAGCCAGCCAGCATATATATATATATTTGATTTGACAGCAAGCTAAATTTGTACATTTTTCGATAGAAAAATGTCTAATGTGAAGCCTGATTTCTCAATACAATGCTGGCTCGTTATCGCTCGCCAGGAAGAAATCGACACCTGGATAGGGATAAACGCCTTATAACAGTTGGCTGAGTTGGGCCGAATGGATACAAGCTCCCTTAATGCAAGTATGTAAAACTATTAACAATTCTTGTATCCACAAGTAAAGTAAGTTGTAATGTATTCACTGATTTCTGTTTAGATTTACTTTGGGTAAAAGTAGAAATGTGAGGGATTTCTTGAGAGCGTCCTAGTCTGATTAATCACGTGCTGTAAGAGAGATTGCAATTCAATGTTGTTCACATATATCATGCCAGAGTTCTAGATTTGGTATCTCACTGTCTGCTTAAGGGGCCCCACCTCGTTGTTTCCCTTTCTCTCCCTCTCTCTTTGGCTTGTATCCATTCGGCTCCATTCAGCTTACTGTTTTAAGACGTTTATCCCCATCCAGGCGTCGATTTCTTCCTGGCAAGCGATAGCGAGCCAGCATTGTATGGAGAAATCCAGCTTCGCCAGAAAAAAAATTCTATCGAAAAATGTACACATTTTGCTTGCTGTCAAAAACAAAAATATATATATGCTGGCTCGCTGCCGCTCGCCAGGAAAATATTAACACCTGGATGGGGGTAAACGTCCTAAAACAGTAGGCTGAATGGGGCCGAATGGATACATGCCAAAGAGAGGTAGAAAACGCGAAAAAAAGCGAGGTGGGCTCCCTTAAAAATATAGGAGAAATAAACTTTAGACACCGTTCTTCCCTTTCATGCCTTCTGATACCAACCATGTGATTATGAACAATCACTGTATTGAAATACAAACACTAGAATAAATGCCAGCCAGTATAATAGCGAATATAAATGTTATAGGTAGTATACATGGATACATAAATAATGACCACATTAGTGGATCCGAATTATTATAACGCACACTTATTTCGATCACGAATGACACGAATGTAAATAGTTTGAAACCCAGTCTCTACGATTAATTTATGTATAGCAATAATATACCAATAGTTCCAACGGAAATTACATTCTAAGACATAATTTGGGGCCATTTTTTAGACTAATCAAACTATCTAAATGATCCCTCGAAATAATGTTCTATGTAAAACTAAAATAAGACGAAGATGCGAGTCAATCAAGGAACGTTTTGATAAAGGCCATAACTTAAGGGGAGGTTTTTAGTTGATTCCCTAGACTTCCATCAAGCTTAAAATTACTCCTTCTTGACCCCCTTTCAAGATAAATTTGTACATTTTTCGGTAGAAAAATTTCCCGGCCGAAGGCCGGTTCCCTCTAAATTACATGCTCGCTATCGCTCGCCAGGAAAAAATCGACACCTAAATGGCACGAATGGTCTTAAAATTTACAGAAATGGGGCGAGGGTTCTTAAAATCGCCAAACTAATGGGGCAAGCGTCTTTAAATCTCACAAGCAATGGGGCTTAACATGAGGAAGAAAGAGGCTCAGAAAAAAATCCTCCAGGTGGAAATCTCCCCTTAAGTCCTAGAGTGAACAGGCCTTTTAATTTTTTGTCTATCTATTTATTGCCAGACGCCGTAATCCCTGAGAAGGGATGGACGCGGATAAATCACCTTCATAATCTCCATATGCTGAGACAACTCATTCGATTATCTTGCTTGTCTGGTAAATTTATCCCTCTAGTTGCCAGTACACAATTAATATCTTTTGTGTTCCTCTGTTCATTGAAATAAAACAATTGCATAATTATATTATAGCTCTTTATTATGTCTCTAGCAAATCGCTGCAGGTAGTTATGCCTTTTGTCTCCCTCTTTCACATAAAAATCGATTTATAGAAGAATATTGATGAACGAAATTCAAGTCAGTGGGGATATAAAATAAACAAACCCCCTTGGATGGCAAGTAGATACTCTTAGTGAGCCATCTAATTTATAGGGTTGCTTCAAAACTCATTACTGCGCTTGGAATGTCATGAATATATAGTAGCGATCAAGATTTTTTTTTTTTTTTTTTGTACGGGGCCACTCATCACTGACGCGCCTACAAGTTGTGCAGCCAACAGCAACTTTAAGGGGAGGTTATATTTTTCAGGACCCCTTTCTCCCTCATGTTTAGCTCCATTAGTTTTGAGATTTGAAGACGCTTGCCCCATTAGTTTGGCGATTTTAACCCCTTTCATCCCATTCCTTTGTAATTATTCAGACCTTTCGTGTCTTTTAGGTGCCGATGTTTCTACTGGCGAGCGATAGCCTCCTGTACTTTAGGAGCTGGCCTTTGACCCAAACATCTTTCTACCTATTTAATCCTCTTAGTGTTTGATAACTGTTATGCAGAGAGTAAAACAGAAAGAAAGCAGAGAAGTACCCAGCAGCACTATACCAGCCCCAATACCCGGGACAACACCAGCTTCAGCTTCTACCAACCATGTAACTATAATACAGACGGCTAACACAGTGACCCGTTCAGTCTAGTTTTCTTTATCCCCTATCACCCCATTCTCTTTCCAAAACAGGTACAGCCAATCACAGAACGAGTGACGTCAGAGTTCCGCCCACCTTTTACACTCGTTGGGCAGCTGGCAGCCTACCTTTACCCACACTTGCTACTTGGGAAGGTAAATTACAGGAGAGCACTGGCCAGAGAAAACAAGGCACAAAGGCTGAACCAACATCACAAAGGCTCTCTATACCCTCAAGGACACCCAGACAAGAAGGAACAGGAAAATTAGCAAGCAGCGAGAGTAAGAATTGTTTTGGCGGGCTACTTGGCTCAGTTTCATCTGTCCTCTGCCTCCCTGAGTTCAGCTGCTCAGCAACCCTTGCTCAGGAATGTTCTCATTCAGAAACCCCTGTGAGGCACCTGGGAAGTTCAGAAACCCTTGCTTTCCAGTTACTGCATTCAACAATCTTTATGCAGCAGCAACCTCACTCGGCAACCCTTGTGAGGTAACCAGAGTTCAGCAACCCTTGCTCTCCGTCAGAGTTCAGCAACCTTTGCTTTGACACCAGTCCCGTGACCACTCTCAGCAACTCTTTAGTCTGATCCGACGGCGTGTGACTTATTTTGATAATGTAGTTTGTTTATTTATTCATTATTATTGAGAATTTTGCTAGTGTTAGCTATTATCAAGTTTGTCCCCAAGGCTAACAGAAAAGCCTTCCCAGACTTCCTTCAAACTGAAAAATGTTCACCTACTCCAATCAAAATTTGTGCATTTTTCGATAGAAAAATTTCCCTGCCGAAGGTCGATTTCTTCTAAGTTGCAAGCTCGCTACTGTTCGCCCAGAAAGAAATTGATACCTAATGGGGTAAAACTATTTGAAATCTACAAACTAATGGAGCAAAACGGGGGAGTTCCACATAGACTCCCCCCGGGCTAAACAGGGTTAAGGATTACTTATGTATTAACGGATACGTCCAGCCTCTGATAGGTAAGCAATATTTGTAATCCTTTCTAAATAATAAGTTTAGATCTGTTTTCCTGGTTCTCACACCACCAGAACCAGTCGCGGAATAGATCTGAGGAGAGCCGAGTGAAAAGAAATTCGTTAATAGGGAGATTTTACCAACTATCTTACAGTAGCCGCCATATTGCACACCTTGAGTACGTTTCCTTGATATACAATCTTTCTGCAAATAACCTTTTGTATTTCGCAAAACGTACACTATGAAACGTTTAGTAAATATGGAAGCAGAAACATCACAGCAGTCTAGCCACGGCAAAAATCCAAACATAATGTGCTCCTCCCCCGAAAATCCTTCTGAGCGAAACGATCTGTGGTGTGTAAGTAAAGTGAGCGCAACTCCACAGCTCAATGTATTATGGAGGGGCATCAGGTGTGGATGAGGGAGAGGGAGACCGATGAAAGAGAGGGATGGCGGAATTTTGCATGCGGGAATGTTTATAAGATTGGCGTGTGTGTATGTAGGACTGCAATAAAAATGTTTGCCGAAAGGAAGAGCGGTCAAATAGAAACGGGTGTATTTCCGAGGAATGCCAGTATTGAAGGCAAGGGTTGGCAGGGAAGAAAGGGGAGTGGTTGGGTGTCACTCTATAAAAGTCAAGGAAGTCTGCTTATAGAAATACGGGGACTCCGGCTTGGGGTTTTGTCACAGTCACCAAGGAAGATTGAAATATATTACATTGCGAGTATTTCATTCAACATACGACCATACGCTCAAGAGTAAAGATATAAGAAACATTGAAAAATTCGTGTTTTATACTGCATATACATATACAGTATATACTATATATATATATATATATATATATATATATATATATATATATATATATATATATATATATATATATATATATATATATATATATATACTGTATATATATACCGTATTATATATATAATTATACACTTCAAAAATAATTTGTTTGCCTGCAGTAGGTAACAATTTGACACGATGCATGACTCGTGATAGGTGCAGACTTGTTTTGTATAAAATGAATAAAATTACAGCCATTCAAATTTATAGTAACACAAATATATGATGCGAAAAACTGAATTGTCCAGGTTTTATTTATACTAACCTGATTAAGCATGTAAATATTTCGAAGTGGATCATCTCACCTCCCATATGCCAAGCTTATTGTATCTCAAATCAATGTTGACTGCCATATTTTGATCTTGCTAAATGATGTACTATAACCAAAAACTCACGTACAACGAGTTCAATGGGCAGGCAGAAGTGCGTTTCAAAGGGCAAGCAGAATTCTCAGTCCTTCCCTTCTGCTTTAAACATCCCCTGATATTGGTATACAAATTGTACATAATAAGACGAGGGCAGCTGAATATTTTGCCTCCGATGGCGAAATGTTGCCCTTGTTCTAGTTACCAAGGTAATTAAAATAAATTCCATGACAAATATAATTACGTTAAAGAAAAATGGAAAATTACATATCTTTGAATATTAAGCAGTAGGTATACATTTTGACTAGTATGCTTTCCTTTTACTCCCTCTTAGTAATAATTTTGTGCATATAATATATCTATAGTCCATTCATTATACATCGGCCAGACATCATGAGCCCTTTACCTCTGTAACTCCAACAGGGCTGGAAATATTAGCTCGATTACTCTAGTCGTTTTCAAGTTAAAGAGGTTAGGGGTTATGATTGTTTGGCCTATTGATAATGAATATACCAAAAGAGTTCCATTAAGCCAACCCTCGTTCACCCCTAGCCCTTTGATTTGTGCAGAAAGAGTGGACCAACCTTGCCCCTTCACCCTACCATATGGGTCCCAATATCTTGACAGTGAAACTTTTTCCTTCGTCATGACACTGGGGCAGCTTAATTGCGGTTCGGTCCAGGTGTGTGGGGTTGGATAAGAAAGGTGGAAGGGGAGAAAGAGTACACGAAACGAGACTAAAAGATTAAAGGAGAAGAAGAGAGAAGAGCAAAGAAGAGAAGAGAAGAGAAGGGAAGAGAAGAGCAGAGAAGAGAAGAGAAGATAAGAAGAGAAGGGAAGAGAAGAGCAGAGAAGAGAAGAGAAGAGAAGGGAAGAGAAGAGCAGTGAAGAGCAGAGAAGAGCAGAGAAGAGAAGGGAAGAGAAGATTAGAGAAGGGAAGAGAAGATAAAAGTAGAGAAGACAAGAGTAGAGTATAATAAAGTATAATAAAGTAGAATAGAGAAGATAAGAGAAGAAGACAAGAGAAGAGTAGAGTAGAGTAGACTAGAAAAAAATAGAGTAGGGTAGAGTAGAAAGAGTAGACTAGAGAAGAATAGAGGAAAGGAGAAAAGAGCAGAGTAGAAAAGAGTAGGGTAGAGTAGAAAAGAGTTGTGTAGAGTAGAAGAGAGTAGAGTAGAGTAGAGTAGAGTAGAGTAGAGTAGAGTAGAGTAGAGTAGACTAGAGAAAAGTAGAGTAAAGGAGAGTAGCATAGAGAAAATAAAACACTACTAATTATTCTCAAGTGACCACAATGGGTTACCTTAAGGGGAGGCTGGCCGTTTGTTTGGTCTAATAATTAATTTATTCATAATTTTGTTTAGTTTCCTCCCTAGACATCCATCAAGCTTAGAAAAACACCCCCTAGACTCCGCTTCAAGATAAATTTGTAAATTTTTCGGTAGAAAAATGTCCCGGCCGGTTCCTCTTAAAATTGCAGGCTCGCTGACGCTCGCCAGGAACAAAATCGACACTTAAATGGCATGGAAGGTCTTAAAATTGACAATAAAATGGGGCGACAGGTGATAAAATCGTCAAACTAATGGGCCGAACGTCTTATAATCTCAAAACTATAGTGGGGCTAAACATTAGGGAGAAGGGGGTCCAGAAAAACGGTCTGCCTCCCCTTAATCAGTTTTCTGTACGGTTGGGGACGGGAGAGGTAAGAGAGGTAGTTTGCGTTACGGTTTTCTTAGAGGGGCGGAATTAGAGCATGGTGGTTGTAAGGGTCAGTGTATATGGAAGTGACGTGTGTGTCTGTGAGAGAGAGTGAGAGAGTGAGAGGGAGAGAGAGAGAGATTGCAAATGGTGCACTATAGCGTCTTAAAAATAAATTGCATGATAGTGGGATTAACGATAGATGAGAGCGAAGATGAATATTATTGAACGTTTATGAAAACGTTAGAAACACATACTGATTGAGTTATCGATTCAGTGAATGAAAAAAAAAACACAATGAAGAAACTAAGCAGTCGAGAGAATGAAAGACGTGCGAGAAGGCGAAGATTTAATAGTGATTGTCAATAACGAGTAGATGATAAATCAAGTCAGAATGAGTGAACGCAAAACATAAACAATCATAATAGTCTGTTTATTATAATTAGGCCATAATGTTGACCACTAACTTCTATAGCTTGAAAAGGACCATTCAAGAAGACCTAGTTAGGGTATAGGTGTGGAAAAATACAGTCCATTTGCTCTAGACTTGAGTACTTTAGGATAGAGTTGAAGATATTTGGCCTACTTATTATGAATAGACTATCGTGCATAGAAGAGATGCATACGAGTAAATATATGACGATCGTGTGCGTATTGTATTCTGCGAAAGTGTGAGTGGATGAGAGAGTTGAATGAGTGAAAATAATTGATGACTGAAGTGCAATTGTGTGTGTGTGTGTGTGTGTGTGTGTGTGTGTGTGTGTAATGAAAGAGATAGGGTTGAATGACGAAAATTGTATGACTGTGTGAGTGTAAGCAAAAATTAAGTAATAACAACAAGCAGTGGGGGTCAGTAATACCATGGCAAGGGACGGTGACAGCAAGCAGGTAAAAACTCCGCTTTATATGCAAGGGTCGTAGAAATGTAGCTCAAAGAGAAGAAGCTTGACTTGAAATTCTGAAATGCTTGAAAGCCTGGGGAAATAATAAAGGTATAATAAAGGGTATATAATTATATAATTATTTGAATACGCTAATTTAATGTTCTGTATGTTCAACACAACACTTATTTTCACTTATGGGTCAAATATGTATGAATGACGCCATGTTCAAAGTCTTAACATGTACACACATAATTACCTTAACAGTCAACACATTATATTAATCACTGGCACACAAAACATCGAATAGGTGGAAATAGTTTCTTCTCCGAGTGTAATACCTGTATGTATAATAATGTTATATACATTAGTTCACAAAAGATTGATGATAATATAGCAACATTGAAATAGTCTACCCCTGATTACTAATATTGTGAATAAGATCACAGTTTGCATTTAGAGATAAGGGGGTCTCTCTCTCTCTCTCTCTCTCTCTCTCTCTCTCTCTCTCTCTCTCTCTCTCTCTCTCTCTCTCTCTCTCACTTGAATTCGTCACTGGAACAAATGAGGCGTAAAAATAAACAACCCCTTCAGTTCTTAATTACCCAATTATTGACTAAGAAAACAGTATAATTACATCTGATATTTTCAGACCAGCCGCTGGGTAATCACTACTTCCCGAAAAAAATAGTCATTTTACACGTGCAAATTGTAGATACGTGCAATGAGAGAGAGAGAGAGAGAGAGAGAGAGAGAGAGAGAGAGAGAGAGAGAGAGAGAGAGAGAGAGAGAGAGAGAGAGAGAGAGAGAGAGAGAGAGAGAGAGAGAGAGAGAGAGAGATAGAGAGAGAGATAGAGAGAGAGCGAGCGAGGGGGGGGGGCGGGGGGCAAGCACGAGAGATGTCTATACAGAATTTAGGTCTATTTATTGCTGTACCATCCATTTTGCACTGTCAGCCATCGTGTAATTCGATTCGGGCAATTTATGTGAACCAATATGTAATCGGTTTCGTGTCATTATAATATAAGCAGATACAACTTTGAAAGCAAAATTTTCTATGAATATCTCTGATCAGCACATGGTAGTTGGAATTTTTTTGGGGGAGATTGGTCGTTTTTCTGGCCCGCCTTCTTTCTCATATTTAGCCCCATTAGTTTTCAGGTTTCAAGACGTTCGGCCAATTAGTTTGGCGATTTCATTACTTTTCGCCCCATTTCTTTCTCAATACCCAGTCTTTTCGTGTCATTTAGGTGTCGATGTTTTCCTGAAGAGCGATAGCGAGCCTGTAATTTAAGAGGAACCGGATATTTTCTATAATCAAATGTACACATTTATCTTGCAGGAGGGTCTTGTAAGGTTTTTTTTGTTTTTTGTGTAAGCTTGATGGAGGTCTACGGAGGAAATTAATAAATTAATAGAAATATAACTATATCAGCAAATATATCCCATTTCTTCCAACATTACAGGTTCACTATCGTTCGCCAGGGAAAGCATCGACACCTAAATAGCACGAAAGGTCTAAATATTGACGAAGAAATGGGGCGAAAGGTCTTAAAATCGACCAACTAATGGGGCAAGCATTTGAAAACTAATGGGGCTAAGCATGAGGGAGAAAGTGGTCACGAAAACCGGCCCATCCCCCCTTAAAGGCCCACTTACAGTTACTGAATAGCTTTATGGATTCCAAACTGTTGGGGCAGCCATAAGGATGTTGATTCATATTTGTTTTCACCAACCCACCAATTAACATACAAATAAACCTAACTAATGAAATCAATGACAGTTATGAATACATGTGGTACTCCAAGGACTCGAACCTAGGATACTGACACCGAAATTCCGCACAAAAAGCATTACGCTATCAAGACGATTATATGAGTCTTACATCATACTCGGTGTTATACTGTATGTGCTGAATAATTGTATGTATAACTTGTTGATATTACAACATAATTTTGTTGTCACGGATTGATCAGCAATGCTAATGCAAGCTTAATGATATTCCCAGCAAAGCAGAGTATGTTAGCTTGAAAAATATTGTCTACACACAAATGCGTCAGACCAAGATACTGTATTATGCTTCAATAACTATTATCATCACTTAATGTTGCGGTCATTAAACTAATTTATATGAATTCTGATGTATGATGTTACCGGTGGAGACTTATTTCGAGATTGCAACTACTAAATTATTCCCCCATGTTTACTAAGGTAACAATTATTGATCTTTAAAGTGTACATGTTTTGGATACTTTCCCATGATATTGTACCCAGTTGAAAGAAAATGAAGAAGGCAAAATGATGTCAAGTGTTACTTTAAATGCAAAATCTATACATTTGTGTATACAAACTTATCATGTTGCAAAAATAATGGTGAGTTTGGCCTGCTGTATAATATATTTAATTAAAATGATAAGATAAACTACATGCATAGTATGATTTACCTGCAATCGTCATTAAATCAATAAATTCCAGTGCTGAATTACAGTCACTCCCGTAAACCATGACTAAGCTTCATAATTTTGACTTTGATTATATCTTTCATAAACAAACGAAGCAATATTTTAGTTATTAGACAAGACAATATCCTTTGCACACAAGCACTATTCCGTTTGACTAAGGAGTATATGTATCCCTATATAAAGATATGAAAATAAAGCTGTGAAGTTGGGTCACTATCTTTGTTAATGGCTCTGCATACTTATATGTTTCTAATAGTGCAATCTGAAGCTCGCTTGGGTCATAACCAAGAGGACACGTGTTCGAAACACGTACACGTGGATATATTGAGCAGTCTTTCTACAACCTAAGCTTCTATTCAGCTACAGGGTAGATGTAATGATATATGTGACGTCCCATCTAGGTTAATAGTCTGGGGTATTATTATTATTATTATTATTATTATTCAGATATGGAGAATGGAGGATACTACAACACTGTTGGCATATTCTCCCTAACGACGGCTCTGGAGGGCGGCAGTGGGAGCCAGTTGATGAAAGGGAGGGAATACTCGCAGGAAGAAAGGATTTTGGAATAAGAGAACACTGAAACAATAAACCCACGGATTTAGGACACTAACTCTTTCGATATTTCCGAATACATACACATATACTGTATATATGTATTAAATGTGAATACATACACATATACTGTATATATGTATTAAATGTGAATACATACACATATACTGTATATATGTATTAAATGTGAATACATACAAATGTGAATACATACACATATACTGTATACCTAAAGGAATACATAGACATATACTGTATACCTAAAGGAATACATACACATATACTGTATACCTAAAGGAATACATACACATATACTGTATATATGTATTAAATGTGAATACAGAAATGCTGAATTGCGATTTATATTCACATTCTACATCGCTACTATATATGCTACGAGAATTACCAAAAATATCGGTCTTAAAAATGGATTGTGCATTATGTGGTGGAAGTGTGGGGTATTGGGATGGAAAGCGCGCGAGGCTGTGGCTGTCTATGGATATGAGTGGGGCGGGGGTAAGGGCCGGGGGGGGGGGGGGGGGGGGGGATGGTAGGCCACAACACAATGCTAACCTTTTATAACATTGTATTGTAAATATTTTATGTGATTATAACTCAAAGCAGATATGACTAAAGTATTCCATCAAAAAACAATCAATCGCTTATTATAGAGGTTTATTGTTTCAAAATATTTGAGCCAACACGTGGAAATTATAAACCATGACATGTTATTTCTGTTTTCGATACAGTTTGTGATGAGTATTTAATACATTTTGAACGCAAATGTAAATATGATTATCGTATATTCACAAAGTGTGATATTCATTATTGCAGCGCCAATTACACCTTGCCTAGATTTTCAAAACGCTACTAAAACGTACCGTATATTATACTCGATTATCAGCAGACATTGTAAAAGTATATACTGGCATGCAGATACAATATTTAATTCCACGATGTTTTAATATATTTTTTTGTTTAGATCGTTTCTTTGGAGCTACACAATTTAAGACCAGTACATTAGTGCAGAACCTTGGTTTGCTGGAGTCGGTATGCATTCATCTAACCCACAAATGGTAACTTTTAGATATCTATACTGAATATCAAAAACAAAAATCCTAAAAAGATTAAATTACCTTAAATGGTTGTTTCTCCGCAGGATTTGATTTCAATATGTAGAATTACTAGGTCATAACTACAGAATATTGTTACCTAAACTTTGCATTCCATATCTCAACAACTTCACAGCGGATTTGCATGAATAGTCGAATATATATATATATATATATATATGTATATATATATGTATATACCGGTATATATATATATATATATATATATATATATATATATATATATATATATAGAAGCAATACTCTCTTGTTGCGGGAATCGGAGTCGGATGATAAAAATCAACACCAGCGCTGGTACAAACATCTTTATTTTGGTAACGTTTCGGTTTAAGCATAAACCATCGTCAGACCTGAACTGAAATGAAATATAAGCCTATATGAATGGCAGAGTAATTTTCTAATGTAAATATTCTTATTAATAACTAAATTTAACAAATCTAGAATAAAACTTAAAATTAATAGTTATACAAATAATAACCTAATACATATTAGAACTAGTAAAGTGAAAGAATAAAATGAGAGACGAAGAAATATTATGCGAGCAATAAAAGTAGGGGGGGGGGGGGCGAAGTTAATAACAAATGTTTTCATATATATAAGAACTAACCTTTACATATTAGAAACAGAGTAGAGGAGTGGAAGAGTCGTGCACACCCAGGCTGGGTTTATGTAACTGGGTGAGCAGGGTCTCCGACAGGAGTCGTGTGACTGTGTTTGGGGCAGTGGTGAGAATTGAAAAATCGGAGGGTTTTATGGGGTGATCAGATGATTCAGAGTGGTTTCGAATGGCAGAAAAGGAAGGATTTGAAAGAGGTCGGTTAGTTCTAAATGACCTACCCTGATGCTCCGAGATCCTGGCGGTGAGATGTCTCTTGGACTGACCAATATAAGTCGTATTGCATCGACTACATTTAAAGGAGTACACCACCGAGGACTGTAGAGAATCGGGGATTCGGTCTTTAATTTTAAAGAAGTGAGACAGTGTTTGGGGAGATTTGAATACCACTCTCAGTGATATTTGCGGGTAATGTTCACGAATCAATTTAGCGAATTTATTTCGAATTGAATATGATTTGTTGCCTAGAAATGTGATAGTGAAATAAACAATGGCTTTCTGAGCTGTAAGGATCGGAGTTGAGGAGGTTCTTAATTTATTTAGTTGCTTACCAATCAAGGTATTTGTGAAATTTATTGGAAAGCCATTAAGTTTCAGTGTTTTACGTAAGAATTCAAATTCGAGGTGGACGGACATGTAAGACGAACATATGGTGGGCTCTGGTGACTAAAGTAATAATTTGATTTTTCTTATATTGTATGGGAATGCTAGAATTAAATGTTGTTGTAAGTCCTGTAAAGGTTGGCTTTCTATATATAGAAGTACTAAATGAGCTATTCTGTTTTTCCACTAGAAAATCTAAAAATGGCAATTTATTGTCTTCCTCTGTCTCGCAAGTGAAAGTCATGTTTTTGTGTCTCGAGTTTAAGTAATTCAAGAACAGGGGAATTTGGTCGGGTGAACTAAAAACGACAAATGTGTCGTCGACAAAACGGTTATAGACAAGAGGCTTGAAGCTATCTGGACATTCACGGAGCCATTTTGATTCATGAAACACTAAGAATGCGTTGGAGAGGGTTGGAGCGAGTGTATTTCCCATAGATAAGCCGTCGTTTTGTTTGTATAATATACATGTTATGTTATCATTGAATAGAAATATGGAATCCTTAACAGCAAGGGAAAGCATTTTATGAAATTGCGATTTATCTAAGCCATTAACTATGTTATTATTCTCAGTGAATAATTCATTGGTGCAAATGTCGATAGTTTCATCGAGGGGGATATTCGTGAACAAGGATTTTATGTCAAATGACTTTCACTTTTAAAACATGACTTTCATTTGCGAGACAGAGGAAGACAATAAATTGCCATTTTTAGATGTTCTAGTGGAAAAAACAGAATAGCTCATTTAGTACTTCTATATATAGAAAGCCAACCTTTACAGGACTTACAACAAAATTTAATTCTAGGATTCCCATACAATATAAGAAAAATCTAATTATTACTTTAGTCACCAGAGCCCACCATATGTTCGTCTTACATGTCCGTCCACCTCGAATTTGAATTCTTACGTAAAACACTGAAACTTAATGGCTTTCCAATAAATTTCACAAATACCTTGATTGGTAAGCAACTAAATAAATTAAGAACCTCCTCAACTCCGATCCTTACAGCTCAGAAAGCCATTGATTATTTCACTATCTCATTTCTAGGCAACAAATCATATTCAATTCGAAATAAAGTCGCTAAATTGATTCGTGAACATTACCCGCAAATATCACTGAGAGTGGTATTCAAATCTCCCCAAATGTTGTCTCACTTCTTTAAAATTAAAGACCGAATCCCCGATTCTCTACAGTCCTCGGTGGTGTACTCCTTTAAATGTAGTCGATGCAATACGACTTATATTGGTCAGTCCAAGAGACATCTCACCGCCAGGATCTCGGAGCATCGGGGTAGGTCATTTAGAACTAACCGACCTCTTTCAAATCCTTCCTTTTCTGCCATTCGAAACCACTCTGAATCATCTGATCACCCCATAAAACCCTCCGATTTTTCAATTCTAACCACTGCCCCAAACACAGTCACACGACTCCTGTCGGAGACCCTGCTCACCCAGTTACATAAACCCAGCCTGGGTGTGCACGACTCTTCCACTCCTCTACTCTGTTTCTAATATGTAAAGGTTAGTTCTTATATATATGAAAACATTTGTTATTAACTTCGCCCCCCCCCCCTACTTTTATTGCTCGCATAATATTTCTTCGTCTCTCATTTTATTCTTTCACTTTACTAGTTTTAATATGTATTAGGTTATTATTTGTATAACTATTAATTTTAAGTTTTATTCTAGATTTGTTAAATTTAGTTATTAATAAGAATATTTACATTAGAAAATTACTCTGCCATTCATATAGGCTTTTATTTAATTTCAGTTCAGGTCTGAAGATGGTTTATGCTTAAACCGAAACGTTACCAAAATAAAGATGTTTGTACCAGCGCTGGTGTTGATTTATATATATATATATATATATATATATATATATATATATATACTGTATATATATATATACCGTTATATATATATATATATATATATATATATATATATATATATATATATATATATATATGTATATATATATATATATATATATATATAGAGAGAGAGAGAGAGAGAGAGACAGAGACAGAGACAGAGAGAGAGAGAGAGAGAGAGATTATTTCTGGATGTTATGAAGTTCGAAATGTTACGTGGCGTAGATCATTTCAATAGTACATGCTTGACAAAGTTTTGTCCTGTTTGTCAATACATTGGGCGACATTTCTAGATGAAGGTGTATAAAATATAATACAATTTCCAACAATAATGCGAACCATTCATCAAGCTTTTAACAATGGGTACATCGTAAATATGATATTACTATACTGTATGGATTATTAAAAGAAATGTGTTGATTACTTATAGAGGTCTTGATGGAGCAATATTTGTATCAGTACAGTTGCCAATTCATAAACCTGGGATTATCGCTTCAAATTTTTCATATCAATAATTTGCTAATTAAAATTAACTTCAACTGATTTTAATGAATTTCATATTCCCATCTCATATAATACTAATAACTTTGCTTACACCTTACAGTCATGTGCGTAAATCTTACCACACTGAAAACCAAAAATCAATGATGAACGATACGAGTAGATAATGGGATGATATGGCACGGAGGCAGTAGGATAACTTTAGAAATAACAAAATTGAAAAAAAATAAAAATATATCAACCCCCTCACAAACACACAAAGACGCCTTTAGCAACAACGTTTCCCATAGAGTTAAAATGTGATAAATATTATTAAAATATAACTGTATTCAACGGTATCATTACTTATTCCCAGTATGACCCGTTTTGTCATGTTCGTGTTCTATGATATATACAGTATACCGTCCCTGGATAAAGCGATAATTTTATCACACACATGAAATATAGTTACTTGGTTACCTTTGCGATATTTCATTAAAATGATTCATGGAACAAATTAATGTATCCCCATGATTTTATAATGACAAAATAATAATTATTGGAAATTAAATATAAATCGGAGCCTGGGTGTCGCACTAGTTGAGGAAATTATACGAATCTCAGGAGAAGAAAGTAGCATCACTTCATATTCTTTTCCAGTTTAGTTGTCACAACAATATATAGCTTTGTAATGGTTTGGAGATAGGGCCGAGGAAGGGAGAGGCGGGAGGGTATGTATAATGTACAGTATGTATGAAGAAACATAATCATCAGATAAATTAAAACAAAAATCGTCGGCGATCAGATGAAGTTACATTATATAATATTGAACTGTGCTAATTGCTAAAACCGTATTATCGTATTGTTGCCTGTTGGATCAGGGTCGAATTTGTGATGGTCTTCTTATAGATGTGATCTCACGATATGCGTGTCTTGTTGTATTACGTATGGTAGCACGAGGACGTTAAGAGTTATAAAGATAGAATATATCTCACTGGGTTAGACACAACACAACACAACACAACACTGGCTCAATAAGGGGTTTTGTGGGGTCTAATAATAATACAAATGATCAGGCAGCTCGGTCCCTGGTGCAAACGTGGAGCAGAGGTCTCGGGTGATGGCTACGAGGTCGGTAGTTCTTAAAGAGAAATGGGCTTTTTTATCTGCTCATTTATGTACAGTATATTTATTTGCTCATTTATGTACAGTATATTTATTTGCTCATTTATGTACAGTATATTTATTTGCTCATTTATGTACAGTATATTTGTATTACTTTATTAGTGTTCTCCCTATACCTCCATCAAACTTAAAATTACACCCCCGTATCCCCCCTTCAAGACAAATTTGTACATTTTCTGTAGAAAAATCTCCTGGCTTAAATGACACGAAAGGTCTTAATATTGACAAATAAATTGAGCGTAAAGTCTTAAAATCGAAAAACCAATGCGGCTAAACATGAGATAAATACTGGCCCATCCACCCTTAATAAGGGGAGATATCCACTTGAGGGATTTTTTCTTTACCCCTTTCTCCCTTATGTGTAGCCCCATTGCTTTTGAAGTTTTAAGACGTTCGTCCCATTAGTTTGGCGATTTTAAGAACTTTCGCCCCATTTCTGTCAATTTTAAGACTTCGTGCCATTTAGGTGTCAATTTTTTCCTGGCGAGCGATAGCGAGCCTGTAATTTAAGAGGACCGGCCTTTGGCCGGGACATTTTTCTACCGAAAAATGTAAAAATTTATCTTGAAAGGGGGTCTTGGGGCTGTAATGTTAAGCTTGATGAAAGTCTAGGGAACTAACTAAAAACCTCCCCTTAAAGGCATGGTTGAAAGGACACGATAATCTTCCCAGTCTTTGTGATGGTGACAAGAGTCTCTCCAGGCTGCTTAGAATTATAACATTTAGTACGTGCTACTTCAAAATGTAGCTTGCAGATCGTCTGCTCTTAATGAGATGAGTTAGAGGTCAGAAAAAGTAAACGTGATCTCTCTAGCTGTGTATCTAGGGCGCCATTTGCAATATTGTCCAGCTGTTCACCTTGTAAACGTAGTGAGTGGGGAGTCAGTTGTAAACTGGGTGTTGCTAGTTTCATATGTAGCTCTCATGGGCCCGAGTGCCCAGGTTCTGTAGTTAGACTTCTTTAAGAACGAACTGCCAGGTGAAGGTGCTGATTAGCTGCTCCTTGGCCGGAATAGCTTTAACTACTGTATTTGGTGAGACTTCCCAGTGATGTGTTGAGGCCGAGAATGGAGCCAGCGCACGGTGTTACAGGCAAGGTCAAATTACGTTGTATTCTGCAGTAGACTGTGGGATGTCTGGGGTTCTTTGGTAACTTTTAATTGTCTCCGTGTTCTACTATATATCCAGTGTAGTGCTGTTAAAGGCAGGATAGTTTTCATATCCTGTTATATCAGGTTACAATGTAAGTCTTGGTACGTGATCGCCAATTAGCACATTAGTATAATGGTGTTTAATATTACTTACTATTTCAAAGTATTACGTTATTGAACATAACCATAAATTATGTATGCCAGTAATAGCAGTTGCATGAACGAGTAAGTTGTGCTTGGTAAGCTTCATAAAAATTGTCAGGCGACAAAGGTAATGGTTTTAGATGCATAGACATTGGAGATAGTGACATTATGTTTGGGGCCAACTGTAACTCAAATGCATATTATGTGCTGGATTATTCTTCGTTGAAAATAACAATGTTTTTGCTTTGTTTTTTTAACAACATATTTCACAATAATTCAATTATTTCCCACTGTTGAAAAGAGGAAGAAAAACATGTTACACAAAAAGAAACTTCACAGAAATATCACTAAATGACACGTCATTATATAATTTCTCAAGGAAAGCTATGCCCCTTCTGGTAATGAAGTACTTTTTTACTTAAACCGTTGTCTCGAAAAACTGTAGATAAAGAATGAGGTTTTATTTAGGTATATTTACTTCACAATTAGATAGTAGTCTTTGAATTTTGAATGCGTATACGAATTCATGTCTTGGCAATACATCCTCGTTATTCGAAAAAAAATAACTTTCTATAAAAGACCACTATTATATTCAGTAACTATTTGTTTAACCCTGTAACACACCAAACATATACTAAATTATCAAGCACAACTATTGATGGGTGTATCTGAGTACGGTACGTATAATACTTGACGCACAATGATCAATTTGTTAATATAATATAGTCATTGTGACAACATATGTAGAATTGTGCTCAAAAGTTATCTGATATCTTCATAGTTTTAGCACTAATTCTCTAGCCAATAAATTCACGTAAACCGTAACACGCATAAACAAACTCCTAAGATTCAAACTTTGTTTATATTCGTTTAAGAGTTATATATTTCTATACAAAGTAAACAATTTTAAAGCATGACACATTTGCTCGTGACTGTACATAGGGTAGAGAGGCCTAACAGAGCATCTCGGCCCTCCCCATCAGCACTGGCCAATTTATCACCGCCCTGAACACATACTTTAAGGAAAACTCATCCATTCTCTTAATTGAGAAAGTTTGGCTACGGTCTGTTGTTTGGGTCGACAGAGAAGACCAGTTATATATAATAAAAAGGCACGCCATTTGTCTGATTACATAATTATACCCGAGAGTTAGTGGGATTCCAGGTATCTTTTTAGTAAATTAGAAAGGTTACATAAGGAGTGAAGAGCACTTAAACACATGCTCTTTAACACCATAACAATGAATGAGTAAAAGATAGATGAAAAGTCAACGTTAGAAAACAAAAAAACAAAAAAACATTTACAGGCATATATGTATTTACATTAATAGAAAGAAGGATATTAAAGAATTACGGATACATGATATATATAGATATACGGAGAGAGAGAGAGAGAGAGAGAGAGAGAGAGAGAGAGAGAGAGAGAGAGAGAGAGAGAGAGAGAGAGAGAGAGAGAGAGAGAGAGAGAGAGAGAGAGAGAGAGAGAGAGAGAGAGAGAGAGAGAGAGAGAGAGAGAGAGAGAGAGAGAGAGAGAGAGAGAGAGAGATGCGTTAGTTACCATTCTCGGATATTCGTTAGTTGTTTCAAGGACCTGTTATTTTAATTATACATTTGACAATGGCGTTAAATTAATTTAGTCATGAGGGAACAACAAGACATTGTCTAAGTCCAATTGCATAGTGTTAACCCTATCTGATGTAGAGGGTGTCTTTTTTTTTACCCTTTCAGATTCACTCCAGTAGTCTTTTAGATATTAACATGTTTCGCCCCAATAGTATATCAATCATAAGATGTTTAGCCTCATCTAAAAACAAAACAAAACACAATTCTATTCAAATATACATATACATATATATATATATATATTTATCTGGAAGAAGTCTAGTGAGCGTTTTTTTTTTTTTTTTTTTGTCGCTTGAATGAGATGTGTGGAGTAATTTTTGTTAGTAAACTATACATACATTGCTTATAAGTGGCAAGCCCAACCAAATCCCTCAATAATAACTAAACGAAATATCACAATAATCCCCAATACATCGGATGAAATAGTGTCATTGTAATTAACAAATCTAATTTGTCTTCAATTGTAGTGTTCTTATCTCATACAGATATATCGCTATAAAAACTTTGATTTAGTATTTTCATCAACCTTTAACTTCATGTCTTCTGACCATGTTAATCTCCGTTACAAATTACGAACCAGCTGCAATATATATAAAATAAACACAAATGCAATATATGAAAAATTCTTCAATTTTGTATCATTTTCGAACAGACAGCACGTGGCAAATTAAATTGTCTTTGTAATTATCGTATCTTATTGTTTATACTCAGAACAATAGACAACCACACAGTTTCTCTATATCTCTTTCCATTATGTTATGATGCAATATTCAGAAATAAGCAGTTTAATCCAATTGACCACTTGCGAGTTTCAGCCTATAAGGAAGTTGGAACCGTAAGCATCAGCATTAAACAAATATACAATAATAATGTAGGTGTTTGTTGTTGAATCATATTTTGTGTATTTATAAATGCACTACAGCCTTATTGTAGCTGGTAATTCTGCAAAAAATATCGACGTATAAAGCTCCAAATTCCGAATAGTTTGAAACACACAAGGGGTCAATAACACATCGTCATTTATCTTCTTATCATGTCTTGCAATTTTCTTCTACCTTTATTAATTATTTTCGTATTTATTTACTCAGATTTTTAGGCCCCCCTTTACCCTCATTAATTTTCAGATTTTAAGACGTTCGGCCCATTAATTTGGCGATTTTATGACCATTAGCCCCATTTCTTTTGTCAATACTAAAACTTTTCGGGCCATCTAGGTGTCGATTTGTGAGCCTGTAATTTAGGATGAAACGGCTTCGGCCTAGACATTGATCTACCGAAAAATTTACACATTTATCTAGAAGGGGGATCTTGGGGATGTTTTTGTTTTTAACATGATGGAGGTCTAGGGAGGAAACAAAAACAAAATTATAACTGAATATATATATAGATCAATAAATAAACCTCCCCCCCCCCTTGATATCTTGGAAATGATGATACTTTTCTTTGTTAGATAGACTAAGATAAATGTTGTGTGACGATGCGTTTTATATGATTTCAAACACCTTTATGCTATGTATATTAGACTTGTGGACTCACATAGGCAATAGTACAAAAGTACAGACGAGTACAACAGACAAACAAAAAGCAACATACATATTGATGCTTGCGAGGTTGCATGAAGCTAATTTACCTAGCCTAAGGGCAATAGTGGAAATGTAATGTAAGGGTAGGCTATTCGTTTGTAAATGCCGTTAATTGGGAGTTAGAAATAAGAACTGTAATACATTTCTCGTGTTTAGTTAGATATTATCTAGTCGATTTAAAAATAATCTGACGAGTACAACACACAGCTACATTACTTGGACGAGCACTCCATAATTATACCTCTAGAATGAAACAGAAATGGTGTGCCTGATGTGAGTGACAAGGCTTTCCAATGATCTTACAACGATGACATCTTGCGTAATTTGAATGATCGACAGCGAAGGATTTTTTATATCCATATTATCAAGACCTGTAAACAATATTTTAAACACTTGAACTAACTGCGCTCTAGGAATAATTTGTGTTGCTCTCTGCTGTATTCTTTCTAGTCCTCCACACTCATATTCAAAATGTGGAGATCAAAATTGTACCGTATGCAGAATAGTATTCCTTTTGACAATACCTAGCAATTGAATTTACTTGGCTTCGATACTAATAAAAACCCAACTCCCAAGACCCCCTTCAAGTTAAGAAAACGACACCAGGACCCCCTTCAAGCTAAGAAAACGACACCAGGACCCCCTTTCAACCTAAATTGGGATTGTTTTCGGTACACAAGTATTTTGTATGAATTCTGGTACATTTGGGGTTTGCAATGGATGATAAATGTTAATAATGGGGTGCTACTTATCTCCTATTGGAGGCATTTGATAACAAAAACACTTACTTTTGAATCCGGCGAAATATCTATAATCTCCAAGCTAATAAGGCAAAACCAAGTTATGGTTCTTGGGTTACCGTCAGAGGGGGGTGCAAATTGTGGACACCTGGGGAATTGAGGGCAGTCTATGAAACCCGTATTATTCAATATATAGGGTTCATATAAATTAAAACATACACAACATCCTTAAGCTATAACTTTCCTAAAGACAGAAATCCTGAATAAATATAATCCTGAATAACAGAGTTATAAATATGCGGAATAGGCTACCTAGTGCTATAGTAGTATCAAGCACGTTAAAGAGCTTCAAGATATGGACGACATGGGTTAGGTGTGAAAAGGATCTGCCTTGTGTGGGCCAATTGGAGCTCTGCAGACTCCTGTTTTCTTATGTTCTTATACAATTCAAAATCACTAATCTAATGGGATGAAACAAGGAGGCTTCCAAAAGACCCTTCAAGGAATAACTGGTGCAGAGCTCAAAGGACTAGATGTGTTCACGTTATTTTTTAATCCTACTATGATTCATCGTAACATGCAAGTTGTCTTTGGGATCTCTCGAGTAAATCAAATTTGGATACATTATATATTTCTAGTTACAATAAATTAATCATGTAAACTCAGTTACAAGTACCTGTACCTGATCTTTGCTAAATAAGTAAAGCAAAACATTACTTTAAAAAAGCTACTGAAACCAAGAAAATCAATTATTTATGTATATAAAATTATTCGACGTGTCATAAGGTGTGTGTGTGTGTGTGTGTGTGTGTGTGTGTGTGTGTGTGTGTGTACTTTGAAACATGAACCCCGTAGCAGGGAGTGTGTTCGATAAGCTAATGGAACTGTCAAGAGAACCGGACATGATGATGTTTTAGAGTTTCAAAGAGTACATAAGAGAGGGATAAAAGAGGGATCGCTACTGTGCAATTGGAGCTATCGAGGGCAAGCCTTTTATGGTGTATTAAATCTATTGTGTCTAAGGTCAAGTTTATCAGTATCATTTAAACAAATTACTTAATTTACATTTCGTTCTTTATGTTATATACCGGTATATGAATATTATCGCGAATACTTTTACAATTATATTCCCGTGCCATAGCTTGAGCATACGTTTGTATATGCCACCTATTACTGATGTAACAGTATAGGCAATTATTTATTTACCCAATAACAGCTTGGTGTAAAACTCGTGTGTTCGCGCCTGTGTGTCTCTGAGTGTACATATTTGTGTGTGAGTGTATACATGCGTGCGTGCATGTGTGTGTATGTGTGTGTGTGTGTGTGTGTGTGTGTGTGTGTGTGTGTGTGTGTGTGTGTGTGTGTGTGTGTGTGTGTGTGTGTGTGTGTGTGTGTGTGTGTGTGTGTCTCAAATATATGGTTTCTATTTAGCATAATGAAATCGCAATATACCTATCTTCGTTGTTTTGCTATATTGCTATATTGTGTTTAATTTTGAAGAGTTACGACAACGAAAAACAATATTTGTTAAATATTTAATTTACAGTGATATCCTATGGAAATGAGACAAACCTATAGGACTCTTCAGTTGGAATTGACGCTCTAATTAACTTTTCAAAAACGTCAAGGCATCTGAATACTATCTCAACAACGCTCTTAAATTTTCTCTAGAACAGAAATTTTAAATAAACTTGGCAAATCAATAACAGTCGAGTCATAAATCAGAATCTCTCACACTATCTATAGTCAGACGCCATAATTATTTAAGGGAATGTACTGAAAGATATCATTTGTGCTGATGACGATCTGAATTTATAATTTTTTTTTGTTTTTTTGTTTTTTTTCCAGACGCCGTAATTCTTGAGAATTCCTTAGATTATGATTAATGATTTTTACAATTATACAAGAGAACGTGACGATCACAAACTTGGCGCACAATTTGTCTAGCGGAGAAAACTATTTTATAATCAAAAGCTAATCGGCAGGTAAATAGAACAAACAGGATTCACGAAGGTAACATTAATATATTGCCTATAACATTTTAGATGATCTACGAACAAGAGTTTACCATTATATTGAGAGGGAATTCTGGTTCAGATTATTAAATAACTTTCTCGTTGTCACAGACAAGCGTAAATGAATTAATTTGTAGAAGTTCTGGATTAACATTTGAATAGGAAAGTTTAAAGTAGCTGCATCTCACCAACATAGAAATAGATATAGGCCTATCCTAAACTATGAGTATGTAATGAACAAAATACTGTACATATTTGGTTCTGAGTTAAGTTAGATAGTCTTGAGATAGTCATAGTATTATTTAGAAATTATACATCACTTGCAGGGATACCCGACGTTACTAGTGTTATATATTTACTTGTTTATATATTATATTTAATTATTTAAATTATTACGATTTCATACTTTATGTTTTTATCAGGGCCTGGCCCACATCTATATATCCATCAAACCCCCCCTCCCCCCCCCCCCTCCCTGTCTCTCTTTCTCAATATATATATATATATATATATATATATATTTGTGTGTGTGTGTGTGTGTGTGTGTGTGTGTGTGTGTTATTATCTGCTGAGCAATAAAGTCTGGAGAGTAAAGTCGGTGTCACACTAGCTCTTTTCCCGTAAATGTTTACGGGCAGTTGTAGTCTGGCATCTTCATAAAGTAAATGTTATCAAAATTCAGCCACATAACATAATCTACCTTCAGTCTAGTTTCCGATTCCAATGTCCAAGAACCTCTATACAGTATATGGAGAGAAAAAAACTTGCTCATCGAAAATTGCAGAAAAAGCGCTTGTACGGTGACACTGGCTTAAGGGGAGAATTCCACCTGGAGGATTTTGTTCTCAACCTCTTTCTCCCTCATGTTTAGCCCCATTGCTTGTGAGATTTAAAGACGCTTGCCCCATTAGTTTGGCGATTTTAAGAACCCTCCCTCCATTTCTGTCAATTTTAAGACCATTCGTGCCATTTAGGTGTCGATTTTTTCCTGGCGAGCGATAGCGAGCCTGTTATTTAAGGGGAACCGGGACATTTTTCTACCGAAAAATGTACAAATTTATCTTGAAAGGGGGTCAAGGGGGAGTAATTTTAAGCTTGATGGAAGTCTAGGGAATCAACTAAAAACCTTCCCTTAAGCAACATACACCGCTGAAAGGCAGCCCGTCGCCTCCGTAGTTCAATGTAGAGGTGTTGCACAGTATCCCATTCCCGACAAATTGTCTCAGTCATACCACACAACCCCAACGAAACTAATAATAAAGCCGAATGTGCTTATTTTGTTTTGCAGATCCTAGTCAATTTTTAGCCAGGTTAATTTAAGGCATGTCAAGAGCTTGCAATTAAAATGAAGTAATGAAATTAGATCAACCATTAATTGGCTTTCAAAAATCTCTTGCAAATATACCGTACAAGGAATCGTAGGCAAGTCAATAGAATTTTAAGTGCACCGTCATCACCACCAAGAAAATGTTCCCTTAGAATTTGATTTAACACTTTTTGGGCTCTCGTTATATAACGCCTTCAGCACGATGTCTCGTTATATAACGCCTTCAGCACGATGTCTCGTTATATAACGCCTTCAGCACGATGTCTCGTTTGCCTCTGATTCTGGCTGGAATTAGACAAGTTTATGCAGGAAGGAATTATGTTTTTCCGAAGGTATTGAAATCGCGTTTACACCTTTGAGTCCTAGAAGTAGAGTATAAGCCAAAGAAAATCATCTAATGGTAACCAGAATATGATGATAAATTACGTCATCGTGCTAAAGGGGTTAAGAGGAGTTTTCTTTTTCTTTTTTCTGGACCCCTTCTCCCTCATTTATATTCCCATAGTTTTGGAAATTTTAAGATGTTCGACCCATTAGTTTGGCGATTATAAGACCTTTCGCCCCATTTCTTTTGCCAATATTAAGACCTTTTTGGGCCATGTAGGTATCTAATTTTCCTGGCGAGTGACAGCAAATATGAAATTTAGGAGGACCCGGCCTTTGGCCGGCACTTTTTCTACCGAAAAGTGTACCGTACACATTTGTCTCGGAAGGGGGACTAGGGGGTATTGTTTTAAGCGTGATGTGGACTAGAAAGGAAACTAAAACCTTCCCCTAAAGTTATCAAATCTACGTTTAATAACAACTGTTCTCTTACTATACACACATATAATAAACTTCTGCCATGTTACAAAGGGGAGAATTCAGCCCCATTGTGGTATAACCAGTGTTGTAGGTAGGAGCTCTCCATCAGAGGAAATAATAACACACCAGTGACGCCCAAAGGCACCCTCCACACATTATTTACACGACGCCAGCCCTTCTCCTAATATTTCTCATTCTCTCCTTTCTGACAGAACAGGGTAGGGAAGGAGTCCAGAGAAAAGATATTAAGAGTTCTTTTTCATCCGATAGTAGAAGAATTTTATATTAATCATCACCTGTTAGCTATTTAACATAATAAGATAGATTAACTACCTAAATACTGATATTCTTCTGCCTAGGAAAATAAATCCGATGTAAGTACACAGGAACATAACAAGTGTTGCGAGTGACGAGAATTCACCCGGTTAATATTATTTATTAAGCATTATTCGTTAATGCCGTAGTAATGCGAAATACTGCAAGTTTACTAGAACATATATTAACGGACTGGATAACAAATCATCGTGTGCTTTCTGTTCATTATTCTAGCATTTGTTTATTGTATGACAACAAATGTAATAAACCTTCTCTCTATCATAAACTTTAATAAATAGTGCATGATATATATATATATATATATATATATATATATATATATATATATATATATATATATAAATATATATATATATACTGTATATATATATAAATATATATATATATATATAATATATATATATATATATATATATATATATATATATATATATATAAACAGTATATAAGGTCCAAGCCAGTGAGTTCATTTTTGATCTTGTAGGAGAATAATCGATGCAAAAGAAACTATATGCTTTAAAACTGTGCCGCTTGGTGATGATGGAAGGAAGAGCTCTGTGTGGGTAACCTAGCTGTGAACTTCTTCGATCCCTTTTCAATATATGTGCAAGCATTCACCACCTTAGCATAAACCCTGTGGCCTTGATAAATAACGAGAATTGTAATGCGCACATACACACACACACACATATATATATATATATATATATATATATATATATATATATATATATATACATATATATATATATACATATATATATATATATATATATATATATATATATATATATATATATATATATATATATATATATATACCGGTATATATATATATATTGTTACGAGGAGAGGCTCGGGGAAAGCAGATGCTCCAGTAGCCTAGCCCACAGCACTGACCAACGAGAAATACTGTAGCAAAAAGACACCAATGCTGTAGTCATGCACCCAACACAGCCCACCGTACTACACTAACCCTGCAACAGACACGCTCTTAATATCGGACTCAAACACCGTTCTCTAGGAAAAGGGGTTATCTTCCTCTTTGCTCTCTTAAAGCAGTAATAAAGGAGACACAAAAATATCTACTGTCTAGGAGTCGGGGCCTATCCGACTCGGGTTGATAGTGCTATTATTATGTCAAGAGTACTTCTAAGATTATTCTAAACTGGGCAAAAGTGCCAAACCAAAATACTGCTAGACTCCCAGAACAATCCATATCATGCCCAGTCGCTCAGGAACCGAGAATAATATGAAACAAAAAACCATGGGAAGAGTCCAATGCAGTAGCCTAACACATGAGACACAAGGATTGATATATCAGCAGGTTGATGCTGGCTGTCAAAACGCTGGTCCAAACAAGCCAGTCATCAAACCCCAATAATACACAATATAAACATACAATAATAATTCACAATGCAGTAGAATAAAGGAAAAAAAATGGAAGAATAGTGTGAAGATAACGTACAAGAATGCCAGTAAATGCAATGCTCCTAACTAACAAAATGCAGAAAACTTTAAAATCTAGCTAATAGGGTTAATGTAGTAATATTTAAAATCAAAGTGACTCCAGACATGCTATGTGTGACGTCTACCAGCGTTGGCAGAATCGCCTCTCGCTAGCCACTAGCGCTCGCCAGGGACATCGAAATGGGCTACAGTTATCAGAGAATGTTGTTCTTTCTTTCCTAGTAATCGCATTGGCACAGACAGTCCTGTGGTGGTCTTTGTTTTCATCTGTGATAACGGGTTATATTTTATATCAACAGTAGTGATAATAGTACCAGCGTGGGAATGAGAAAGACTTTCAGAGCGAGAAGGTAGTAAGTGTCTGAGTCACGGGTGCATTCCTGCCTCTCGCTCGCTATTGGACGGCGTGTCTTGCTGTGTCACGTGACACCTGCTGTCTTGTGACGTCTCGGCCCGTGATTGGCCGACCATCGCGCCTTTGCGGGCTCCTGTGTAACTTACCTCCTCCATGAGGGTCCCCAGGAGCTGTCCTCGTCAGGACAGGATTGGCGCGCGTGCTTCTAAGATCCCTTTGCCATACTCTCTCCCGATCACCCCCTTTACCACTGTTTCTCTCACTCGATTCTCTCTTTCCATACTCTAACCTTTATTCACTGCACAACACTCCCCTTGGGTTCTGCATACGGTTTTCATAGCCGGCCCATTGTATTGCATGCGCCGTCCTCAGAGATATTTACATGTACTTAGAATAGGTTTGAGGGTTCTTAGTTAGTATAGGTTAAGAACTTTGTGTGTCTCCATTATTGATTTATTGTTTCTGCTCTTTTATTTAATGCTAGACTGGGATAAGGTAACTGTAGTCATTGTCTCCGATGTGTGTATGGTTTGCCTATACCTACACGACTTCGACCGGTCCTGTGGTAGCCTGGGTTGTCTTTTCGGTTGCGTCCTCTGCGAGTGCAGCATTGTGTTGACTGAGGGTTTTGGCCTGTTCCAATTCCACACTTTGCTGCCTCTTTGCTTGTCTTTAGAAGGTCGCCAGGATAGAACAGATACTTGTGATCTGGATCTATCGAGAGAGCCCCCTTGTCAATTAACGTAACTTAAAGGATGCAGTCTTAAGGACATCGCTAGGCTACGAGCCTGTCTTGCTCAACCCCAGTTCCTTACCTAGAGTATCCCAGCTAGACATTATTAATCGAGTAGAAACTTGTTAGTATTTAATATAAGCTCTTTGATATGTGCGCATTATTATTCACAGCATTTATTAGTCTAGGTTGTTGTTGAGCCGCACAACCATAGCAGACTGTTTCGTTGATGAGGAAGTACTTCTTTTAGTGTCGAGCATTGCTACCGTTGCGCATTTATAGTATTCTCGTGTCAGTTAACATTATATGTCCTATCTTTTAGTGTATTCGATTTACACATGTGGTGTCCTGCCTCCTGCCTTTATATAGTTCTAAATTAGTACGAACATCTTATGAGCATCAGACTTTCTTCAGAAGTTTCCAGGTCTATGCTGTAGGACTATATTTAACTTTCTTTCAGATAGGAGTGGAGAGTTTATTGTTGTTTAGAGTAACTGTATTGAAGCATCTTTTTATTGTATTAGATCTTGAAATGATTTAATTGATCTTTCCATAGATTCCTTTTTATGCATTTTAACGTAACTTGCATCTTGTTTGTTATCAGGCTATACCAGTGCCGGTTAGCCTGAAGTAGAGTACATTTATGGCCAGTTAAAGATACCCCGCTATCGCAGATTAACTCTGGAGGGTATAGGTGTTTTGTTCGACGGCATATAAGTTCGAGGGTTTGGATCTAGCGTACCGTTGTTGCATAGTGCCCTATTACTAGTGCAATCATTAAGTGCCCTTGTTTTATTCGTAGTCCCGGTCATAACAAATGGCGACCTTGCCTGGTGTCTTATCTTAGTCGTCATAACAAATGGCGACCTTAGTCTAGGATTTAGTGAACTAAGAAATAATTGCAGGATTTTTGGACATTTATTTTTGAGGATATTTTGGACACGTTGGAATTTTTTTTGGCAACGTAGTATAGCATTTGAGTTGTCTTCAAGCATTTTTTTGAGTGAATTGTGCTACATGAGAGTTTAGGTACTTCTTTTTATTTATAAACGTTGAGGATTACGGATCAGTGTACAGTGAGGACACAGTACGGGAAGCAGGCGAGAAGGTGGAGTTGTTAAGCGGCGTTCGGGTGGTGAACAAAGAGGAGGATGCTCGGATATTTTTGGAGGAGCCTGTGTCAGCGGATCGTGTGTCGGGGCTAGACCGGTACGGACTGCAGTGTGTAGCCACGGTCTTAGGGTTTCCCGGTACTAGCGGTTTGTCGAGAAGTGAGCTGGTTGCCTGTGTGCTGGGAGGGGTGCATGGGGGTTCGGGTGGAGCGGGAGCTGGGGCACCTTTGGCCCAGCCCCCATTCCACTTGACTCCTACCATGGCGCTCCCTCGGGCTCCGGAGCCGGGTACGTTCCCGCAGGCCGATGACCGCTGGCGGTTGGGTATGCCTCTAGGTGATTCACGGGGTGGGTCCCCAATAGTACCACCCCCTCCTCAGGGTTTGTCTTCCGAGATGTTGTTTCAGCTCGAGCTCGCCAAACTTAAGCAGCAGTCTGAGATTGAGCAGCAGAAGCTCGAGCAGCGTAAGCATGAGGCTGAGCTCAGGCAGCAGCAGCGGGAATCTGAGCTTGGGATGCAGCAGCAGCAGCGGGAATCTGAGCTTAGGATTCAGGCTGAGGAGAGAAAGGCCATACATGAGGCTGAGCTTCAGGTTGAGGCTACGAAGTACTGTGCAGACATAGAGCTGGAGAAGTCTCGGGTGGAGTCGACAGGGCAGCGTCTCGGTTCTGGGAATCGAGGTCTTGATCAATCTTTATCGCATCTTCTTAAGTTAGTCCCTGCATTTGACGAGTCGGGTGTCACCAAGTTTTTCCTGCGTTTTGAGAAGAAGTGCCGGGAGCACCAATGGCCCGAGGTTAAGTGGGCAGCCCTTGTTTCCTCTAGGTTGATGGGCAAAGGACTCAAGGCATATGATGCGTTGCCCTTGGAGTCTTGATACGATTATGAGGTATTGAAGGAAGCTGTTCTGCGGGCGTACGAGTTACAACCAGAGACATATAGGTTGAAGTTTCGGGGTGTTACGAAGGGTCGTGAGTGCACTTTTCTAGAACATGCCCGGGAACTGTCTGATGCTTTGAGAAATTGCCTGAGGTCAGAGAAGGTGACGACGTTCGAAGAGCTTGAGCAGTTATTCCTTCTAGAGCAATTTTTTAAATGCACAGGCGGCGACCTGACTTTGAACCTCAAAGAGAAACATCCTAAAACTCTCCAAAAGGCAGCTGAGATGGCTGACCTGAGATTATCGCTGATTCGTGGGTGCGGGTCTGCACAACGGACCGATGCAGTTAACAAGGGGCGCAACACTCCCCCCCCCCCTCTCGAGTCAGTGATGCAACCTTTAATAACGAAAGTAAGAGCAATGATACTAATTTTGATCACAAACCAAAAACCGTCCTGTTTAAGAAAGGTCAGGGCCCTTACCCACCTCAGGGGAAGTCCTAGGGTGAAGTAGAGTGTTTTAAGTGTCATAAAAAGGGTTATTTTGCACGTTCCTGCCCTAGTAACCAACCTACAGCAGTCGTGTCTTTGGCTAGCAACATTGGGGTGTCTCTGAGGTCTTTTGCATTTACCTGGGGTGATATGTCAGATGCGGGGGCACAGCCAGTGAAGGAGTGTCCGGAAGGCTCGAAACCTGTCAGCGATGCTTTTTGCGACCATAGAGGGCGTGGCTGCGTGAGTTGGGCTGGTTGCAAGCATGGGTTGGAGTTATTGCGTGATACAGGTACATCCCAGACTCTGATGAAAAACTTTACAGGCAAACCTATAAATGCGGCACGGGTAGTTGTGGTGCAGGGTATTAATGCTACACGGTCATACCCGTTGGTTCGAGTGGAGCTGGAGGTTGATGGTGTGACACGAGAGATAGATGTTGGAATCGTAGAGAAGCTGCCAGTAGAGGGCGTCGACCTTCTTCTCGGCAACGACTTTGCGGTGCCTACTTTTGAGGTTCCACCCTTAGTCGTTGCCGAGAGGGCGGCCGACGTGAGTAGGGAGGGGCAGGAGTTGGTCGAGAGGTGTCAAGTACAGCAGATGGCGTGTGTTGTCACCCGATCTCGTGCATCTAAGGTGTCACAGCCTATTCCCCAGTCTCTAGACCAGCGGAGGAATGGTCGGAAGGAGAAAGCTAAAGTTGGGAGAAGTTTTGTGAGTTTTGATCCAGCGGCTCTTCTTGGCGACTCAGTATTAGCACCAAAGATGAGCTCCGGAGTGGCCCCAGAACCTGTCCCCCCTAGTGACATGGTAGGGCATGATGGCACTCTGCGACAGAGTAGTTCCCAGGTGGAGGAGAGTTTTGGGAACGGAGCTATTGAACTCGAGGACGGGGAAGCATTTCATGTGAACCTGGTGAAGGAGTTTGTGAGGCAACAACCTGAGCAGCCTACTGTCTCTGTGTTGGTCTGCAGCGGCCAAGGTGGAGAAGGAGAGGGGGGCAGTGGGGCACAGCTGGAGGAGAGTTGGGATTGTCATGTCTCGGCGGAGCAGTGGGCGGGGGACACGAGTCAGGTGGCTATGGAAGCGCTAGAGCACCTGCCTGAGCAGCAGTGTGCAGGGCTCCAGCACCTGCTCGGTTCATACCCCACTGTTTGTGCCGAGCACCCAGGCCTCACAACTCATGCAGTGCACGAGGTTCCGCTGGCAGGTCACTTGAGTGTTAGTCAGCCGTTGGCCTCGTTGTTTCAGTGGTTCAAGGTGGGCGATGAGACTTTGGCATGGTTGTCAGGTCAGGGTCGACCCATGGCTGCCAAGGGTGGTGGTCAGAATGAGGACATTGAGCAGATTGGTGAGGTTGGCTGTGGAGTGGATGCGCCCGGTCGTCGCATAGCCTTCCAATGCTGCTCTAGTAATATGCAACAGCCCTACCATAGACCGACTGTATCTGGCCATGTCGCTGAAGGCGGTGATGCTGCGCAGACAGATGTAGTCACAAGGAATGCGGGGGTGCGCATGTACGGTATCGGCGGGGAAGCCTTAGCAATTATGAACTATGGGAGTGACTGCACAGGTGGTACTGATTGTTCCTCTCATGACCTGGCTGTCCTAGGGACGAAGGTGGAGAAGGAGGGAGACTATAGTTTAGAAGCTGCGGTCTCGGCTGGGTTGTGGGAGGGCACTAGTCATGTTGTTCTTCGAGATAAGTTGCAACCTCTTGTTCCTGAGCGCCAACAGAAGTTGTTTACTAGGCTGTGGCAGTACATCCGCATGTTTGTTGCTTCTCCAGGCCTGATGTACGGGTAGAATCCGACATGGAGGCTGGAGACAGTGCAAGGCTCAAGTTAGTTCCCTACCGTATAAATCCTGCTCAAAAGTCTGTCGTGAAAGCAGAGCTAGACTACGTGTGGAAAAAGGGTCTGAGGGATAAGGGATATCGTGAGTGGTCGTTGCCAGTAACTTTGCAACCTGTGTTAAGTGGCAAGATCCGTGTGTATGTTGACTGCAAGAGTGTGGGTGCATTATCCCTGACAGACGCCTATCCATTACCCAGAGTTGACGACACCATAGCCTGCATCGGGGCTGCCTCGCTCATCACGAAGGTAGAACTAGTGAAAATTTGTTGGCAGGCCCCGTTGCCGGAGAGAGCGAAGAGAAGTGCCAGTCTTGTGATGAACTGGGCAGTTTATCAGTGTCAGGTGTTGTTTTGCTGCCGGAACACAAGTTGGATGTGTGGCATGTTAAGGGCACTGATAATGTTGTGGCTGATTGTTTGTCATGGGAGGGAATGTCTTAGGGAGCACCATCGCTGTTCAGTCAGTGTGTGTTTGAGTGGAGAAAAACCAGGCTTGCCCCTGCAGAGCAGCCGTCAAAAACAACATTAAAATTAAATCAAAAATCACATAAAAACTCTTTCTTTTTGATAGTTAAGTGTAAGTTGCCAATGTTATAGCTAAAGTCCTAAGTTGAACCTGTCTTTCACTTAGTAGGCTGGGCTCTGTGAAGCTCGCTCAGGGAGCATAGCAGGCAAAATTATACTATTGTGTTTGGGAGGGGTTGTAAGATTTTCTTTATGCTAATATGTTGTTTTATTTAAGATTGAGCTTTGCATTTCATTTCTGGTGGAGTGGCTAGGTGTGGCGGATCTTGTCGGCATTCTGCCTTGTCAGATATGGTGCTCGCCTAATGTTGAGCGTCCCATATCTTGGGCGGGGTGTGACGTCTACCAGCGTTGGCAGAATCGCCTCTCGTTAGCCACTAGCGCTCGCCAGGGACATCGAAATGGGCTACAGTTATCAGAGAATGTTGTTCTTTCTTTCCTAGTAATCGCATTGTCACAGACAGTCCAGTGGTGGTCTTTGTTTTTGTCTGTGACAATGGGTTATATTTTATATCAACAGTAGTGATAATAGTACCAGCGTGGGAATGAGAAAGACTTTCAGAGCGAGAAGGTAGTAAGTGTCTGAGTCACGGGTGTATTCCTGCCTCTCGCTCGCTATTGGACGGCGTGTCTTGCTGTGTCACGTGACACCTGCTGTCTTGTGACGTCTCGGCCCATGATTGGCCGACCATCGCGCCTTTGCAGGCTCCTGTGTAACTTACCTCCTCCATGAGGGTCCCCAGGAGCTGTCCTCGTCAGGACAGGCTTGGCGCGCGTGCTTCTAACATCCCTTTGCATACTCTCTCCCGATCACCCCCTTTACTACTGTTTCTCTCACTCAATTCTCTCTTTCCATACTCTAACCTTTATTAACTACACAACACTCCCCTTGGGTTCTGCATACGGTTTTCATAGCCGGCCCATTGTATTGCATGTGTCATCCTCAGAGATATTTACATGTACTTAGAATAGGTTTGAGGGTTCTTAGTTAGTATAGGTTAAGAACTTTGTGTGTCTTCATTATTGATTTATTGTTTCTGCTCTTTTATTTAATGCTAGACTGGAATAAGGTAACTGTAGTCGTTGTCTCAGATGTATCTACGGTTTGCCTATACCTACACGACTTCGACCGGTCCTGTGGTAGCCGGGGTTGTCTTTTCGGTTGCGTCCTTTGCGAGTGCAGCATTGTGTTGACTGAGAGTTTTGGCCTGTACCAGTTCCACACTTTGCTGCCTCTTTGCTTGTCTTTAGAGGGTCGCCTGGATAGAACCAGATACTTGTGATCTGGATCTATCGAGAGAGCCCCCTTGTCAATTAACGTAACTTAAAGGATGCAGTCTTAAGGACATCGCTAGGCTACGAGCCTGTCTTGCTCAACCCCAGTTCCTTACCTAGAGTATCCCTGCTAGACATTATTAATGGAGTAGACACTTGTTAGTATTTAATATAAGCTCTTTGATATGTGCGCATTATTATTCACAGCATTTATTAGTCTAGGTTGTTGCTGAGCCGCACAACCATAGCAGACTGTTTCGTTGATGAGGAAGTACTTCTTTTAGCGTCGAGCATTGCTACCGTTGCGCATTTATAGTATTCTCGTGTAATTTTATTATATTCCTATATAATAGGAATTATATTATGTGTCCTATCTTTTAGTGTATTCGATTTACACGTGTGGTGTCCTGCCTCCTGCCTTTATATAGTTCTAAATTAGTACGAGCATCTTATGAGCATCAGACTTTCTTCAGAAGCTTCCAGGTCTATGCTGTAGGACTATATTTCACTTTCTTTCAGATAGGAGTGAAAAGTTTATTGTTGTTTAGAGTAGCTGTATTGAAGCATCTTTTTATTGTATTAAATCTTGCAATGATTTAATTGATCTTTCCATAGATTCCTTTTTATGCGTTTTAATGTAACTTGCATCTTGTTTGTTATCAGGCTATACCAGTGCTGGTTAGCCTGAAGTAGAGTACATTTATGTCCAGTTAAAGATACCCCGCTATCGCAGATTAACTCTGGAGGGTATAGGTGTTTTGTTCGCCGGCATATAAGTTCGAGGGTTTGGATCTAGCGTACCATTGTTGCATAGTGCCGTATTACTAGTCCAATCCAATTACTAGCCCTTGTTTTATTCGTAGTCCCGGTCGTAACACTATGCTACTATGTAATAAGGAACAAAATAATATATGCGGTTATTAATCCTCTCACGCATTTATGACGCAGAGATTGCCAGATTAGCAATAAGAAATAAAGTTCTCTCACTCTTATAATTACCTCTCCAAAATTAGTTTTCTACCCACAGCTAACTCAAAGACAACTGCAGAGGTTGAAGTAACTAAACTAAAGGTTTCTAAATACCCTTGATGGTACCAAAGGCTTCCAAAGTATCCCCAATAGGCTCAAAATTGCGTCATATGTCGGAGAGGGTTAAATGATCTAGAAAGCAAGCCTACCACACACAGAGCAATGCCTGTGGTCGATACAATGTCAGTCTCGGGAGTGAGCTACTGGCGCGGCCGAGGGAGTCCCGAGGCCCGCCCGCGTGGGGAAGGAAGGGCTCCAAGCGCTGCCAACCTACACAATTAAACTAGGTACCTGTGCTCTCACTAATAACACAGGAGTAATCAAACAAACATAAGACATCATTGTGTAACTTATGATAATCTGAAAATAATCCCAACAAGGGTAAACAAACTAAATTATTATACTCCTAGCAAACTAAAACACCACTTGCAACTTACTGAAATAGCTAAAGTTCAGTTGGAAGTGACAATATATATATATATATATATACTGAATATATATAGCTTACAAATCGTATAATGAGTGCGAGCACAAACTAAACTGGCACCACCTGTCCAGCCGAGGGGTGAAGTTGACTGGCAGGATTTCCAACTTGAATAACAAATGTAATTGCTGCAGGTGTCACACGCGGACAACCTGTGTTCACCTGTGGCACCCAGGAATGTGATATAAAGTATCGTATTCGTGAACTAGTTGGAAAGGCATTGTTTATACCAAGTTGAAATATAACTAGGGAAGTGAATGTCAATTTATGAAAACAAAAATCTGAAGGGCGTAGGTGTTATTATTTTGAAATTACTTTATTATCTTTATTATTATTTAAGTTTCCTCCCTAGGAGGCTTAAAACACACTCCCTAGACCCCATTCGAGATAATTTTTTACATTTTTCGGTAGAAAGCTGGTTCCTCTATAATTACAAGCTTGCTATCGCTTGCCAGGAAAAAATTCGATACATAAATGGCATAAAGGGTACTATTATTGAGACAAAAGGTGAAAGATCTTTAAATCGCCATTAGAAATTTCAGAACTAATGAGGAAAAGGGAGTCCAGAAAAAAGTAACTACCTTCCCCTGAATATAGTCCATTGTAAAATTATGACTGAAGTTTATAGCCTATCTATGTTCTAGGTTAAGTAGTGCATTGGGATTAATTATGTTAAGGCTTAAACAAATGGAAATGGCATGCACAGTTGACTACATTAGTTATATCTCACTCTTTGATTCTTTGTATGGACGTAGCATTCGAAAGATTGAATTTCGATCGTAGTTAATTATGCAGTACGTAATTCAAATTACCACAGCCTGTTTCATGTAGATTACACTCAGTCAGTCATAATTATAATATATTTATAAATACACAACAAATATAATATCTCATGGTCTCGACCGATGGTAGGGATTTTATAAATAGTGAATGTTATTCACGATCTTACTATTAAAGAGGTGAACATAAATTTACCCATACAATACCATATTAAATTAAAGCTACACTAAGGGTATCATCTTTGATTGATGACAACATACTTTTATCACCAAATCTTTAAATGTTAACAAAGTATCAAATTTGAATAACCCCTTCTGTACCAGCAACATCTTTGTTTTATATTATTCTTGCTATATTTAGACGAGTTTGTTGCAGCTTAAGAAGGAGCTGAGGTAGTAAAAGGGGTTAAGTGAGATAGTTTGAAGCCTGTTAATTGCTGGAGGCCTCTTTCAAACTGAATACAATAGTCTAATATTAGCTAGAAGACATTTAAAAAAACGGCACCACTGATAAAGTTAAAGAAAGCGAAGCGTATCACTGTGTTCAAGAATATGGAGAGATTTCCACTTGAAGGATTCTTTTCTGGACCCCTTTCTTCCTCATGCTTAGCACCCATTGCTTTTGAGATATAAGACATTCGCCCCATTAGTTTGGCGATTTTAAGAACTTTCGACCCATTTTTGTCTATGACCTTTCGTGCCATTCAGGTGTCAATTTTTTCGTGGCGAGCGATAGCCAGTCTGTAATTTAAGAGGAACCGGCCTTCGGGCGGGACATTTTTGTACCGAAAAATTTACAAATTTATCTTGAAAGGGGGTCTAAGGGGTGTAATTTTAAGCTTGATGGAGGTCTAGGGAACAAACTAACAACCTCCCCTTAAATTGAGGCCGATGGAGACATAAGTAGTATATGTGTTAGCTTTCTTTAATTGTTCTACCTAATGATGTCTGATAGCTTAGTGTTTTCTAGCAGTCATGCATAAAGTTAAAGAAATATTACCTACTGTTAGCCAAATAAACATTAAATGACATATTTGTGCTGAAGGAATTAAGGGGAGGTTTTTACTCTGTCCCCTATATTTCCATCAAGCTTACGATTACACCCCCTAGACCCCCTTTCAAGATAAATGTGTACATTTTTCGGTAGAAAAATTTCCCGGCCGAAGGCCGGTTTCGCTTAAATTACAGGCTCGCTATCGCTCGCCAGGAAAAAATCGACACCTAATTGGCATGAAAGGTCTTAAAATTGACAGAAATAGGGCGAAAGTTCTTATGATCGCCAAACTAATGGGGCGAAAGTCTTAAAATCTCAAAAGCAATGGGGCTAAACATGAGGGAGAAAGGGATCCAGAAAACAATCCCTCAAGTGGAAATCTCCCCTTAATCACAATTTGTCGTTGGCTCTTTGACATGCTGTATATGGAATTACTAAATGTCGAGGTTTTCGTTCACATCATTAATTAACCCTTTCTGTACCGGTGACGTCTTATTAGTTTATTTCAGCTACAGTTAGATTATTGTATGAACATTAGAAAGGGTTTATGGTAGGTTAAAGATATTGTTCAGGTAGTCTGTAACCTTTTAATGGGTAGACGTCCTTCTTAAGCTGAATAAAATTGTCTAATAGTCGCTTGAATAAAATGAAAAATACGCCACCGGTACTGAATGGGTTAATGTCATATGCGAAAAGTAGGTACTGATGCAAGGTATGATACTCAATAAATAAAACTGTTTTCCGTTACTGTAAAAGTTATTTTCATGAAGAGCCCGTCGGTGCAAAAGAGAGAAATTCACCGTGAGTCAGAGCGGGGCTGATGGCCGACACTAAACTTCAACACTCTGCATTTCATGAGGTAGCCTAGCGCAGTCCACCTTTATCAATGTTGAGCAGCTGGATAAAAATAGGTGCTGGAGTCTGAAACCAGCTACTAGTATTATGTATATCTGTGAATGATTGTGGGTAATAATAGTAATAATAATAATAATGCAAATTAATTGATAGAATGATAGCCATATTGGTTGAAAATACGATTCAATTTAGTTAATGGGCATTAGCAGTGATGGATGACATGGCCAAATAATTCACTAGTAATATTGGTCTATGTGGATCACATTTTAGTATTCCCATAAGTTAATATGCTTTTTGTGCACAAATGTACATTTGCAAAATATGAATGACTAGTTAACTCCTAGTATGGTTTAGTAAATACATCAAAATATGAATACACTAAAATTAATCTACAAATAGCGCTGCTTTACTTTGTAATTGTTTAGCAAAGAGGAAAGAGAACCAAGTGAGGAGACGCAAGTCAGATTGGAAAGTATTATAATGTTTCACAGGCTACACGTACCTCCACTCTTTCTAAGGTGCTCTGAGACATGTATTGTCGGTATATGGAGGTCGTGATTTTTTTTCCATGTGTGGCGATGTGTTGTTTCCAGCTTAATAGGTTGTCCATGATCCCCAGAAGTTTAATTGATTCTACTACCTGGAGTGGATGGTGTATAATTGTGACAGCAGGTGATGGCTCATCAATCACCAAGGTATTTATGTATATGGCGACTGTTTCAATACGACTGATGGTCACATGGTTGTTGATGAGTCAGCTAGGCCTAAGGCACGTTAAGGATTTCTTATAGTCGTTGGAAATTTTGTCTAGACTGATGCTTACTTTCTCCATCCAGATACTTCCAATGACAGGAGGTGTTTTTCAAAGCATCACATATTTAAGGAGATGAAGAATAAGGGTCCCAGTCTAGTACCTTGTACTCGACAGGAACCACCGGTAGCGTGCATTGCCGTCTATAACTGAGGATATCAGGCATCTATGATACTATATTGGGATTAAACCCCAATTTCATGTGTTGGTGATGATGGTAGTTTGATCAATAAAGTGAGATATGCCTTCCTGAAGTTGACAAAGAACTGTGCAAGAGTAGGTTCCTCTTTCCTAGGATTTGATTGCTTTAGTTTATAAAGCTAATTACACAGCGATACTTTGATACTGCCAGATTGTTTAGTCTTAACTATTTAGTGGTTGTGTCAAAGGTATTCCCAATTGAATACAAAATACTCACAGCTTAGACTAGGAATTGATGTTATAGCACAATAAAGGATCTGTGAAGGTGGAATGAGCGATTGGAGCGACGAAGGTGGTGAGCGTGGTTATTGCATTATTTGTGTATGAATATGTTTATACCGGTGCATGTGCTACTTTCCCTTTTGCTTATAAATGAGCTGCCTCGTTAGGACTAGTTTGTTTGTTGTTGTTCGCATTCCTTTATATATAAATTTGTATCTGTATACGATACACCAATATGTATTTACTTGCCACTGGGAAAATACTACGACGTATGTTACTGTGTGCGATACTCGTTCAGTGTGTGTGTGTGAGTGTGTGTGTGTGTGTGTGTGTGTGTGTGTGTGTGTGTGTGTGTGTGTGTGTGTGTGTGTGTGTGTGTGTGTGTGTGTGTGTGTGTGTGTGTGTGTGTGTGTGTGTGTGTGTGTGTCAAATGACACACTCATTCAGTTACTTTCACTCTCTCTCTCTCTCATGCGTGTGTTAAATATGACAGTTCCTTGCACCAGTTCTGTCCTTCTCTGAGAGTTTATTTATGAAAGTAAACATAGAACCGGTATTATTGAATTAGGAACGTTATTTCACCTTTTGATGCAACTTTTAATATAATAAACTCTAAATTCAATTATACTATTTTGACTTCCATGAATACAATTTCAGAGATACACTGAATTGATGCAGTGAACTATATGCAGCTGCATTATTATGTATGTGCATTTGCATTAGTATGAATATGCATTTGTGTCCGTGCATTAACTACTAATGTGCATTTAAGCTACCAATGTGTATTTGCTGTATAGTAGGCGAGGTACCCACACCCTGTACGGGTTAAGGGGGGTCACCGGCTTTTATTATCTTTCTCTCCTTTTCTCTCTTTCCTTGGCTTGTTTTCATTCGGCCCCATTCAGCCAACTGTTTTATAACGTTTATCCCCATCCAGGTGTCGATTTCTTCCTGGCGAGCGAAAGCGATCCATCATTGTATGGAGAAATCCGGCTTCGCAGGAGACACTTTTCTATCGAAAAATTTACAAATTTAGCTTGCTGTACAAACAAATATATATATATATATATATATGCTGGCGAGCGGTAAATATGGACACCTGGATGGGGTTAACTTCTTAAAACAGTATGGTGAATGGGGACGAATGGATAAAAGCCAAAGAGAGAGGGAGAGAAAGAGAAAAAACAGAGGTGGGCCCCCTTAAAGAATAGTCTCATTAATCACGTTCAGGGCTACATTTTGACAATACACGTTACGGAATTTGTACCGCCCCCCCCCCCCCCCCCATGCCACTATATGTTGCTTGCATTTCAAGGATTTGTTCCTAAAAAACAAATTATATAAATAACAATCTCCAAGTATACAGACAGGAATGAAGCAGGCAAGGGTTAAGGGTTAGGTCACGAATGTTGGTAATAGCTGGCCACTTTACCGATGTTGGCAAAGGATAACATGACCTACTTCGCCAAATTGTTGGGAAAAATTAATGCTTTCCTGTAAGAAATTGAATGAAAATATGAGTCATATAATACATGATCGTACATACATAATATTGGTAAATGCCTTTAGCCATTTGAAGCAGGTCTTCAGCGATAAACACCAACACATTTACATCAATTAGCATTTTTACGAGAGTTCCGATATTTTCTGTGTAAGAATATTATCATAAAGACAAATTGTATAGTAGTAGCTATTTTGGAATTCAAATGGAAAACAAAACAAAGACCTTTTGGCCTATAGAGTTTCTATCACCAATCTTGATTAAATATTACAACTACATGGTTATTACTTTGGTGGAAATAGAAAGAAATATTTCTTGTTTATTTGGAATTTATTTCGTGAGTTGTATGATGAACAAGTACAACGTAGATTGCATAGTAACTAATTTGTTTAGCATATATATAGTATGATTACGGTTTAAGAAAGAAATTTAACCATCAACGAACCAGGTGGCTTCTAGATTCATATTGTCCAAGATCATAAAAGGACTAATGTAAAGATGAACTTTTGAAGGGTGTAAGTAGAGAGCATAATATTATCTCACACATTAATTAGCACGTTGCTAAACGTAAATAGCCCAAACCCAGGCAGCCGATGGAAACTCAAGATACAACTCTTGTTGGAGTTATCTGGGTCATACGGAGACGCCCTTTAAGTGGGGAAGGTTGATATTATTGGCTCCCCTCCTCCCTCTAGTTTAGTCCCACTAGTTTTGACATTTTAAGTCTTTAGCGACAATAATTGGGCGATTGTAAGACCTTTCGTACCCTCTATTTGTCAATATTAAGACCTTTTGTGCCATTTAGGTGCCGATTTATTCCTGGCGAGCGATAGTGAGCCTGTAATTTTAGGAGGAATCGGCCTTAGGCAGGAACATTTTTATGCCGAAATATGTACACATTTATATGGAAGGAGGGGGTCTTTTTTTTTTTTTTTTTTTTGTATTTGTTTAAAGCTTGATGGAGGTCTAGCGAGGAAACTAAACCATAAATATATTAATAAATAAAAAACCTAAAAATAAACCCTACCCTCTTAAGCATGAAAGAGATCGCAGAAGTAGGATTCAAGCACTGTCTATATTAATTAGGGTATGGACTACAGTGGATACAAAATATAAAACTTCCTCGTCCAGGGGAGTTGGCAACTGGCCTTACAGGGTTTCAATAAGCACTTGCACCTCAATGTTCAGTGAAGATAGAGGAATTTCTTGGTATATCAACTATATTCTAACATTATGAAAGTTTGCATATACTTCTAGTTTGAATTATATACCCTCGTGCCCCATGCTTGATTTTTATTATTACAAATTTATAAGTCTGCATCTTGCATTGACATTGTTTCTTTGTAGGTGTCGTTTGTGTATTGGACGTGTTTGTATGACGCTGGTCTTTGATTGATTACTTTTGGATGTTATCGGGGGTGTGTGTGTATGTGTGTGTGTGTGTGTGTTTTAAAAAGAGAGCATGAGAGAGTATCTGTGGAATGAGAGTGAGAAGGAGAGTGAGGGTTACGAGTGTATTACCTGGAGCGAAAAATACAATTGTTTGCAAAGAAAAAATGCAATAGCACTAGATCCTCTGGAAGTAAAAAACTGTGAAGTAAGTGAACTGAGTGGAAACCGAGTTTTCCATGGAACCTGTCAAAGCACAGCGTTTACAGGCACAACAAAAGAGAAAGGAAAAGCAAGAGAAGGTACACGGAAGCGACTTTAGTTACAGTACTTTTAGATATAGTACTTGTTAATTTTCTATTCACTTTGTCTATAGCATTCCGTTGATATATATGTATCTATTACGCCCCAAAATACAATCATATCACGCCAACTTATATATTTATTGTAAAATCTGATAAGGCATCGTAACAAGTTCATGATAGATAGGATTTTATCGTATGTTAGCAAGATTATGTTAATCATTAACACCATCAAAACTCATGTTATGCAAGAATTATGATACTATTCTTATTCCAGATATTACTTGAGGTCTTTCATGTGATGAAAAGGTCATCTCGGGAAATGAGAGTAAGGTTGAAAAACAAATATATTTCTTTGGCTAGGAGTACTTAACATACCTTGAGTATTTACTCCAAGATTTAGATCGTATAACCAGGTAGCTGCAACATTACATTTACAGCTTAAACGTGTGAAAGAGACGAAGCTCGAGCTGGGATTGAGAAGTCGAGGATTCACAATATGTTTCTGAATTGTGTTGCTCTAACATTAATATAAACAGCTAGTATTTTTGTTAAAGCTCCCCTCAACATGCATCTATGTTAAGATCATAATATATATGTTGTTATTTGCTTTCCCTTGTATTCCTTCCTAATCTGTTGCCTTTCATTGCCGATCATGCTCTTAAAATTTGAATGGGAAATTTAGGTTTTTCATTATTTTTATTTATTTTTTCTCTACTAAGCATATTATTTGAAGTCCTTCTAAAGAAGCACACGGAGAGGGCAGGCTGTTGCCTGGAAGCCGTCAAAGTTCTCCACAAATTCAGGAATGATATTTATTAATCGCCTGTCAGATATCCCGGCAAAGGATATATTGTAAACAGGTTGATTTGGCAATAAAGAGACGAATAAAATGGATACACAGCAAAATTAGTGATATATAGTAAACTCAGTCCCCGAATAGATAAATATGAATGATTCTAGAGTAATGATAAATATATAGGCTCCTGCTCCTCACAACTGGTCCTCCCGGCTATAGGGGACCCCTGGAGGGGTGGCTGTTGCCCTGGAAGCCACCAAAGTCTTCTACTAATTCCGGAATGTTTATTAATCGCCCGTCAGAGGCCCGGGCGCGGGAAAATTAAGAACTTTTTTTCTGGCCGGGTTATAAATTCGGCGATGATTGGCGATAACGATGATCATATATCATGAGGGATGAAAGACGCTTGGCTGAGAAATAGAAGACGAAATTACACCATTTCTCGAGCTGTGAGGAATATCGGCATCAGCTGAGGCTATCTCGGTGGTGCTTCCAAACATTGCAGGTATCACCGGATCCATTATTTGCACAAATATGGCTTACCACCACATACTGAAATTTTCATATTTTGAATACAATCGCGGATATTTTCAAAAAGTATCTACTTATGCCAATAACCCAGTTCAAATAAAATACTATGCAAAGTTTAATTAAGATAATCTCAAATCTAGCACAAACTTTGAGGCCAACAAATATTTATATTATTTGATTAGTATAAGTTGATTGAACTAAAAAATAGGAATGCATGACAATTTTTCGCAATGTTAATGCAAAGATAGCTATGAGGTATCCTTCTTTCCTAAAAGGACAAATTAATAACTCTGGCAGTTGCAAGAATTACATCATCAATTGCAATCTGTATATCATGTAAGTGGTAGGTACACTCGGATACCATAGTCTCTTGCCCACTCATAAGAATTCGTGGACTCTTTATGTTTTTTTTTGTGCAATTTTAGCTATCTGGATGATTTGTTTTTTATATATATATATATATTTTGTTTTTCAATAGAAAATATATGTAGTTCTGTAGACAATTATTATCGTAAATTCGTTTCCAGATATCTATCTATCTATCTATCTATCTATATGCTCAGGCCCAATCCCCACTTGGGGGTAGCCGACTCAAGACAGAGCAAGAACAGGGAAAACACAAAAACAACATAAAACAACAAATAAACACAGATAAAAAGCACAAACTCACACACATCCAGGTCACCCAGGAGAGGACCCAGAGACCAGGGTCACCAAGGTCGCTCCAGCACTCCCCCGGCCCCCGACCACCCGGAGAGGTTCCGATCTCGGCAGGCAGACATGCAGCGGAGCCAAAGCCACAAGCCCTCCCACCACACTTCCAGGCGCACCCTTCATATTAATCGTCTCCCCGGGCCAGGCACCTGATGGACTATTATCTAGTCCAACTTGCGCCCGACCCCTTATATATATCCAGATATATTTGTCCATAATTAGAAATAGATAAAGTCCATGAACATAATTATGAGTGGGCTAGAGGCAGTGGCATCCGAGTGTAAAACATTAAAAGGAGATTAATAGAATCAAGCAGTGTAAAGGAAGACGGAATTGCTGTTATAAAACTAGGTATTGTATGAGGTGTGCTACTGTGACGGCAATTTTCGCTGCATAGTTTCTTCAACTCACAAAGTTCTGGTGACCATTACAATTTGTACAGTTCTTAGGATATATAAGGTTGCGCCAGTTGCAATCTATGAACTTATAATGCCAAGTTCTGAAGGATCTGCGCTATAACAATGTATTGTATTGTCTCGTTTGCGTTCGATACTGATTAAAATGTGTGCGTAGCCACTTATGCTCTCCACTGTAGGTTACAGTGAAACTAAGACTCGTATTTTTTTTTCTATGTGAATGAAGGAGACAACAGGCATAACTGCCTGCAGCGAGTGCCTCCCCCAGATTTCAAAGAGTGACAGGGCCGAAATCAAGGGGATGCTAGACATCTCAACACCATGCCATCTCACCACACAAACAAGAAGACTAACCTCAACACCATGCCATCTCATGACCAGACCTTTTCTTCACCAGTCGGTTTCATCACCATACCACCTCAATACCAAGCCAATTCGATACCAAGGCATCTCAATACCACACGTTGCCACATCTACTGTCCTGTACAGTGATCACGGTTACCCCCCCCCCCCCCTCTCTCTCTCTCTCTCTCTCTCTCTCTCTCTCTCTCTCTCTCTCTCTTTCTCTCACTCTCTCATCTATGCAATAAAGATAGGGATACAAATTGCTCTCTACCCACTTAAGGTAAAAGTTTTCGTTTATTTTGACACACACATCAGGCCTACACGTGTTATATATACACTATGAATTATATATATATATATTTTTTGTTTTCTTTCTATATTCCAACTACTCCCTCTCGGGCAAAGGCTGATAGCCTTTACACTCTACTGCTGAACACGGTGAGGCCCGTGAGGTCTTGTTCCAGCCTAGGGAGTGAGACATGCGAAGCACCTATTCACGGCTCGAACCCAACTCCATCTCTGAAGCTGTATATATACAGTATATATATATATATATATATATATATATATATATATATATATATATATATATATATATATATATTTATTGCAGTACCGGTAATGTGTGTTTTATATTTCAAATATATTTAGACGGCTTTGTACTGCCTAGGAAGGGTCATGTTAGCTATGGTTCATTGAGATGGTTTGTAGCACTATAACTGATAGACGTCCTTCCTAATTTGAATAAGATCGCATAATAGTTAGTAAATTAAATGAATGCGACCGAACTATTTCCTTAGGTACAGTATATTAAATAATTTAAGCTATGACAGGGGTTTACGGTCTATTCGCCCACATTAGGAATTTGTTCGCCCAAACAATGAAGTTCGTTAGCCCACACCATAAAGTATTTGTGCCCACAATTTGAAGTTTGTTATCCTCCCACACTCTAAAATGGCTTCTAAAGGATGCACATTTTGTGTATTATGTTGACGACAAAATGTTGTCCATTCATAATAAAATAATGCTATGAGTAATTTGTGTTATCTCATTTCCGGACTTAACTTAGTTTAAATATCTTCAAATGAATTGGTTAACTTTTCATCATATTCATATTACTAACTCTGTGTAATGCTGAGGCTCAGCATTTTGTTTTAATCCACATTGTCTGACCCATTCAGTATCTATGAGAGAGAGAGAGAGAGAGAGAGAGAGAGAGAGAGAGAGAGAGAGAGAGAGAGAGAGAGAGAGAGAGAGAGAGAGAGAGAGAGAGAGAGAGAGAGAGAGAGAGAGAGAGAGAGAGAGAGAGAGAGAGAGAGAGAGAGAGAGAGAAAAAAATATATGTAGCTCATATTCAAGAAGCAACTCATAAACAAATATATAACAATACTAGTGAAGCATTGTACAACTAGGAATGTCCTGTGTTTTAGTGTGTGAGGAGACTAATGACGTGACCGATTAGAAGGATTAGAGTAGGAGGAGAAGGTATAATAATGATATAGGATTAACTCGGGTCACCTTTCCCCGGCCACTTTTCTGGGCAACTATATTCTGGAATATCTAATGTTAACTTTGGAAGGTTCTAAATGTATGTTATAATTAAAATGTAGATCATGGTCATTATGTCATTCAAACTCAGCACAGTTGTCAATTATATACATAATAGTTCCTCATAGTGCTGCCACAAACATAACTGTCGATCGAAAATTTCCGGAAATAGCCTGCACCTGTGCACTGTTTCCTGTATACATTTTATGTCAACTACTCTAACCTGAAAAGTCCTACATAATTATTATCAATCGTAATTTATTGAAATACTAACAAGAACATTGCTTATTATATTTTTTTGGATTTGAATGCTCAGTAATCTTTCAATTTATGCATTTTAGTTATCACGGTCATTTTCGTTATGTGTTGACCAGTTGCCAAGCAAAGTTTGTGAAATGTTTCACTCTTCTATCAGTATATTACCGGTAAGGAACTCCCAGCGGACTATCCCTTATTCCTCAACAACACGAAAATCAATCCTTCATCTTCTCTTAATATTCTTGGTGTCTCTTTTTCTTCTGCTCTCAGTTGGAAGGACCATATTACCAGTCTTGCTAAGGCAGCCTCCCAGAAGCTGGGTGTGCTCAACCGCCTTAGGGGGTTCTTTTCCCCTGCACAGCTTCTTGCTCTGTACAGGGGCATAGTGCGTCCTTGTATTGAGTATTGTTCACATGTGTGGGGAGGTTCCTTTCACACCGCTCTCCTAGACAAAGTTGAAAGGAAGGCCTTTCGTATCATTAACTCCCGTCCAATCACCAACTCTCTGCAATCTCTCTCTCTCCGCCGCAATGTTGCATCTCTCTCGCTATTCTATCGCTACTATAATAATCAGTGTTCCTCAGAGCTATCCCAGTGCATACCACCTCCTTTACGTAGGGCACGTGGTACCCGTCTTGCAACTCAATCCCACCCCTACTCTGTGCAACTCTCCAACCCAAGAGTGAAACGTTACTCTCAAACTTTCTTCTACTCAACAGCTGAGCTCTGGAACTCTCTCCCAGAATCAGTCTTTCCCTCTTCCTATGACTTAAATTGCTTCAAACTCCGTGTGTCCGGGCATTTTGGCTCGAACGTCCCTTGATTTTGGCCCTGCCACTCTTTCAACTATGGGGGAGGCACTCGCTATAGGCAGTTCTGCCTTTTGCCTCCCTCAGTCACATAGAAAAAAACAAAATTACAACAATCAGTGTTCTTCAGAGCACTCTTAGTGCATACCCCGTCTCCCACTCCTATTCTGCCCAGCTCTCCAATTCAAGAAATAGAAAATGTTCTCGGTCTTTCTTCTACTCAACAAACTCTCTCCCTTAATTAATCTTTCCTTCATACTATGACTTAAACTGCTTTATATTCCGTGTGTCCAGGCATGAAGACCCCAAAGACCATTGAATTTGGCCCTGTCACTCTTTTAGCTTTGGGGGAGACACTAGTTACAGGCAGCCTGACGTTTGTCTCCTCCATACACACATAAGAACATATATTTATTGAAACGTTTTGCTGTCTTCCAAGTTGTATAAAATAACAAAAACGTAAGTTGAAAAGTATACATCTACAATACATAAACCGATATTAGAAACACTAAATGAATGATATACAACAATTCACATGAAATAATTATATGATAGGACAACCTATCAATTTTGTTTTGTTTTTCATACTGTAGTATGAAAAACATGTTTTTTTATATGTTGTCCTGTCATATACTTTTCAACTCATGTTGTTATTTTCAGTCAACTTCAAATCGCTTAATAGTCAGATAAGTTTGAAGTTCGAGTTAGATGCACTGTATAAGAATGTGTACATTACAGTTGTAACTTGTAAGGAAATAAGGCAATCTAGTAAATGTCTTTGATTATGAACAGGCTCTTAAAGTAGTTTATTGGAGTTAATAGCAATACAAAAATAAGAGGTTAAGAGTTTAGCGTGGACATACCGGTATGTAATACATTGAAAACCGATAGTTAATAAATTATTATGTGAAGTACATTTTTGTTTTATTTAATTATTATAATTATTATTTTTTTGCTAGCATTATGTACATCGATCTGGGTGTCCATTATCTCTCGATACCTTCACCTGACCTAATCGACGAGTCGAGTAATTTAGCCAAGTGAGATGAGTTCTAAAATCAACTTAGTTCTACTGATGACTGAATTATACAGTATATGATTGATTGTAATTCCTCTGAAACAGCCCAAAAAAGAACAAATACAATTATATAGATATACTTGTCATGAAGGAGCTTATAAAGGGTTTTGCTTGCATTCATCAAAATAAGTAAATTTGGAGGGGAATGATAACCTACTTAAGGAAATAACTGACACATAGATACTAAATTGTGTAAGGAAATTAAGTAGGGCAATGCTAATCATATTATAGAACGTTTTGTATATACAAATAAATGTTTGCAATCACAAGTTAAACAACGTGTGCAAATAATTATAAAAGAAGCAGAAATTCAAGTTTGGGAAGCTTGAAAAGTTAAATGAAAGGTAGAGTCAATTGATTAACTTAACCGATTAGCTTTTAAAATTAACATAACTTAACTAGTTAATTCCCAAATTCGAGTTAACTTAATTTAACTTAGTTGATAAAGAAATACAATAAACTTAACTTAACAAGTTAATTTAATGAGTTAATCGACCCAACTATATATGTACATATATATATATATATATATACCGTATATATATATATATATATATATATATATATATATATATATATATATATACATAAGAGAGAGAGAGAGAGAGAGAGAGAGAGAGAGAGAGAGAGAGAGAGAGAGAGAGAGAGAGAGAGAGAGAGAGAGAGAGAGAGAGAGAGAGAGAGAGCGCGCTAATGGGTACATGAATTCACGATCAAGACAATACCAATAAACCTAACAATAACATTATTTAAGTTCCCCATCTTCGGATGAAATGATGAATAGCTTATCCGAGGTTTATGTCATGTATTTAAGATCTGATATATTTTATCATAAACACAAATTAAAACATATATACGAAGAAAGTATACGAGAAAGTACAACGTAGAATGACAAAAAGTGTCTATAATAATATAAATCTTTCAAATCTTCCATATGAAGATAGGTTGAAGACATTAGGCTTACATTCGTTAGAGAGACGCAGAGTTAAAGGGGATATGATTATATATTATATAATTATAGAGGTGTTCAAGTGGGTAAGTGGGATTAATAAAGGGGCCATGAAAGATGTGCTGAAGCTCAGTGATTGCGAAAGAACTCTAACAAATAAGAACATAAGAAAATGGGAGTCTTCAGAAATCCAATTGGCACACACAAGGCAGATCCCTCTCACACCCAAACCCTATTACAAGGCCTAATTATAGGCCCAGCTCACTAATACCATGAGGACCGACCTCACCAAAAACGGTCAGAGGCCCGCACCTGGCAGATCCCCCTCACACCCAACCCATCTTGTCCATATGCCTATCTATTTTTTTCTTAGAGCTCTCTATCGTTCTTGATCCCACTATAGCGCTTGGTAGCCTATTCCACCTGTCTACAACTCTGTTACCAAACCAATATTTGCCTATATCTTTTCTGAAACAAAATGCATCTAATTTGAAACCAATTGTTCTAGTTCTTTCGCTATCACTGAACTTTAGTACATCTTTCATGTCCCCTTTACCCACTAACCCACTTGAACACCTCTATCATATCCCCTCTAACTCTGCGTCTCTCTAACGAATGTAAGCCTAATTACTTCAACCTTTCTTCATATGGAAGATTTCTAATATTATGAATCATTTTTGTCATTCTTCGCTGTACTCTCTCCAACGAATCTATGTCCATTCTGTAATAAGGACACCAAAATTGGACAGCATAATCCATATGAGGTCTCACTAATGACAAGTAAAGTTTCAAGATAACATCTGCAGTTCTGTTACACTCCTTGAGATGAACCCTAGAATCCTGCTTGCCTTGTTACGAACGCTTATACACTGTTTTCTAGGTTTCAAATCATTGCTAACAAACACACCCAAATCTTTCTCGCAGTCTGAGTTTTTTTAATTCCGTATTAGCTAGTTTATATTTTGCATTAGTATTCGTCTTCCCTATCTTTAATACCTTGCATTTGTCAATGTTAAAATTCATCTGCCAATTTACTGACCATTCGTGTAAGGTATCTATATCCATTTGGAGGCACTCTATGTCGCTATCTGAATCTATTGTTCTTCCTATTTTGGTATCGTATGCAAATTTACTTATCCTACTAGTTATACCTAAATCAAGGTCATTTATGTATATAATAAACAACAGTGTACCCAATACAGATCCCTGGGGGACACCACTCTTGACTGATCCCCACTCTGACTTAGTACCATTTATGCTGACTCTCTGCTTCCTACCAATTAGCCATGACCTAATCCATCCCAACAACGACCCACCTATTCCATGCGCCTCAACTTTTCTCATCAATCTCTCATGAGGGACTCTGTCGAAAGCTTTACTGAAATCTAAATATGACTTGTCATTATCTACCGCTTCATACACTTCTGAGAAACAAACTAAGCAAATTAGTAAGGCAAGAACGTCCCTGAGTGAATCCATTAAATTAAATGTTTCTAAGTGGTTTTTAATTTTCCTAGCAATAATTGACTCTAGTAGCTTTCCTATGATTGATGTACAAAGGAAATCAAGCAACAACAGGTCTAGTGACCCTTCTAGGCTGCTTGTCCTCCAAAACACTGAGGATCAAGTGTCCAAACAGTGGTTTAGAGTGGTTAAGGGAAAATTGGAGAGGGAATTACTGCCCTGGAACTAATGTCCGTGGCAGGATTAGGAAGTTAGTAGGGGACAGATGGGTTAGTAACATAACACAGTTATAAGTAATCTTTCGTATATCTGGAAAAAATATAGTAACGTCTTAGTAATATACAGTATATACCAATAATCCTTGATGAATCTGATGGGAGGGGGCATAAAGTTATTAATTTACAAACGCAGTCAGTCGCGGGTCTGATGCAAGATATTTGTCTAGGCAAGGGGGGATGGTGGTGGGGGAGGAGGAGGGATGGTGGGAGAAGAGGAGGGGTGATGGGAGAGGAGGATGAATGGTGAAAGAAGGGAAGGGGTGGTGGGAAAGGAGAGATGGTGATGAGAGAGGAGTAGAGATAGGGGGAAGGGAGGTGAGGGGAAAAGCTACAGTGTAGGTTAGGAAGGAGGTGTAGAAGTGAGAAGGGGAGGAGAGGTAAGATGTTGGGAAGGGAGGGAGGGAGGAGAGGTAGGAAGGGAGGGAGGGGGAAGGAGAGGAAGGAAGGGTGGGAGGGAAGAAAGAAGGAAGGAAGGGTGGGAGGGAGGAGAGGAAGGAAGGGAGGGAGGAAGGGAAAGGAGAGGAAGGAAGGAAGGGGGAAGGAGAGAAAGGAAGGAAGGGGGAAGGAGAGGAAGGAAGGGGGAAGGAGAGGAAGGAAGGGGGAAGGAGAGGAAGGAAGGAAGGGGAAGGAGAGGAAGGAAGGAAGGGGAAGGAGAGGAAGGAAGGAAGGAAGGAAGGGGGAAGGAGAGGAAGGGGGAAGGGGGAAGGAGAGGAAGGAAGGAAGGGGGAAGGAGAGAAAGGAAGGGGGGAGGGAGGAAGGAAGGAAGGGGGGAAGGAAGGAAGGGGGAAGGAGAGGAAGGAAGGAAGGGGAAGGAGAGGAAGGAAGGAAGGGGGAAGGAGAGGAAGGAAGGAAGGGGGAAGGAAAGAGAGGAAGGAGGGAAGGCGAAGGAGAAAGAGAGGAAGGAAGGGGGAAAGAGAGGAGGAAGGAAGGAAGGGGGAAAGAGAGGAAGGAAGGAAGGAAGGGGGAAAGAGAGGAAGGAAGGAAGGAAGGGGGAAGGAGAGGAAGGAAGGAAGGGGGAAGGAGAGGAAGGAAGGAAGGGGGAAGGAGAGGAAGGGAGGAAGGGGGAAGGAGAGGCAGGAGGAACGGGGAAGGAGAGAGTAAGGGAAGGAAGGGGCAAGGAGAGGAAGGAAGGAAAGGGGAAGGAGAGGAAGGAAGGAAGGGGGAAGGAGAGGAAGGAAGGAAGGGGGAAGGAGAGGCAGTAAGGGGGGAGGAGAGGCATGAAGGGAGGAGGAGAAGCAGAGGTGGCGGAAAGGGAGGAAGGGGGCGGAAAGGGAGAGAGGAAGGGGGCGGAAAGGGAGGGAGGGTGGAGTACAGAAAGGAAGAGGGAGTGGGAGGGAGGTGAGATAGAAGGGAGGACAGGAGGGGGAGTAGGGAAGGGGAGAGGAGAGAAATGGAGGGAGGGGGGAGAGCCAGGAAGAGGGAGTAATAGAGGGAAAGTGGGAGGGAGGTGAGGTAGGGGAGTAGGGAATGCAGGAGGGGAGGAGCGGCAAGAAAATGTTAAAACCCTACACTTCAAAACCAAGCAAGATCGAAATGACGCCCACGATGACATAATAAACCATTAACAATTATTCATACGGCCACAAATAAAGCACACATAACGATGCCTTCACGAACTTACCTAGAGGTATACGGAAAGCAAAGTTGTGTTGAGTCCATTGTCACGTAGTCTCCCTCAATCTCTCCCCCACTGGCGATGTAGATATCGCGACTCCATTAACACTCTTCTAACGATTTCGGACATCTCCAATCCTTCCCAGTCTTCATAATTAAGCAAGCACGTACACAATACCGCGAGAAAACACGAGAACAATACAGTATCCATGCAGAGGCCGGCGAAGATGGACGGTGTGGGTGGCCGAGTGAGCTGTGTGAAGGTGGGGGAAGCGGAGAGGGAGTGAGGGGTGCCAACATTACAGTACTACATACCATCTAATGACTAACTCCGTACCAGGACTGTTAATTATCTAATTAAACAACAATATTACAGAAGGGTACGCTAATATGATATATATTTTGCATCTTAAACGTGTCTGTGATATCATATAATATACAAATTATGCACTAGGTATTATAGGAGTGAATTACGAGAATGTTGGCACCCCTGTTCAGCTGGGCATGCACACAACAACCACCAAGCTTATGTTACTCTCTCATCCTTTAAAGGCGCAAATTAAAGGCCATGGGATAGAGCTCTTTAACCAGTAAAGGACCTATTACACAAACATAGGAACCTTTCACCAAATTTAAATGTTCCTTCTTTGTATATTTGTTGTATTAAATGTATTGCGGAATAATAAGACTTAAATATATAACTCGGCACCTGCATCCTAGCCAGATGCGCGCTTTCGTTTCCATCTACACTAGTCACTTTTCACAATCCTTCATTTACGAGCTTGAAATACTCTGCATGATGACCTATATGACCAAAGCTTGACCGATTGTTAACGAAACGAAACGCAGTGGTGGTTGGGAAAATGGGTCGGGAAACGTAAGAGAAAACGAAATACACTGGTACGTTGATGGCTAAACTAAGATTTTTGGTAAAAACATAATTACTCTTATACTGTAGTGTGCTTGATTGACTACCTGCAAGATTAACCCATTTAGCACGATGATGCCCATGTTATCTATTAGTTTTTAAGACGTGTTATGCAGTTTACGAAAGACCTGTGCTACTCATAGGGTTTATTAAGTTTGCATTTACCCCTTTGAATCCAAGAGGTACATTATAAGCTAAAGAAAATAGTCCAATGGTAACCAGAATATGATTGAAACTACGTCATCGTACTGAAGCGGTTAAGATGAATGGGGGGGGGGGGGGGAAGTGTTCTGGACCCTCTTCTCCCTCAAAATTAGTCCCATTTGAGATTTTAAGATATTCGCCCAAAAAAAAATTGACGATTTTAAGATCTTTAGTGACATTTCTATATAAATTTTTGTTCCTACCGAGCGATAGCCAGCCTTCAATTTAGGTGGGCGGCCGGCCCATTTGTGTACCGAAAACAATAAAACACACAATAATAATAAATAAATAAAATATCCCCTTGAAGAAGACACTTATGGAAATACCAAGCTTAGACTTTTTGTCCAGATTACCTTTCCGTTTACTCTTGTTATTATTGTGTGTGAATTTGTGTTTTGTCTGTGTTTGTTCGTTGTTTTATGTTGTGTTTTGTGTTTTCCCTGTTCTTGCTCTGTCTTGAGGCGGCCACTCCCAAGAAAGAAAAACAAAATAATAAAATTAAATTAAATATAAAATACAAAAATAAGAATAGGAAAAGTGGGGATTGGGCCTGAGCATATACTGTAGATAGATAGATAGATTATTATGTAAGACTAATGGGACGGTAATTGGATGCTATTGATTTATCACCTTTTTTGAAGATCGGAACTACATTTGCAATCTTCCAAGCTTCTGGAACTAAACCGGTTTCTAATGACTTGTTAAATAGAAATGTTAATGGGTATCTTAACTCATCTCTGCATTCGTTTAATACTCTAGCATATACCTCATCCGGACCAGGCGATTTCTGAGGTTTCAGTCTGTCAATTTCCTTAAGCACATCATAATATCTACTTATAGTAACCGTACTTAACCTATTTTCTATACTATCCTATATACCTTACGGACTTGTGGAAACTGTGCCAAATTTTCATTAGTGAAAACGGAAAGAAATTGATTATTTAATGTACTGCACATTTCTAAGTCATTTTCTGTAATTTCTCCTATCGAAGTTTTAAGGGGACCAATTACATCTCTAACCTTGGATTTATATAGTTGGTAAAAAGCTTTAGGATTATTTGTTGAGTCATTTGCTATATTGCATATAGCATATAGTATCAATGTGTCAGTTATTTCCTTAAGTAGGTTATCATTCCCTAGCTCCAAATTTACTTATTTTGATGAATGCAAGCAAAACCCTTTATAAGCTCCTTCATGACAAGTATAGGCCTATCTATAAATTTTGTTTATTCATTTTTGGACTGTTTCAGGGGAATTACCATCAATCATATACTGTATAATTCAGTCATCAGTAGATATTAGAACTCATCTCACTTGGCTAAATTACTCGACTCGTCGATTAGGCCAGGTGAAGGTATCGAGAGATAATGGACACCCAGATCGATGTACAGTATATGATGCTAGCAAAAAAGAAAACAAAATATGCACTTCATATAATGTTGACTATCGGATTTCAATGTATTACATACCGGTATGTCCACGTTAAACTCTTAACCTCTTATTTTTGTATTGCTATTAACTACAATAAACTACTTTAAGAGCCTGTTCATAATCAAAGACATTTACTAGATTGCCTTGTTTCCTTACAAGTTACAACTGTAATGTACACATTCTTATACAGTGCATCTAACTCGAACTTCAAACTTATCTGACTATTAAGCGATTTGAAGTTGACTGTAAATAACAACAAAATGGGTTGGAAAGTATACATCTACAATACATAAACCGATATTAGAAACACGAAATTAATGATATACAACAATTCATATGAAATAATCGTTTGACAGGACAACCTATCACGATTTTTTTTCTTTCATGCTACAGATTAATACAACTTGAAAGACAGCAAAACGTTTCAATAAGTATTTTGTCTTATGTGTGTATGGAGGAAACAAACGGTACGCTGACTGTAACAAGTGTCTCCCCCAAAGCCAAAAGAGTGACAGAGAACCAAATTCAATGGTCGTTGGGGTCATTATGCCTGGACACACGGAATATAAAGCAGTTTAAGTCATAGTATGAAGGACATATTAATTAAGGGAGAGAGTTTGTTGAGCAAAAGAAAGGCCGAACAAATTTGGTAATTCTTGGGTTGGAGAGCTGGACAGAATAGAAGTGGGACTGTGTTGAACGGCGGGTGCCTCACACTGCGGAGAGGGGGTATGCACTGAGAGTGCTTTGAAGAACACTGATTGTTGTAATACTGATAGAAGAGTGAAACATTTCACAAACTTTGCTTGTCAACTGGTCAACACATAACGAAAGTGACTGTGATAACTAAAATGCATAAATTGAAAGATTACTGAGCATTCAAATTCAAAACCGAAAATAAGCAATGTTCTTGTTAGTATTTCAATAAATTACGATTGATAATAATTATGTAGGACTTTTCAGGTTAGAGTAGTTGACATAAAATTTATACATGAATCAGTGCACAGGTACAGACTATTTCCGGAAATTTTCGATCGACAGTTATGTTTGTGGCAGCACCATGAGGCGCTATTATGTATATAATTGACAACTGTACTGAGTTTGAATGACATAATGACCATGATCTACATTCTAATTATAACATACATTTAGAACCTTCCAAAGTTAACATTAGATATTCCAGAATATAGTTGCCCAGAAAAGTGGCCGGGGAAAGGTAACCGAGTTAATCCTATATCATTATTATACCTTCTCCTCCTACTCTAATCCTTCTAATCGGTCACGTCATTAGTTTCCTCACACACTAAAACACAGGACATTCCTAGTTGTACAATGCTTCACTAGTATTGTTATATATTTGTTTATGAGTTGCTTCTTGAATATGAGCTATATATATTATCTCTCTCCCTCTCTCTCTCTCATATATGGAAGTCTTATATGTACTGAATGGGACAGACAATGTGGATTAAAACAAAATACTTAGCCTCAACATTACACACAGTTAGTAATATGAATATAATGAAAAGTTTACCAATTAATCTGAAGATATTTAAACTAAGTTAAGTCCGGAAATGAGATAACACAAATTATTTTTAGCATTATTTTATTATGAATGGACAACATATTGTCGTCAACATAATGCAACAAATGTGCATCCTTTAGAAGCCAGTTTAGAGTGTGGGAGGCTATAACACACTTCAAAGTGTGGGCGAAAAGACTTCATTCTGTGGGCTAACGAACTTCATTGTTTGGGCTAACAAATTCCTAGTGTGGGCATAAAGACTTGTGGGTGAATAAACCGTAAACCCCTATCATAGCTTAAATGATTTAATATACGGTACCGAAGGAAATAGTTCGGTCGCATTCATTTATTTTACTAACTATTATGCGATCTTATTCAAATTAGGAAGGACGTCTATCAGATACAGTGCTACAAACCATCTCAATGAACCTTAGCTAACATGACCCTTCCTAAGCAGTACAAAGCCGTCTAAATATATTTGAAATATAAAACACACATTACCGGTATTGCAATATATATATCGTTTATAGTGTATATATAATACGTGTAGGCCTATGTGTGTGTCAAAATAAACGAAAACTTTTACCTGTAGTGGATAGAGAGCAATGTTTATCCCTATCTTTACTGCATAGATGAGAGAGAGAGAGAGAGAGAGAGAGAGAGAGAGAGAGAGAGAGAGAGAGAGAGAGAGAGAGAGAGGAGAGGAGAGAGAGAGAGAGAGAGAGAGAGAGAGAGAGAGAGAGAGAGAGAGAGAGAGAGAGAGAGAGAGAGAGAGAGAGAGAGAGAGAGAGAGAGGGGGGGGGGAGAGGGGGGGGGTACCCGTGATCGCTGTACAAGACCGTAGATGTGGCAACGTGTGGTATTGAGATGCCTTGGTATTGAATTGGCTTGGTATTGAGCTGGTATGGTGATGAAACCGACTGGTGAAGAAAAGGTCTGGTCATGAGATGGCATGGTGTTGAGGTGACTCGTCTTGTTTGTGTGGTGAGATGGCATGGTGTTGAGATGTCCTGATACCAATCAAGGGACGTTCGAGCTACAATGCCTGGACACAAAGAGTTTGAATCAATTTAAGTCATAGGTAGAGGGAAAGACTGATTCTGGGAGAGAATTCCAGAGTTCAGCAGTTGAATAGAAGAAAGTCTGAGAATAACGTTTCACTCATGGGTTGGAGAGTTGCACAGAGTAGGGGTGGGATTGTGTTGCAAGGCGGGTACTACGTACCCTACGTAGAGGAGGTGGTATACACTGGGAAAGCTCCAAGGAACACTGATTATTGTAGTAGCGATAGAATAGCGAGAGAGATGCAACATTGCTCTTCTTATTGTATATGGAGGGGAGGAAAATTGTATCCTCTGGTAATACGTTTTATACACTTATATGGTGATACAATTGCCAAGACATGAACAACAAATAGACGCTCTGGAGAACTGCTTGTATTAAATTACCCACCTAACTAGTTAACCCGGACAGCGTCGTGTATGTAAAACGTACGCATTAACGTTCAAGCCAATGGAGCACTGTGTGCATAATTTTTGCGCATCTTCTTCTCGCGTACGTTCATATTCCCAGGCTGAGATTGTATCACGTGTGGAGGGTTGGATGGATGTTGCCAAATCTCACCTTGCTGTAGGCAGTGTGTTCAGAGCAGACCATGCCCCTCGGGCCTTATATGGCAATACAGCTAGACTCAGTGGCTAGGTGGGGGTGAGGAGAGGGTGTGGTGAGGTTTGGGTGCTTGGGAGACGGGGTTTTAGTGAATAGTGCCACATGTATAGCCACCATATATCACAAGAATGAAGCAAAAAACATAAACGAAACAACGTAGCAACATAGGTAGGCTCTGTGGGTAGACGGGGGTTGGTTTGAGGGTAGGGTGGTGTTTGGGTGCTTCGGTGAGTGCGGGGGAGGGAGTGGGGGGTCTGATGAATGTTGCAACATGCTTTGCTACCATATCCAGCACTTATGGAGCGAACTACATGTATTATTATGTTTTTTCCACCAACCAACTTCACCTCTAAACTTACTTAATGAAATCAACAAATACATGTGGCACTCCAAGGACTCGGACCTAGGACACTCACATCGGAATTCCGCGCACTTATGCATTACGCTATCAAGACGCAACAGAACAACCCAAGAACCAAGTGAAGGCAATTGGCCGGGCGGGGATGGGACAAGGTGAGGGGGTTGGGGGGTAATATTGTATTGGGGATGTGGTGAGTTGTTGGGGGCGGGTGGAGAGGTTGGGTGCCTGTGGCCACATGTACAGCCAATACAGCCCACATCAAGAGAGGCGATAATGTTTTTATCCAGTAGTAATGATACTATCGCAACCCTGCATCACAGGGTCGCGGCGGTTTAGGCGGGAACTGTTTGAATGGAGTTTGGTCAGTGTTTAGTGCGATTTGTCGGTTTTTGTGGGTTTGAAGGGATAAAATGTTTATTATTACATGAATGTCATGCCATAGGCTCCATGTATTGAGCGAAATAACTGATTAAAAAGGTAAGTGACAAGTTGACGACCCTGGGAACTTCGAGTGCTGCCATTTATGTGGGAATATTTTTCTCTATATTTTCTCATTGTTTTCGAGTTTCTGTGGGCTTCTTGGTATAATCATAGCCTGATGAGTGTTGCTACATTTATAGATGCTGTGGCAAGCATCCGTGAGCAAAACACTGGGAATTTTGTGAGACGTGGCAAGAAGGTCTGGCCGGGTCGCGTGAAGGGTTGTGAGGGGCCTCATCTCAGAGGCTATAATTAGATACACGTTCACAGATTAATGCTTTTAGGCATACAAGCATGGGGATAAGACAATAGTGTTTCTGACATACGTGACCACGTCACACAGCTTCTGTAAATTTTTGGAGAGAAAAGAAACCAAAAGGTCCTCAGCTTCCAAGCTGATACCGACCAGTCAACATGTCACGCTGCCGTCCCAGTGTTGGCGCTATTACAAAGATCTAGCACCATCATTTATGGATATACAAAGCACTGCTATGGTCCAAATGCAGCTAGAAGACTCATCACTTTGGCTGTCAAAGGGCAGGTCCCAGATGACGATTTTGGCTGTGGAGCGGGCATAGCAGGTAAAAAATGACTCGTACGTTGGGTACTGGTCAACCAGACGTCTGTCCAAGTGCTGACATATTGGTTTAAATGAACTCTCGCTTCCGATTTTAGTTTTACGAATTTTATAAGTTCCGGATGTATATATACAGAGTTGGCTTTCAACCTTTCAACCCGCTCAACGTAAAGTTGGTCAAAGTTCCAGTTGACCCACCCTCGCTCTAGGACTCGCAGAATTATCTGGCAATACTGGTGTAGGAAGGTGTACAAAGATTGGGATTGGTAGAGCTGATTTCGGTTATATCATTGTTAGAACATAATTATATTAAACAAGGGAAAGTAAGCCTATCTCAAATAAAATGCATACATTGCTATGTATGATCCCGAACATTCACCCAAAGTTCGTAGATTTGCTTAAATGTTCAAGTTATTATATCCACTGATTGGCAACGCATATAAAACCTGCTGGCTGCCACAACATACTTTACTTGATTTTATAAGAATACATATTTTTGTTTTATTGGTGGCTGTTTAATGAAGGAACATTTAGTCTTCACAACGTGAACAGTACATAGTCTAATTTGCAGTAATATATATACAGGACAGACACAGGTAACACATTAATGTCAAGTGGTATCCCTGCACCAGTATTGCCAGCTAATTCTGCGAGCCCCAGAGCGAGGGTGGGTCAGCTGGAACTTTGACCAACTGTACATGCGTCATTGGTTGAGTAAGTTTGATTATTTGTATACACAACTTATATACATACTACCTACAATATACGACGCTCTGCAGTGCACAACAACGCCTTAATTGTAAATGTACTCAAACATTAACGAATTGTAGCCTACTCAGCTTAGGAAGAGCCTCCAGGAAACAAAACGGGTACTAACTATCCAAATTAACCAATCGACGCTCACAGATGCTTCCTAATCTATTACAAACAAAAATCTTTAACGGAAGCAAAAACGTGACGAGCAAGGCGCCTCGTATACCATAGCGGTTAATACGTGTAAAGATACTGTTAGCATTATGAAGCGATATTTCCACTTGGGAGATTTTTGTCTGGACCCCTTTTTCCCTCTGTTTAACTCCATTGCTTTTGATATTTCAAGACGTTCGCCCATTTAGTTTGGCGATAATAATAACTTTCGCCACATTTCTGTCAATTTTAAGACCTTTCTTGCTATGTAGGTGTCGATTTGTTTCCTGGCGAGCGGTAGCGAGCCTGTAATTTAGGAGAAACCGGCCTTTGGCCGAGACATTTGTGTACCGAACAGTGTACACATTTATCTTGAAAGGGAGTCTAGGGGGTGTAATTTTAAGCTTGATGGAGGTCTAGGGAATACACTAAAACCCTCCCCTTAAGATAAAATTGATACATCCATCTGGCTAAACTGCATCCTACCCCAAGAGTTGAGTCATCGCGAGTGAGAGTGACAAGGAGAGCAAAACACTCGAGTAATTGGCCAGGTTCCATAAACAATGTCGCAATAAGATATTAGTGTAGGGCTATAAATCGATTTTGTTTTCTGTATATATGTATCGGCAACTAGATATTTACTTATATTATAATGAGCAATAAATATTCCTTTCACTTTAAGGTATTCATAATTACACACGCTTAAGGGGGAATAGGCGTATTCATTTGCTTATTTGCTTATTTATGTATCTTCTTAATGTTTTGTTCCTCCCTAGACCTCCATCAAGCATAAAAAAAACCCATCCCAAAACCTCCCTTCAAGATAAATTTGTACGTTTTTCGATAGACAAGTGTCCCGGCCGGAGGCCGATTACTACTCTATTACAGGCTCGCTGTCGCTCGCCAGAAATAATATTAACACCTAAATTGCACGAAAGGTCTTAATATTGACAAAGAAATGGGGTGAAAGCTCTTAAAATGGTCAAACTAATGGGCTGAACGACTTAAAATCTGAAAACTAATGGGGCTAAACATGAGGAAGAAGTGAATTAACGCCAGACAATTCTCGACGGTAAAATGTATCGAAGCCCCCAGAGAGTGAGCGACAATAAAATAAGGCATATGCTGGTGTAGTTGGTCTCGACCCCCAAACATTATCGTAGTTGCAGCATGCATTATTATGATGTTATTAGTAGATACATATTATTTATTTGCACATACGTATCAGCAAATCCGTACTACCTTACATGTATTTTGAACATTGGTTCTCTCAGTTTAAAGCATTCGTAATTCCACATTCTTAAGAGCCTAGTTCAGTCATAAAAATTGAATTAACCCCTTGAAGATCATGAAGCGTTTTTGAGAGTATATTCTAGGTATAATTAGACAACTTTATATAGCTTAAGATGGATTTGTGGGAATTAGAATGGTAAAGGCTATTTCAGCTAACCATCTGACTTTCATATACCCTTCCTAATCTAAATAAAATCGTCTAATGATAGCCAGAATAAACAGCCAAAACGCAAGGATTAATGTAGATAATTCGAAAATGTCTCCCAGTCCGCGAGAGTTGAGTCATCGCGAATGTGAGTGACAAGGAGAGGAAAAGAGGGACATGAGTAGTTGGCCTGGCGCCATACGCCGCCTCCCGTCTCCACCAGCGTCCTTCAAGGCACCACCACCACACGGAATGCTGGTCTTACACTAACGTCAGACGATTTGATTTATCCTGTGAATTTTGGTACGCTCTAAAGCCTTGTCCCACCATTTTTGTTTCTGTGTGGATGAGGGAGACAAAAGGTAAAACTGCCTGTGACGAGTGCCTCCCCCAGAGTTGAAAGAGTGACAGGGACAAAATCGAGAAATATTCGAGCCAAAATGCCTGTACATATATACTATGAAGCAATTTAAGTCATAGAATGAAGAAAAGATGGGTTCAGGGAGAGAATTCTAGAACTCAGCTATTGCATAGAAGAAAAATTGGAAATATTGTTTCACTCTTGGGTTGGAGAGTTGCACAGTCTAAGGGTGGGATTGTGTTGCACGACGGGTGGTATGTGCTCTACGTAGAGAAGGTGCTATACACTGAGAGAGCTCTGAGGAACACGAATTATTATAGTAGAGGTAGAATAGCGAGAGAGATGCAACATTGCGGTGAAGAGAGAGAGAGAGATTGGGGAGAATCGGTGAGTGGACGTGAGTTAATGAGACAAAAGGCTTTCTTTTCTACTTTGTCTAGAAGTGCTGCGTGAGAGGATCCTCCCCACACATGCGAACAATACTCAATACATGGACGCACTGTGCCCCTGTACAGAGCAAGAAGCTGTGCAGGGGTAAAGAACCCCCTGAGGCGGTTGAGCACACCCAGCTTCTGGGAAGCCATTTTAGCAAGAGTGGTAGTATGGTCTTTCCAAGAGAGATCAGAAGAAAAAGAGACACCGAGAATACTGAGAGAAGATGAAGGGTTGACTTGTATTGTTGAAGTATAAGGGATGTATGTAGTATGTAGGGAAGTATAATGGGTGTAGTTTATTATTTAGCTATTTAATCAAACAGTATTCTGGGTAAACAGAAACAAATCTGCATTACATAACCTATGCTTAGGTTTGATGTACAGTTGGCCACATAAGTTCTGTTACTCTCCGTGATCTTATACATGGAAATATCATCCACATGATTGCATTACCAGTGTAGTTTCTTAGGAAGCGGTTAACACATCTGATTAGCCAACTGATAATTAAAAGAAACCACACTCACAATTCATTCATACTAATTTTACTTTCATATATAAGATCACGAGAAGGAACATATCTTATGTGGCCAACAGTACTTGGGGGCGTCCTTTCATTTGACTAAGGGTAAATTCATCTTGAAACTATGGAGACACGATGCAAGCTTTGGGTGTGAATATACAGTACACGGTACGTAAGCATTCAACTGAAACATATGATGGTACACTTCATTCATTCAAATTATGTAGGTTAATCCGTTTTTCATAAATCCGCGCCATTGTGTCCTATTTGTTTCCCCAAATATTGAACCGATACTCCTGGACATGAGTGACCGTAACTTAGTATTAATAAATCTATATACATCAGGTATCATATTGTATGTAGATGTAAAGTAATGAAGTGGTCTTATTGTACAATTATCATGCAATTAAGCAAAACACTTAAAACGTAATTGTAGGTTGTAAAATCTGACATAATTTGTATTTGTTTTACTTAGATGATACCAGAAATTGTGTAAAATATATAAAACATATTTGACAAAAATAAAAGTGGAATGTTTCAATAATTGATAACACATTATATCCTATTTTACCTGATTTTTCCTAGACACTGAATTGGCAAATATCGTTGCTATTATTGATCTTCCTTCAGTACACACCAATTCAGTAGAAATCGCTCGCGCGCGCTCTCTCTCTTTCTTTCTTTCCTTATTTTCTGTATTCTACTTTGCTGTCCTATACTTCTATATACACTGTTCCTGTCTAGTAGTATTGAGGCAGGATCACCTAGTAGGGACCACAAGGTCTGTGTAGTCTGAGTATCTGTGTAACTCTGTGTACCTCTCTCACTAAAGCCGGTGTCAGGAGCAGTATTAGAGGTGGATATGCCCGGAGACACTGATTCAGAGCTAAAATATTATGGTTCTGTGCTATCCTATCTATTATCACATCCATCCTGACTGAACTTCCCATCTGGTAGCGCCAGTTCTTACTTAATATTAGTTTTCTTATTAATTTCACTCCAACACCAAACAATTCCCAAAGAAATTAATGAAAGTAAGCATGTGGTCCACCGGGATTCGAGCCTGGGTTACCACATACAGATTTTAACAATTCTTACCTATTTAAATTAACACTTTGAATTGGGATGATGACTTGTTAATTATAATCCCGATAGAGCCCGACGATTTTGTTCAGATAAAGAAAGACATCTCTTGGTGAAAAGGACAAAAACTATCTGTTATGACTTATCTAGTACAAGTCTGTCATATTTGTTTATAAGTTGGCAATCACAATACGATGTATTACGCTTAGGAAAGACCTCACGAATTTAAAGGATTTCATCTACTGTAGATTGAGAACACCAATCTTTCCAAATCATAAAGTAAACGTGGTGCTACATGAGCGAATTTTCAGGCAATATTAGGCTTTTTCTCATTAGCATCGGCAACTGGATCGAAAGTAGATTATGTTAGGTAGCTTAATTCTTATGAAACTTACATTTTATAGCTGCCAGACTACAGTTGCCCGTATAAATTGACGGATAAATATTTCGTGTGACACCATTTTAACCCTAGTTCAGATGCAAGTTTCGGTGAAATCTAGCTCTGATCTTGCTCACAATAAATCTAGCTCTGATCTTGCTCACAATAAAAAACAAAAAAACAATTGTTTTCCTTTTCATAAATTATTTCAAATATATTTGCTAAATTTACGTTGGTCACTTCTATATCAGATAAATATATCTATATATTTATTTCATTCACAACCAATGTACATTCATTCACAACCAATGTACATTCATTCACAACCAATGTACATTCATTCACAACCAATGTACATTCATTCATAAGTGGTATAACGACCCTATAGTTATGTAAGTAATTATGATAAATATATACATCTATAATTTAGTCAACCTTCATTATAAGAGTAGTTGCTCCTATATATTCATAGTTCACAATGGTACTCCCCCGTTTATAATTATTACTCTCTTAATTCAATTTTTGTTTAAAGGCGAGTCATTGGGTCTAAAGCTATTGTGCGGATATTACATATGAGTGAAAACAAGTGAAGGAGCCTAGGCTATACTTGAATGGATTTGCTAATAACCAAGTATTATTATTTAGTTTATGGCCAATTTGAAGAACATATGTGACAATATATAGCATAAGTGAGTTAAGGATACCGATTTAAAGGGAACTTGCATTATAAGTGTTGTGTCTGAACTCATTTGAGTCTAGATCTCCACTATGAACTGACATTAAATATTGCAACATTCCCTTGAACAGGATATTTATAGTAATAACAAGTTTAGGATGGATATTTGTGAAGACGTTTCTCTCAACTAAATATGTTTTTTTTTTTTTTTTTTTTTTTAAAGTTCAATTATATAAGGTATAATACACAAAGGTTTCGTGTTGGCTATAAGGACCAAGTCAGGACATTAGAGAAAATGAGGGGCAAACCTGGTAAAGCAATTATTTTGAAACTTAGATAATAAAGTAGCCTCTGTAAGCTCGATGTGTGTGAGTTTTCTTTTTCTTGTAATTCACCATAGGTTTCATTGAGGCTAAAACAATTTAATAAGCATTTATGCTCTCTTAGTAGTAGCACAGTTATGATTAAAAATGCATAAACAAAAATATACAATAATAGAAGATTTGTATTTAATAAAGGGCGTAGGTATACGGTAGTAATACAATTATGTAGCGAGATATAATCATGATGCGTATTCAATGTGGATCCAATCTTGGGCGCTCACTGTACGTATGATACGATATCCATGTGGGGTTCATTACAGGAACAATTATATGTTCTATGTGATTATTCAAATATAACCAAACGTTTGTCAGGGATACTAGATAGCCAGATGTAGGTACCGGCCAAGATTCTTCCAATTTATATCTTATAGCTTTTGTTTATAAATCTTGAAGACAAAGACTAGGTTGAATAAAATGCTCTTTTTTAGCTTCGCGGCGCGCAGAGGAATTACTAATAATTGCTCATCGTTACGAAGTCATATTTTCTCTCATTTGATCCTAGGTTGGTTTTGATTGGTTGGCCTACACATTATATTGCTTCATTGTTTTTCTCCCTATCCACATTGACATAATCACCCTATTATTATTATTATTATTATATGAGATGCCGAAGTGTCCAACCAGGGTGCAGAAACACCATCAAGATAAATCCACACAAAACACCCGGAGGCACTGGAGAGAGACTACGGCAACTTAGGAAAAAATAAAACATATACTGTATACTGTACATATACACATAGATAATATATTATGCAGTGGAGGATATCAAATATAAATATAATACAATAAAATAGAATAAAATAAGTTTAAAAATTAGAATTAATGCTGCAAAAAAGCATTAACTCTAGACTTAAAAATGGAGATATTAGCTGAATTGACTAGCTCATTTGGCAACTTATTCCACAAGTCAACCATGGCCGGCACAAAACACCGTGAAAACTGTGTAGTAGAAAAATTAACACGGCTCATGGCAAGATCATTAAGATTGCTTGTGAAGCTAGTTGCACGAGCCCGGACATAGGGCCCAGGCAGAACCCCATGTAAGGGATGCTGAGGGTTGTTAAAAATATTAAATAAAAGACTAAGGGCACCAACTTTACGTCGATGACACAGATCAAGAGACAAATGAGGTAGAATAAAACTGATGGAATTTAGCGACCTGTCAAGCAACTTGAGATGGCAGTCAGCTGCTGACAACCAGACAGGTGAGCAGTACTCGAAATGTGGCAAAATAACAGCATAAAACGACTTGATAACTGTGGCGTCACAAGCAAATGTTTTATAAACCTTGCGAAGCAGACCAATTTTTGGGGAAATGGAAGAGGAGAAAGAACGAATATGCTTTTCAAAAGTAAGTTTGGGATCAAGAGTAACTCCTAACAAACGCAGAGTATCCACATTCTCAATTTGCTCGCCAGAAACTTGTAGATAAGGATGGGGAGGATCAAAGGTACGAGATCTGCTGATGATAATGGAGTGTGTTTTACTAGCATTAAGTTTCATGCCGCAAAGTTCACACCATGATGTAATTTTGGCTAAATCCCTATTCAGAGCAGTAGCAATTACGTGTCGATCTATTGGTGATGGAATTGACGCATATAAAGTTGTATCATCAGCACAGGAGATTAGTTTATTTTCAAGCTCGGAACACAGGTCAGCAGTAAAAATAATAAAAAGCAAAGGCCCAAGGACACTGCCTTGTGGAACAACAGTAACAGAAGGGGAATGACACCCATCAATGACCACAGACTGAGATCTTTTCGTCAAAAAATCTTCAAAGATCCTTAAAAAATTGCCACCAATACCGATGAGCTGTAACTTATGCAGAAGTGCTTTATGGTTGACTAAATCAAAAGCAGAACTAAAGTCAATAGCCACGACACGAGACTCATGTCCCTGGTCCAATGAAGATTGCAAGTCATGGGTGAGTGTCAGAAGCGCATCACATGTACCCTGTCCCTTACGAAAACCAAACTGTGAGTTTGGTATCAAATTATGACTATTACAATAAGAGGAAAGGCGTCTGGACAAAAGCCTCTCATAGAGCTTGGATAGGATAGGTGTAATGGAGATAGGGCGATAGTCATTAGGATATGATGAGGCAGTATTTCCCTTTGGAATAGGAGTGATAATAGCCTTACGCCAGCAAAGAGGAAAACTACCTGATTTCAAAAGCAACCTAAACACCACGGCCAATTTAGGTGCCAAGACCACTGCAACCTTTTTAAAAAAGAGAGGGAAAAACCCATCCGGGTCTGTGCCACCATAGGTATCAAGATCCAGCAAGTACCTTTTCAGTTCAGCTGATTTGAATGCCATTGAATTGAGGTTGGGTCTAGGGAAACATGTCAATGGCAAAGACAATTCCTGATTACTCTGCTTATTAATAAAAATATTAGATAGAATATTGGCCTTCGATAATGGATCAAAAGAGATAGAGCCATCAGAATCACAAAGAGGAGGCATGGAGGAATCTATTCCAAATAAAGAGGATTTCAAAGCGGACCACCATTTATGAGGCTGTGTAGCTCCTGCCAGAACATCCTGAAGATGGGAGTTATAATCCCTCTCAGCACCATCATAAACTCTCTGCGCAGCTGCCCTTTTAAGAACATAATTTTCCCAATGCAAGGGGGTGTGATTACGCCTCCATAGACGATATGCAGCCTGTTTGTCATCAAATGCACGCTTGCAGTCATCATTAAACCATGCTTTATCCCTGATACGAGACTTATTTGTTTTTGATGGAACTCTTTTGCGAAGGATACCAAGAAGGGAATTGTTGAGAGCTGAAACCGGGTCATGAGATCTTAGTATGTGATTCCACTCAATATTACAAACATCATTACAAACGTTGTCCCAGTTAACCCGGGATTTAAGGTAGACTTTACGTGAGAGAGTAATATCAGGAACAGAAAAATCAAGATTAATTTTACACATGATGGCATTGTGGTCGGAAGTGCCAACAGGTACAAAAACGGAGGTTTCTACAACGCCAGGAATATCTGTTAGTACTAGATCAAGACAATTTCCAGACATATGAGTAGGTACTTGGATTAGCTGTTCACAACCAGATACGTTTGCAAAACCCAATGCAGCAAGACCATTTCTATTAGTTGGAGAGACCGAGTTCAACCACTCTTGATGATGCGCATTGACATCACCAACAAAAATAAAGGATGATTTGGCATCTACAGACTGTATTGAAGCCATGACTGTTAAGAGGCAGTCATATATGTCATTGTTAACATCAGGATTTCTGTACAGGCTAAAAATGTAATGATTATGATACTTGCTGGAAACTTTAACTAACTGCATCTCATGGCATTTACAAATATGCTTAGTTAAGTGCTGAGCATTATACCCAGATCTAATATACAAGCTCATTTCATGAGCACGAGGAATAGAATCACGCCGAATAAGAACTGGTTTACCTAAGTTAGGTATATGAAGTTCAGAATAAATCTCTATAACCAGAGACAAGGGTTTCAGAACAAAAGACAATATCATAATCAACAGATGCCAATGTAAGATCCTTGATGTCTTTATAGAGACCAGGAATATTGGAATAAAATACACGACAACTTGTAACAGGTTGTCTGTGAGGACCGGGATTAACTTCTATATCACCGGACAAAAGTAGAAACAAAAACAGAAAAAGTTGAAAGCAATCCATATACAAATACATAAAGATGGATATAAACAGGTCGACCCAGACGGAGCCATCACATCTGGGTAAGGTATAAAACAAGCCCCAAAGACACCATATCCAGGGGGGAGCAGTAGCGCTGGATTTTATTTGTTTAGAAAAGACTAGAAACAGAACAAAAATGCCAAATCTCCTGAAAATCCACCAGACTCAAAAGTCTTCCTCATTGGCCTGCTAACCACCGTGGGGGAAAAAAACAGGAGATTGCAGGAAAAGGAAGGAAAGTTGCTGTATAGCACCAAACCGCAGGGATGGATGAAAACGGACAATGGAAGACCTTGGTGCAGGCTATGGCAGCATCCTAAACATCCATCATGGTAAAATACCATAGGTTTGCTAGATGGCCGTTGACTAATATATAGTTCATCCGCCCTTTGACAGGTATTGCTTTTAGTCCTGCAGGGTGTCTAGCCACCCACCCTCCAAGTGAGGACCCCGATGGGGAGCCGGTTTAGTCGCCGACAATCCGACCATGAAACAGGTAGTATCAGATTACATGTTACTGATAGCAGGAATACCTGACCTATCCACATTGATGCCAATCACCTTATGTACAATAATGTAATTCTCCTTATCCCACAACATATATGTTTTTGCCGTTTTAGTTGTAAGTATCACGGCGGTGTTACAGGACTATGTAGGCGTGGTCAACGCAACATGCCAAAGATGAAATTTCAATACATATAATACAATTTCACATACTGATATATGCATTGGGTGTAAGCTTTATAAGTAAACAAAATATCACAAGGAATGATTCATACATAACATGATGAACAGCGGCATGAGGTATTGGTGAGGGTAAAAAAATCGTATGACCAACAATATTGGAGGGATGCTACAACAGAGAAGGTTGATGTTACAACTAAGTGACGCTAAAATAGTGTAACGCTGCAAGTGTCACACTACAACAGTGACACTACGGAAGAGTGATACCTCAACTTTGTGACGTTGCAATAGAGTGACACTACAACAGCGTCATGCTTCAACAGCTTGATGCTACAACAGTGACACTACACCAGTGTAACGCTACAACAGTATAACGCTACAACAGCGTGGCACTACGGACGTGTGACACTGAAACAGTCTTACTACAAGTGATGCTACAACAGTGATGCCACAACAGATTGATAGTACAACAAAGATATGTTACAACAGAGTAACGCTACAACAGTGCTGTTGTAACATTGATGCTACAATTAGTGATGCTACAACAGTGTGACACTACAACAGTGACGCTACAACAGACAGACTCTGCAACAGTGACGCTAGAATAGAGTGATTTTAGAACAGTGACGCTACAACAGTGACGCTATAATAGAGTGACGATACAACAGAGTGAGGGAGGGAGAGAGGCCCCCTACTCCCCAGTTCACCAAGCCTAGTAATTGGGTCGGCACCGAAGCCCCTTGACTAATTGCTGAAGAGAAGTTCCCTGTTTGTCTGGATGGGTATCTAACTGTATATGAAAGAACAAATACCCGGTACATGGACAACACTAAGAACGATTGGATAACTTAAATTAATATCAAAGTTTGCAGTAATTCTTCTAGTCGTAATGTTATTTCTGATAGTTGAAATACTATTAATTAATTGTCACTTAGCTGGAGCTGGCCACCGAGATCATTGCAGTCTTTTAACAATGATATATCTTTCTTGTCTGGATACGTTTGCTTTGTGGTAGTAAGAATTAAATGGACAATATTTCACTGGGTTGAAGTGGTTAAAGTTATTCCCTGAGTTCAGGCTAATTTTAGACACTGATAATCAGCTACAATTTGATTCTGTACCTGGAAAAGTTAAGCCGATGACCAGTAATATATATATGAGAGAGAAGACAAGGAATCCTGGCTTGACATAAATGTTTACCTACGCTGTTGGTACGGTCAGAGGAAGAAGTCCTCTCATTCTCGTTTATTGCAACTGATGGGTCATTGTTGTGTTCTATATCGGGGTGCTCCATCGTGCCTTTTGGGCCGTGGAATAGTTGCAAATAAATGTAGAAGACATATTTATACTCCTGCCTTTTATGGCTACTTCTATGTTAACTATACTCCAGGCAAGGTCTAGCACAATGTTGCTCTTTGATTGAAATATGTTACCGTTTTAAGTGGGAAGGGTTGGGGTTGGGATATGAGGGGTCAACATTTTGTTTGATTTCGCTTTGTAGTTCAATGACGCCATCACCACTATTATGATTGATGCACAGACCAACATACATTACCATATGTCTATATGAATGCATATACTCAAGCACATACCTCATAGCTGGAGGTGGCTGACTTAAGACAGAGCCCGAACAGAAACATTAAAGCTTCCAATTCTTAGGGTTCTGGGGCACTTTCGCATTCCTTCTCCCCTCTCTCTGTAAGTTCTAGTAGGTGAATTTTACAAGGGGAGGAGGAGGACTCCTAGCCACCTGCCCCCCAAAATTAACACACACGTTAAAGGTTATACAATATAGATGACCGACGATGGTAAATCAAGTTTCGCTCAGCCACATTTCAGCTACCACACCCTGAAATCACCAGCTTCACCTTGCTGTACTGTACATGCAATTTAATTACTCATGCAGTCAACAGTCGAGTACAAACTCACAGTAAGTCATTCTCTTCTAACTCATTTACAACCTACTTTGACCGAAAGTGACTAAAATTATTATATAATTGCTGACCTAATAGATGAGGATTCGAGAGGCGGCTGATTCAAGATGAAAATCCGAATGAAATATGATATTATACACCAAAAAGAGATTGAAATACTATGTAGCCAAAATAGTTGAGTATGTTTGCGCGGTTCATAAGCCAAGATGACCAGAGCGGCTCCCCCTCGCCGGCTACCACACACGGTAATCAAAACTTTGGGAGGACTGCAGACTAGTGAGCCACCCAGCCATACCACGGTGTATGGTGAGCACCGCCACCTGTCAATTCTAACCCTCCTGTTTATGTTATATTCTGGCAACTATAAAACGATTCTATTCAGCCTAGGAAGGACGTCTACCAACAAAAAGGTTACAAAAGGCCTTTTAGCTACCATATATCCTTCCTAAGCTTCATAAAATCGTCTAAATGTAACCGCAACCAATTACAGAAGACGTCGCCGGTACAGAAGGGGTTAAGTAAGCCAATATGCATCTTAGCTACATCCCTTGCCAAGTTATCCCATTTTACTGGTAGCAAATTTCAAGTTAAACCAGCAGTAATTCTGATAACTTTAAGTCCTAAGCTATCCAAACCACTGTCAACCAAATGTTTACCCCTCCAGTGTAGCGAGTACTTTATTGTGGCTTTCATTAGACTTAATGCACCTAACCAATACCTTAATGAACTCAAAACAATAATCATATAGATTTTAATATTTTGGTTTGTAGAGATCCATCCAAAGTTGACAAATAGCGTCTACGCTGACCTATCAGCTTTTTGGATTGCCGAAATTGAAATCGAAAACATAAATTTGGACTGAAAAATGGTATATTACAGTGAATAGCGAGCGGTGATATAAAGATAGCTCCGTGTGCCCAGGTATTTTTACTCTTATGTACCTTGAATTTGGCTTTGTTTCACTCTTTCAGCTTTGAGGGGGAAACTTTTTACAAGCAGCTTTGCCTTGTGTCTCCTACGCAAACTTGACGATCAATTAAGTAACTTTATTCATTCATTAAAACTGCAGGACAAACACAAGGGAAGATATGCCCGCCATGGGTGAGCAAAACCAAGTATTCTCAGAGGAAGGTGTTATTGAAAGACCCATTTATTCCGGAAATTGTATGATCTTGTAAATGGTGTTGTGAAGTAGGAGTAGCCTATAGAGTAAAGTTGATGCCACCTCTGCGTGTTTGCAATTTATGCGTAAATAAATTTCGCTTTCCCTATAATTGTAGTGTCGTAACATGATCCGAGTGTTAATCAATTCCTCTCACAGGGTTGGCGCATTTGGTAGGAAAACAAATATTAAGTTTACACAATTCTCAATAATGATAATTGCAAGTAAGCTTTTAAAATTATATTGCACGGTCCTTTGCATTCTTCTTTCGAAATTCTAAAACATCAACATTTGTTTCCTAAATTGTGAGAACGTAATTATTACCGTACCCAAATATTGAACCAAATATTGTAGTGTCCAGGTGTATCAACGGAATGTTTTGACTTAATTTAGAACTCAATTTGATGAGGTGAAAATAGAAATGCATTTAGTGAATGTAACACACACAATTGCTTTGTATGGAATTGATTTTTTTTGTTTACAATATAAAACAAATAACGCATTTTACAATATGAAGAAACTGGCACAACATTCTGGAACACGTACGAAATCATTACCACATGATGCTATCCCTATATGGCATATTGGCTTAGAGGTGGAATTGTATTTGGGTCATCGTAGATAATACCTATTAATATTTTAAATTATGATGGTGACAAAGACACTTTAAATCGTACGTCTAGCTGTCAACGACCGCATATTACACCCAACATCCGCACTTGACCTCCGGACAAAAGCACAGTTCTGGGAACACGGTTTTCTTTATACAACGGAGTTCGTGCGGTCTATACTGTACAGTTGCCTACAAAGATTGTTGGCACACAATTATATTGAACAGTTCTGACACATGCTCACAGACGTTGAAAACAAAATCCATTACAAAACAGTTATCATATAACAATGTCAGACACTGTAGGCAATTGTGTACTTTACAGCCGTGAACATGATATATTTTATAAGATAGCCTACCAATTCAAATGTGTTTACTTATACTTTAAACCCAAGTTCTGATGCATCTGGGCATTAATACCGGTACATCATTGTATGCATCATCATTTGTATTCGATACGGATTCAAATGGATGTGCCGCCATTAATGCTTTTCAATGTAGTTAAGAAAGACCCCACTTCTCGCCAGATTAACACTTTAGATAAATAACACTACTTTGAAAATATGTATAACAATTTGAGACATTAGCATCCTATATATAGAGACTAAGTTCAAGAAATTCGCACATTAGGCTAGACATGGCTGAACACTAGCAATGTTGAAATAGGTGCTGTATACGTACTGCTGATCTGGGTTACATATATTAAGGGGGGTCACCGGCTTTTTTTATCTTTCTCTCCTTTTCTCTCTTTCCCTGGCTTGTATCCATTCGGCCCCTTCAGCCAACTGTTTTAAGACGTTTATCCCCATCCAGGTGTCGATTTCTTCCTGGCGAGCGATAGCGAGCCAGCATTGTATGTAGAAATCCGGCTTCGCCGGAGATATATTTCTATCGAAAAATTTACAAATTTAGCTTGCTGTCAAAACAAAAAAATATATATATATATGCTGGCTCGCTACAGTTCGCCAGGAAAATATTGACACCTGGATGGGGGTAAACATCTTAAAACAGTAGGCTGAATGGGGCCGAATGGATACAAGCCAAAGAGAGAGGGAGAGAAAGAGAAAAACCAGCGAAGTGGGCTCCCTTAAGGTATTCAGCGGGCAGGCGCAGCGCAGGGGTTTCCGGGAATGTATAATAAAAGCATAAAGCCAGTATCACGCGAGCGCTTTTTCACTAAAAAATTATCCTTAACATTGATCTGGCAGCTCATAAGGGAAACATCTAATATTCTTATGTTACCTAAATTCATCTACCATCAGTCTAGTTTCCGATACCAGTGCAAAATATTCCAGAAATTTTGCCAGAATTTTTTTGATCATTGAATGTTGACTATAAAAGCTCTCGTGTGATACCGGCTTAAGCGTGCTGCACTTATCCTTCACCAGCCAATTACAATGAATTAATTAGCGGCAGGACTGATTAATTTTAAAATCAGGAAATCAACAACCCGGGCGCTTGACGCCGGCTGTCAAGGTATATTTGGCTTAATATTTGACGCTTCCCAGAACATTATATAGTCATTTGAGCAAGCTTTGTTGTTATTTTTGTTTTATGTATTGCATTATCTATCTATCTATCTATATATATATATATATTTGTGGGGTATTTTCGGATTTGGTTCGTATATACAATTTCTACTATCACGTACATTTCGGGTCAATGTTTTTTGTCTGCTCTTTTGGGGGTTTGGTATATACATAGCAAATTTGATTAAAAGTCATTATTTGTCACGAAATCAACTGCATACCAAACCACATGTTTGGATTGAAACATATTTTTGTGCTTAGCCTAGTAATATTATGAAGCAAACTGCCCAAAAAGTCTCCCTCATTCAAATTACGTCCAGAATACATACTAAATATCGATCAATCTTTAATGACCTGCCAATCCAAACTATATTATTATGGTATGGTACAAATTGCGTATCCTAATTATCTGACCCTCACTATCAGTCAAACTGCTTAAGGGAAGGTTTTTGGTTTTCAGAACCCCTTTTCTCCCTCATGTTTAGTCCCATTAGTTTTGTTGCCTATATTTTAAGACGTTCGTCCCATAAGTTTGGCGAATATAGGACCTTTTGTGCCATTTAGGTGTCAATTCTTTCACTGCGAGCGATAGCGATCCTGCAATTTAGGAGGAACCGGCAGGAGTATTTTTCTACCGAAAATTGCACAATTTATCTCAAAGGGGAGTCTAGGGGAAAATTCTAAGCTTAATGAAACTCTATGTAGGAATCTTAAATAAAAAAAAAAAATACAAATACAAATAATAATATTAATAATAATAATAATAATAATAATAATAATAATAATAATAATAACGATGAATAAATAAACACACAAATAAATCAAACACTCCCCATGAGCAAAAGTTATAAATGCAAATAGCATATACAAGAACATTCAAATAATTCCGAGACATTACACACTATAAAGGGAGCATTACATTCTACTGGTTGGCCTCGTCCTTTACCGTAATGACTGGTGCTGCAGCGGATTAATCAGACCAGGGACGAACAATTGATCTGTCCACAAACTCTACCTGTCGTCACTATAACCTGTCATTAAACGTGGTACCTGTGTGGGCTAATGAGAGTGTCGCCGATAAATTAATATCTCTCATACTTTTTAACGCATTGGTCATACATAACTATGTTCTCATCAATTAATAATAACATTTTGTAAGTCTTACTATTATATATATATATAATTATATATATATATATATATATATATATATATATATATATATATATATATATATATGTGTGTGTGAATGTTCCATATTGACAGGTAGATGGATTGGGTGGATGAGAAACCACAGGGAAGAGCTATGAATCTTTATTCTCTAACGTTTCGGGTTATGTTATGTACCCATCTTGATTGAGATATTTATATTTATATTTGATAGTGACAGATAACTTGAATGTAAAGGCGATAGTAGGGTTGAATGGTGGGTGATAACTACCGTGTTTGATGGAGAAGCAATAATGGTTAGGTGGTTTCCAAAGGCACGCCACGGTAGCCTTGTCCGTTTCCTAATCATTCAGGTGTGACTTCCTCATGACACAGGTACTTAAGTGGCTTAATTCTCCACTTTTGATAATGTACAAGGTCGAACTAGAGCGAGCGTATAAACCATACCTAAGAAATATGATTAACCTAGTAATAAGATCAGATAATCGCTTAAATAATAAATAGAGTTGTGTTTTGATCAAAATATACAAAAATACCGTATCACCAAGAAGAAAGATTGATCATATCAATCTGTTCGCACGTTACAATATTACCGAAAATTTGGGGACGGTGTGAAACAAGCTGGAGCAAAATATCATACTGATCCAACTGTTTGTTAATAAGATATTCCCGAAAAAACGATGTATCACAGCCTCTGAAACCCATAGTAGTACCATACGTGGCACTATACACATAAATAGTACCTAGTACGTAGGCTACAAGACGAACCCTTACCTACCGATAGGTGACACGCTAATCGGTGCCACTTACAGGTGGCGATTTTTATAACATACAACATACAACAACAACCACCTAGTTCGTGTCCCTAGTGTGTGGGATACAAGACTTATAACCGGTACTTATCTACGAGATGACCACAAATTTGTTTCAACCATCGGATATGCATTATATGGGAACTATATAAAGCACTGTAAAAACAAATTTTCCCTATATTCTCCCTATCGATGGCGGTAACATTCTAATTGGGGCCCCCTACAGGCAAAATAGATGCAGATTTCAATAAGTCATGGGGGTGAGGCCTACTAACCATCCTGTATCCAAAGGCAAAAATTATATTTAGTATTTGACTCTGAAAACATCGTACATCCGAGTGTTTTAAGATCGTTTGATAACAGGGAAAATGTATTTTCCGAGGATTGTAAGTAATTAAAACCACTGTATATTGATGAAAACTACCTAAACCCGATATAATAACCCATGACAAAATTCGTAGTTGTCTCATAAATATGTTCCTACTAACCCTTACCTACCAGGTAGTAAATGGCACTAGTACCTAGTAAATGCGACACAAGACTAACCCTTACCTGCCAGGTAGTATTTGTCCCGGTATATTTTTACCGTGTGACAGCCAAGAGTTTTGGCATTTTTTCATTTTTTCTTTGATAGACAGTGTTGTTTTATAGCTAGGACTGCAGGAAACAAGTATTTACTCATTACCCAACAATCTATAGGCTAAACACGGACCCCACTAGTGGGGAGGGCTATGAAGATCAGGGAAAATGTATGGTTGAAGAGTATACAAAGGGAAAAATCAGCTCTATTTGGCAATAACCGTTTATATGCCGTGGAATACAGAATTAGTGACTAACATTCTCATATAAATATTTTAACAGTAGGGGGCAAAAACTTCCATATAACACATTTCCGACAGTATCATATATACCAATGTATTCTGTGATATGACCATTCCGTAGGCCACACACAAATCGATGGGGTTTGCGTCTGTCACACCGTATTATCTATATATATTTAGGAGGAGTAATAAGCAGGGACGCAAGCGTGTAAATGGAGGTAAGATAGAGAGTATGTGAAGGAAGGAAAGTTTTCGTAACAATGGGAAGTATGTGGAAGGTGAGAAATCTCAGAATAAAAGCTAAAAGTGCAAAGTATCAAGGGATAGTTGTATCAAGGGATAGTTGTACCAACAGTGTTGTATGAGGCTGAGATATGGGCTCTGAAGGCACAAGAAAGAAGAAAGTTGGATGTGATGGAGATAAACTACTTGAGGACTATGTGTAGAGTGACTTGTAGAAACAGATTGAGGAATGAAGAGGTACGTAAGAGAGTGGGACAGCAGCAATCCTTATCGGCAAGAGTGGACAGAAGGGTGTTGTGCCTGGTATGGACATGTTGAACAAATGGGAAATGAATAGCTTACAAAGAGAGTATATGAGTCAGATACAAGGGGAGGGAGAGGAAGACCTCGAATGAAATGGAGAGATGGTGTAGTACAAGCGTTGAATGGTAGAGAGATGACTGTAAAACAGGTAAGTGAAGTGGTAATGAATGGAGAATGATTTTGAATAGATGAGTGATAACACGGTCGTAGGAAGAGGGGGCCAGGTGCCAGTTTGAATAGGTAATAGTCCGTCAGGCGCCTGGCCCGGGGAGCCGGTCTACCTTGTGAAGGGTCATGCCTGGAAGTAAGGTGAGCGGGCATTAAGGTGGTAAAGCTCCGCTGCATGTCTGCCTGCTGAGACCCAACCTCTCCGGGAAGTCTGAGCCCTGGGTGTCGTACCTGGGGACCCCTAAAAGGGATCTAGGTCTCTGGGTCTTCTCCTGGGTGAACTAGATGTGTATGAGTTTTTATCATGTTTTAATGTTTTGTTGTGTTGTGTTGGCCCTACTTAGGCTCTGTCTTGAGTCGGCCACCCCAGATGTGGGGTATGTGCTTGAATACATACATACATACACCATGTTTGTGTTTTGAAAAACCTCCGACGAGCTCTGTAGAACGGCGACTGATGTGTGAGGCGCCCGTAGATTTTGTTTTAATTTTATTTGTGTTAATATAAGCCATATTAAGCATTTTGAAGTAATTTCATGCATTTCCGACAGTACTGACATATATAGCAATGCATTATGTTATATCACAGACCTACAGACCCCACAATTTCAATGTTATAACAAACGCACCTAAAAATCACTAATCACAAAACCTAAAGATAAGGAAAACAGGAGAACTTCTGCAGTATTATCGGAATATATAATATATAAAATATAAATAAAAATAAAAACACAAAATCATAGAAGCACACAAGTGCTTCTGCAGTTTTACAAAACAGTCAAATTAGACGCGAATATAATTGCAAGCGTGCGACTATGTATACCAAGCGGACAATACGTCTGCTAACACAACCCTTGCTCAATATAAATGAGCCGGACCACAGCTATTTTCAAGTTTATTTTTTGGATAATGGATAAATACTAATTTCCGGTAATAATGATTATTATTAAACACTGATAAGCCTAAAAAATAACAAAACCAAAACAAACAAAACATTGAAAATAGCTGTGGTCCGGCTCCCTTATATTGACCCAACCCTTACCCATAAAAGTAAAGCGCATCTATCTTTAAATTATTAAAACTCCTCTCGTATTTCTTTACTATAACGGCTTCTGCTCTACTCCTTTACAAACTGTCCCAAATTAAGAGATATGTCTGTAGGAATCCATAGAATATTGAATTAAGAAACATTAATATTAATCATCCAATACCAACCACAATGTACTTGAATAAACTAATGGAAGAATATGGTACTCCAGGGACACCACACCCAGAACATAAGCATCTAAACCATTACATCACAAACACAGAACGGAAATAATGATGTAATGACATATTCTTTCTGACCAGACGATATATCAGACGAGCTTACCCTCGAAACTTCCCATTTTCTATGGTTACGATGCGCGATCTCTGAGGTGTTTTTCACTCTCCCACAGTACTTTATATTAATTTAAGGTTTTCTACATCATTCTTAAGAGCAGCGGGGGTCTGGGGACAGCAGCCCCCAGGTTAGGTCAGTTTGTTAGATTAGAGTAATAGCAAGGTAATTGATAATGTCGGAGGCGGTCGGTGAGTCACATGAGTGTTTGTTTACGTCCACCGCTAGGCGGTGGTCACGCACATCGGAGGAGAAGCCGTTCTTGTAAATAATTACCCTAACAAATTTAGCAAATTAACTGAATCTAACCAAACAACCTAACCTAGAATCTTAGATTAGATGAACGTTTGTCTCATTTTGCCTGTAAAACAAGGGGCTGGAGTGATTTGAGCTGGAAGAACTATGGGGCGGAGTGACTTGTTGCTCGTTTTCGTGATTAAGAGTTTTAGACAACGATTAAATCAATGGTACTGTTTAGAAACACTTACGGAGTAGTGGGTTCTATGGAGATCTCGCTGAATAACACGGCGCAGTAATACCATCACGACAGAACAGCTCCAATAAGACCGAACAGCACAAACACCACCCACACGTCAGCCGCCGACTCACTGCTAAGCTACAATGGTTAAACTGAGGGCAGATGATTCATTGCTTCATCCAGTTCGAGCGTTTTCGGAACCAAGTTTGCCAGTCGTTAGCGCAGTGCTCGGTTAAATGTACAGAACGGGATGAGCAAAGTTGTATTATATTATTTTCCATTTATTAAGTACAAATATCTTACTAATAAACGTCAAATGGTCATTAACCCCTTCTGTACCGGCGACGTCTTTTTTATTATATTCTAGGTATATTTAGACGATTTTGTGCAGTTTAACAAGGATCTGTGGTACTAAAACAAGGTTTATTGGAATATTTCGAAGCCTGGTAATTGCTGGAGGCTCTTTTGAAACTAAATAATAACGTCTAATAGTAGCCAGAATAAACTTAAAAGGACGTTACCGGTACTGAACGGGTTAAGTGTTAAATTAGTTACAATAACTTGTCAGGTAGTACAAAGGTGCACAGCAATTCCTGTACAATTTTAAGAGTTGTAATTATGAAGCAATTGCGAAGAATGCTGCTAAACGGCTCGAACCCCAAAGATCAAATTACCGAGATTTATTAGATATTGTTCACCATCTGACTATATTTATTAAGATGTGTTCAAGTACTCCTTAACACGACCGTACAGTACAGAGTAAGCTGATATAACATCTAATTCAAACTATATGTTGGGTGTAACTATTCAATAACTACCATCTACTGTTAAATTGGTTCAAAGAAAACGTGCCACAGAATTATAAGAAAGTTCTTCCTAACACAGTTCGACTATACGTTTCGTAAATAATATCGGCCAAATGTATTACCTCATGCACAATATTTGTTCGACTATTTGTCAAAATATGACGTTAAATTAGTACAATGAGAGAGAGAGAGAGAGAGAGAGAGAGAGAGAGAATATCATTATTACTAACACAATTGATCCATACACATTTATAACCAACCGATTGAGTTACTGCAGGATCGGTCTATATTCACGGTCGAATGGATCAAGCCTGTGTGCAGTATAGTTGATGGCACAATTATGTAGTATAGTTGTGGACAGGAAAATGTGTACAGTGTACGGAGGAACAATAACAGCATGATACACTGATGAAGTATATTGTAAATTTAATAAGACAGATTCATAGGATAATTGGGTTACACAAGTTAATGCTCACTGTAACGCTTTCTTCATAAGGTAGTACTGTCCACGGCAGTACACTAATATACAGTATGGTAAAACAAAATAATACTACTCGAAGGATAACATGAACTCATAGAATGTGACTTAAAAATAATGTTTTTCATCTATTAAAGCAACCGACGTGTCAAATCATCCAACATGATGCAACGATAAAAACAGGACAGCGAACGTTAACTAATGAATCCCAGTAATTTGATAGTTTTGACTTCGCCAGTGTATCATAATGTTGCTCCCACAAATTGTTCAAATATTCCTGTCCACGTTGAATTAGCCTACACTAGATTGGCAAAAGTATGGTGTGCAAATTGTATGGAGAAAATATGTCAGATGTGCATGACTGTTTTATTGCTGTAGCAGCGATTTGTGTAAAGACGTGTATTCTAAAACATGTGGGAAGATTATTATTTTGCCAATATCGATCAATGATTTTGGGACTGAATGCTGATGTATGATGGATTTTTTTTTTTTTTATGTTCATTCTTACTTAATTCGTTGACAAACAAATGTTGCAAGGACATACGTTTGTATAGGTTATCGAATGAAGACCACTGGATGTGAACGAGTACAATAACATTGCCTTGAAATCCAGTCTTCAACCAACACATTTTCTTTCATGATAAAAGAAAATGGCAGGAATGTAATAGTTTGGGATACTATAAAATATATTGCTTATATCAGTTGTTTCGAAGCAGACTGAAACCTATCCATGTTCTTTGGCAAAATAATGCCTAGCCAATATCCACAATTGCCATGGTTACTTGAAATTGTTGCACGACTAGAAATCAATATGAAAAGATAAACATATGAATTGTAAGAAAATGCAAGAAAAATACCAATTGTTTGCATTGAAGTAGAGATTTAGAAAGAAGTATATAGTGCTCCATATTCTAACCCGAGGCCATGTCCGAGACAGATAAAATATACAAAATAGTTCACCTCGTTAACAACAAAAGATTTGATTTAATTAGTGATCAACTACAACCTATTGTTTATGAATTATATTATCCATTTCCCATGCAATTAACATGCACAACATCTTATTGCATTTACCAAAGATATAATATGTATTCCTGTCATTAATATTTTCAGTGTACAATGAATTGTTTCTTCTTTCCACTCTGGCTACAATTATAAGTTTTTTTGTAGCTTAGGAAGTAAATATGAGAGCTAAACGGTTAACTGATATAGTTTAAAGAGATCTTAGAGATCCTTACTAAGTTGAATGCAGTTGACTAAGGATAGCCAGACAGAATAAAGAAAGGCGTCATCGTATCCTGAAAGGGTTAAGCACCTATTAAAATAAATTATATTTTACTCCACCATTGAGTGGTGTGTGGTTGACAAGATTCACTTTCGTTGCTGATTCGTAATGGTTTCCAGACTATCAGACTACTTTCCACGTTACGGCCATATTACATTGCAGGTCACTCTGCACTATTACTTTTAATACAAGTTATATGATGTGAGTGTCGCCCTCACAGGTTATGAAGCCAGGTAACTTGGCAGGTTTGCCCTCACACGTCTACTACTCCCCGACAAGAAACAATTCCGTCCTTTTATTTTCTCAACGACAAAAAATCGCGAGTAATTACTGTTTGTTGTGTGGTGGTCGCAGCGGCTGCCAGCCCCCAATAACCGCGGAGGGACAGTCAGCGGCAAAAACTCACGAAACACCTTTGCTTCTTCGATCGTTAATTTTTTTGCAATATTGAAAAAACTAATTCACTGTTTAACACACTTGACTTAAACATGAATATACTGTACACGCATTTATCATGTCTTGTGGAGTTAGATCCTGCTTAAACTATATAATAACTGAAATAACTGTTTTGGAGGTGTGTCGAGTCCTTTTGGACAGGACTGTATAGGGCGACATTATGTGTTGTCAGGAAGCCCTCCAGACACAATCACCAGCTATTGTGTTGAGGCGTCTCTCTGATTCCTCCATCTCACCCCCGCGTTCCTGGCACCACTATTTTGGCCCGGTCTCCCTCCTTCCACCGATTTTCTTCCCGGGATACGTGGCTATAGAAGGGGGTTTCTTTTATGGCGTGGATTTACAATGCATGAAGGGGATGGGAATGTGAGATCGCTGTTTGATGCTGTGGTTTATGTGGCTGCTTACACTGGCAACGGTAGCAAGGGTGAATGGTGTTTTGGCCCTTGTCCGAAGTATTTAGCATTGTGAAGCATTTAAAGTCTTAGATTGAGTCTCTCTCTCAGTATATATACTATATATATATATATATATGTGAGTGTGTGTGGTGTGTGTGTGTTACCTATAGCTGTATGTCAGGGTTGTAACTTTGACCTTAGCATGAATAGGCCGGTTACTAGACTTAAGAAACGGGGAAGTCGGAAGTCATATCGATAGAAGGTGGAAACATAGTGTTGTTTTTCTAGAGAGTCAATGAATGTTCTATTTTATGTATTTTCAAGGCTTTTCGAAATTAATAAACTGAACAAACAATTATGCGTAGATTATATTTTATTGTGTAAAGAAATCATATAAAAAAGATACTACAAATACACCACTGTACAGTAATGTAAACAAGAAGGAGGAAAGAAAGGAACATAGACTGCGACATTATTATTGGGATTATTGGGAGAAGGGTGTGGAAAGGGGTAGAGGGGGGACTGCAGCCTTAGGCCCAGCGAAAATAATTACTTTTTTCTTAATATACATTTGAGATAATACATTTAATCTCTCTTCCACAAGAATATAGAAGCAGCCTGGATGGGCAAGCAACCTCGAGGGGTCGCTAGTTTGTAGTTGCTTGACTTCCTTTGTATTCCTTTGTACTTTTCTAACGCTATTACAACAATCAATGTTCTTCAGAGCTCTCTCAGTGCATACCCACTCCCTTACAGCGAGTGGGAGGCACCCGCCTTTCAACACAATCTTACTCCTATTCTACCAGCTTAGCAAATGTTCTCAGTCTTTCTTCTACTCAACAAGTGAACTCTAGAACTCTCTCCCTCAATTAATATTTCCTTCATCCTGTAACTTGGATTTCTTTAAGCTTAATGTGGCCAGACATTTTGACCCAACGTCCCTTGAATTTGGCGTTTTGGCTTTGGGGGAGACACTCATTACAAATAGCCTGCCTTTTGTCTCATTCATACACAGCATATAAACACACACAAACAAAAACTCAAGGACAAGTTTCAAAATATTGCATAAGCGTGTCAAAATAATTAACCCTTTGAGTACCAGCGACGTGTTATATTTTATTCTAGCTATATGTTGACGATATTGTGCAGATTAGGAAGGATCAGTGCTAGTTAAAAGGGTTGATTGAGATAGTTTGAAGCCTTATCATTGCTAGAGATTCTTCCTAAACTGTATAACATCGATTACTAGTAGCCACAATGAAATAATGAAATAAAACAGACGTCGCTGGTACACTACGGGTTAATATATCGTATACAATTTATCCCCGCAGGTGAGTGAAATAAAATGTATTGACTTACCTGCAATAGTGTTCTGAATGAAGACTCGACTCCTGGGGCGTCATCAAGTATACGGCGGTTCACACAGCAGGGACGCGTCACACCAGCTGGGTTGCTTGTCAAGGGGGGTCACCGGCTTTTTTTTTTATCTTTCTCTTCTTTTCTCCCTTTCCCTGGCTTGTATCCATTCGGCCCCATTCAGCCAACTGTTTTAAGACGTTTATTCCCATCCAGGTGTCGATTTCTTCCTGGCGAGCGATAGCGAGCCATCATTGTATGGAGAAATCCGGCTTCGCCGGACACATTTTTCTATCGAAAATTGTACAAATTTAGCTTGCTGTCAAAACAAAAATATATATATGCTGGCTCGCTACCGCTCGCCAGGAAAATATTGACACCTGGATGGGGGTAAACGTCTTAAAACGGTAGGCTGAATGGGCCCGAATGGATACAAGCCAAAGAGTGAGGGAGAGAAAGAGAAACAAAAGCGAGTTGGGCTCCCTTAAGACTCTGCGATTGTTACTGTCATTCTTGTAGGAATATTGATATTATATGGGGAGGGGTTTGTTTGCTCCCTAGACCTCTATCAAGATTAAAGACATACCCCGAGGTCTAAAGGTCGAAACATTGTTAAACTAGTGGAGTGAACGTCTTAAATTCTCAAAACTATTGGGGTTAAACATGAGGGAGAAAATGGTCCAGATAAGACGAATACCTCCTCTTAAGCATAAATAAGATTTACTATAATTATATCACTTGGATTGATACCTACTAATGTCATAGGAAGATACACATAACCCGCAGTGAAAAACATTGAGCAGTGCACAATGTAACTGTCTCGGTATTCTGGCGGCAATTATGAAAACTGTCTTGTAACTGATTAAACTCTCAAATCCCATATTTTCTTAACAGTCTGTTTTATTATATATATTATATATATGTTCACCTCTGTGGGGTGGAAGTGGAGTGGTTGCATTGAGGCAGTTGGACAAAATTCAAAATAAAGCTATTAGATTAATCAATAACCCTGCAATCACACAGGACCTTCCTACATTAGCCATACGAAGAAACGTTGCATCCCTTGCATTATTCTACAGATATTTTCACAGCAATTGTTCCGAGGAACTTGCTTCAATTGTGCCGCCTCTCCACATCTTTCCCCGTAGAACTAGGGCAGCTGAGAGCGCCCATGAATTTACACTTTCTCCTCCACAATGCAGAACTTCTGCTTATCAGAATTAATTTATCCCCAGAGCTACTACTCTTTGGAATTCACTTCCCTCGAATTGCTTTCCACAAACTTACAATCAACAAATGTTTAAATCCAGTTGTTACAAACATTTTATGAATGGAGGATGCCTTTAGGCACATGGACCTTTTTGTTTTATCTGTGTTTTTCCTTCCTCCGTTCATTGTCTCTTAAAAAAAAAAAAAAAAAAATATATATATAATAGTATTGCGTTGCGTTCTTTACATCTAAAATTTAATATTATCATAATATGCATAATGTAACTAACTTTGAATTAAACAAATATTATATAATGCTCAAAATGTTTTCATATATCTTGGAAACAATTAATAATTATAATGAAAAATAACAGCTTATATAAAAACACGAGTAGAAGCGACGCTTTGACAATAATATTTTTCTAAGAACATCCCCCGAGGACTTCGGGTTAAGGAGACGGCCTATTGTCCCGTGTGTATGTGATCAGGCTCCCTTTAGGCCATTTCCATTCAATTGAAAAATAATTATATAAGGCTTTTTAGTGGTTCCCAGAAATATTTCAGATTCTCCCCAGGACATTTTAATGGTATATACAATACTTTTGATATTTGCTTCTTTCATTCTAACATTCTGCATAATCGTATGTTGATACTTACACCGTGAGATCAATGAGATCTATATACTATTGAGATTATATCGGATATATATTAATCTAATTGAATAAGAAGTTGGTCAGACGCAATATTAATCAATAATAACCTAGTCAAACAAGGAATTGGCAGATAAATAAGTTGTCAATAGATAAGAATTGCTTCCACTAACCAATGTTATTACTTACTATGGATGAGTAACTCCATATATGCCGAGCATATATTAGAAAGTCTCCGTACAATTTGTGTAATCAGTATCGGTCGTATTCCTATATATTTTATAAATGCTGATCATATATTTATACACATTCTAGTCTGTTATTTATGTACTGGTATTTATTTATTTTTATTTAAATGTGTTTTTCTATATTCTGGCATAGTTTATGAATATGACAAATAAATTACTTTTCATATGTGTAAGTGCAGGTTAAAATAATACATGGCTAAGCTCCCATGTGACCTTTATTTGAGGTTTGTACACATTACATTGTGATCCATCCTGGGCAGCCCTGTTCCATCACAATTAACCAGACTCTGTAACCACACAATTCCAGGCGTTCACTAGAAAGGTTCCAGGCGACACCACTGCCTTAAGGGGGGTCACCGGATTTTTATTATCTCTCTTTCCTTATCTCTCTCTCCCTGGCTTGTATCCCTTCGGCCCCATTCAGCCAACTGTTTTAAGACGTTTATCCCCATCCAGGTGTCGATTTCTTCCTGGCGAGCGATAGCTAGCCAGCATTGTATGGAGAAATCCGGCTTCGCCGGAGAAATTTTTCTATCGAAAAATGTACAAATTTAGCTTGCTGTCAAACACCCACAAGACCCCCCTTCGATATAAATTTGTGCATTCTTCGGTAGAAAAATTTCCCGGCCATAGGCCGATTCCTCTTCAAATACAGGCTCGCTATCGCTCGCCAGAAACAAAAAATCGACACCTAAATGGCACGAAAGGTCTTAATATTGGCAAAGGAATGGGGCAAAAGGTCTGAAAATCGCTAAACTAATGAGGTGAATGTCTGGAAATCTAATAACTAATAGGGCTAAACATGAGGGAGGAGGAGGACTCGAAAAAACAACTGTCTCCCCTTAATTCAATTCAAAGCCTACTATCTTGGCCTGAACATAATATATGTCCTACTTACAGTATAGGTATGTGTTGTTACATTACAGCACCCTATAATTTAAAGTTTAGTGGATCATTTAAGAAAACAAAGAAAATATACTTCATTGATTATATTACCAACATAGTTATTGTGATCTAATACAAAATAATGTATGAACATATACAACTATTTATTTATTTATTTATTATATATTTCGCCATTCCAGCACAATATTCCTGCAGTTTCCCCTACTTAAAGCACACATAATACTGTTTAAGGGGGGTCACCGGCCTTTTTGTATCTTTCTCTCCTTTTCTCTCTTTCCCTGGCTTGTATCCATTCGGCCCCATTCAGCCAACTGTTTTAAGACGTTTATCCCCATCCAGGTGTCGATTTTTTCCTGGCGAGGGATAGCGAGCCAGCATTGTATGGAGAAATCCGGCTTCGCCGGAGAAATTTTTCTATCGACAAACTAAAAAAATTAGCTTGCTGTCAAAACAAAAATATATATATGCTAGCTTGCTACCGCTTGACAGGAAAATATTGACACCTGGATGGGGGTAAACGTCTTAAAACATTAGGCTGAATGGGGCCGAATGGATAACAGCCAAAGAGAGAGGGAGAGAAAGAGAAAACAAGCGATGTGGGCTCCCTTAAGGGAATATCAATCATTCTTCTCTGGCAGACTATTTTCCCAAGTCAGATTAGTCCGAAGTTTTGGCATTGTAAAAATGACTCCTGGTTATTATACAATTGTTTACCAACTGTACTGAAAGTTAGATATATCATGAATACACTTTTTTATTATAAAATGGTCACCGTAGACAAAGCACAAGAATAACTTATAAGCTATACACTGACTATAATATGTTAACCCCTTGAAACTCTGACGCGTTTGAGCAGTATATTTTGGCTATCATTAGACGATTTTATTCAACTTAGGAAGGATCTGTGGGTATTGAAAGGGTAAAGACTATCTCAATCAACCCTCTGACTTCCATATACCCTTCCTAATCTGAATAAAATCGTCTGATAATTACCCGAAAACAAAACAGAAATGCGTATTAGAGCTTGAAAGGGTTAAGCCGGTATCACACGAGAGCTTTTATAATCAACATTCGATGAACACAAATGTTCTGTCAACATTTCTAGAGTATTTTACACTGGTATCGGAAACTAGATTGATGATAGATAAATTTAGGTAACTGAAAAGTAATTAATGTTGACGTTATAAGCTGCCAGACCAGTGTTGAGGGAAAAAGCGCTCGTGTGATACCGGCTTTATTAGGTGTCTACTGTCCATACTCTCACTCCGAGCCGCTGCTAGCCTGTGTGTGGCTTAGTTAGTTAAGGGGAGACTGACCGTTTGTTTGGTCTATTTACTTAATGTATTCATATCTATTTTTAGTTTCCTCCCTAGACCTCCATCAAGCTTAGACAAACACCCCCTAGACCCCCTTCAAGATAAATTTGTAAATGTTTTGGTAGAAAAATTTCCCTCTTAAAATTGCAGGCTCGCTATCGCTCGCCAGGAAAAAATCGACACCTAAATGGCACGAAAGGTGTTAAAATTGACAACGAAATAGGGCGAAAGGTGTTACAATCGCCAAACTAATGGGCCGAACGTCTTATACTCTCAAAACTAGTGGGACTAAACATTAGGGAGAAGGGGGGTCCAGAAAAACGGTCTGTCTGCCTCCCCCTAAAATAGGACACCAGAGACCGTCAACCTTCCTGGAATATATAGCCAGCACACTGTAAAGCCGCTGTCACACGAGCGCTTTTTCCGTCAATTTTCCATGAGCAGGTTTTTGCTCATATAATTTCGCAACATTTTCGCACTGGTATCGGCAAGTAGATTGAAGGTAGATTATGTTAGGCGGCTGAATTATGATAAAGTGTACATTTTGAGGCTTCCAGACCATAATTGCCCGTACAAATTGCTCGAAAAAGGGATCGTGTGACTCCGGCTTAAGTCAAGAATAGCGTCAGGACAGGAGCCCCTTTTCGAGAACTCCAGTCCTTTGTGTGTGGTTTGTCCCTTCATAGATTAGAATACACGAGAGCTGAAGTGTGGAAATGGTGGTGAGGGTTAAGCCGGTATCACACGAGAGCTTTTATAGTCAACATTCGATGATCAACATTTTTCTGGCAACATATTTGGAATATTTTGCACTAGTATCTGAAACTAGACTGATGATAGATGAATTTAGGCCACAGCCATATTGTAAATGTTTGCCTGCTAAGCTGCCAGACCAGTGTAAAGATAAATGTTGAGGGAAAAAGTGCTCGTGTGATACCGGCTTTAGAGTATACAGGGGAGTCGGTACTGCCGAGGTGGTTCAGCAACTTCACTAGAGACTGCTTCAGACAACACACGGGGGGCCTGAAACACATACATGCACACATACACTTACTTATCTGCGGGACTTAAGGGGGTAGTGCTTAATTTCGGTCTATTTATTCAGTTTTTTACTTTTTATATAGTTTCCTAGCTAGACCTCTATCAAGCTTAAAAAATCACCCTCTAGGCCCCCCTTCAAGACGAATTTGTACATTTTCCGGTAGAAAAATGTCTCGGCCGAAGGCCGATTCCTCCTAGAATTACAGGCTCGCTATAGCTTGCCAGGAAAAAAATTGACACCTAAATGGCACGAAAGGTTTTCATATTGACAAAACAATTAGTCAAAAAGTCTTAAAATCTCAAAGTTAATGGGGCTAAACACGAGGGAGAAAAACAGCTACCTCCCCCTTAAGCTCTAGGTGTCTCTTACGTGTTAGTTTGTTCACTGGTCTTCCACGTTAACCAAGGCTTCACTGCTTCTTTGGATTCCTATCATTACTTTGTTTTTTTCTATCACTGGTATATTCACATTGTTATAGTTTGTGGTTATTTCAGGTTTACTATTTGTCATTTCAGTGGCCTCTCACTTAATGTTATTTACACACCAACATCTTTGGTACCCCAGGATAATTATTTGTCATGTTAGTCTTTCTGTTTGTGGAACATGTTTCACTGTTGAAGTGACTAATCAAATACCACTTAACTTACGCATTATTAAACACTCAGATACACTGCAGTGGTTTGCAATGAATACTAAATCTATACAAATTTAGTCCATACAAATACGAAAGGTTTAAATTATATCTTACATCATATTATATGTACACGTACTGTATATACTGTATATATATAATTATTTATATGTGTAGCGACAGCATTTGGCAGCTACTCCATCGACGATGGTGGGTGAGGGAAGCACACACAGTGGCGGTAGGGGGTGAAGGTTCTGGTGGTAGTGGAGGAATCACAGTCTGTCAACCCAGCCACTCTCACACAACTGCACTCGGAAACCAGGTCAAAGCGGCCACCCTCCTAACCACCGACAATCATAATATAACCAAATATAACCTAATCATCCATAATCAAATATAACCTCATCATCCATAACTAAATATAACCAAATATAACCTAATCATCCATAACCAAATATAACCTCATCATCCATAACTAAATATAACCAAATATAACCAAATATAACCTAATCATCCATAACTAAATATAACCAAATATAACCTAATCATCCTTAACCAAATATAACCTAATCGTCCATATCCAAATATAACCAAATATAACCTAATCATCCATAATTAAATATAACCAAATATAACCTAATCATCCATAACCAAATATAACCAAATATAACCTAATCATCCATAACCAAATATAACCAAATATAACCTAATCATCCATAACCAAATATAACCTAATCATCCTTAACCAAATATAACCTAATCGTCCATATCCAAATATAACCAAATATAACCTAATCATCCATAACTAAATATAACCAAATATAACCTAATCATCCATAACCAAATATAACCAAATATAACCTAATCATCCATAACCAAATATAACCAAATATAACCTAATCATCCATAATTAAATATAACCAAATATAACCTAATCACCCATAACCTAATCACCCATAACCTAATCACCCATAACCTAATCACCCATAACCTAATCACCCATAACCTAATCACCCATAACCAAATATAACCAAATATATCCTAAGCATCCATAATCAAATATAACCTAATATTAATTTTGTAGTTCTGCACTGCAAAAATGTAAACATTTAACCCCTTGAGGATATCATATGTTTAGGTAATTTATTTTGGCTATCATTAGACGATTTAATACAGTTTGGAAAAGTTATGTGGGAATTACACGGGGCAGAGTCTATTCTCAATCATCTCTCCGACTTCCATAATCATACCTTTCCTAATCTGAATAAAATTGTGTAACAAAAGCCAGAAAACAGAAACAAAGTGCGTTATTGATCCTCAGAGGGTTAATTGTAACAAAATGGTACACAAAAACACTGTTTTTTGGTTTATCTGTTCATATTAGGACACATATACGATCAGAACATGTGAACCAATATTTGTTTCTAATGTTCACATCAAGTGTACACTTTTACAGCGTAGGTCTAAGAAGTTTAGACTTCGTTAAATTAGGATTGGTTTGTTTTGGTCTCGTTCGGTAAAGTTAGTTTATCTAGGTGTTTTATTAGGTCAGGGTAACTGCCTTATATCAGATTATGGTAGGAGATTGGGCCTTTTAGGTTGTGATTGTTTAGGAGTTCGGCCGTTTTGACCGGAAACCTTACACTCAGCCAGGACACTCAACTGGATATTTCCTTCAGTGACCTCGAGCAAGATTTCATAGTTTCATTGCTTTGAATGTAAAGGGCATCGCAGAAGTCTAGCAACTTAAATTATACATTATTAAAATAATCACTAGATTTTTCACCATAGAATTAAGTATACAAAGGGAATAATACAGGTGGGCAAGCAATATTTTACCAAATGTCTCTCACGTTTCTACCCTATTCTATTCACCTACAGAATAACCTTATTTTAGATTACACTGTAAACAATAACAGCTTATTTGTAACAAATATGATAAACACAACAAGGACTTCAATCCTTTGCGTTTTCTAATTTGAATGAATAAACCGAAGAACGCAGTTCTTTTGTAGGCTACCGTTTCTTTTATAAGTAGGATTTTAGTATTTAAAGGTTACTTTTCCTTGATTTTGATTGGCATGATTAAGTGGCTTAGAACTAGATAGATTATTTCCTCAGAGTTCGAAACCTGAGAGACGTCAGTAAAAGAATATTGTATATAGCTCCTACCAATAACCTCTGCTTCTTGGCTGGCAGTGGGAATGCAACTAGGTGAGAACATGGCTGCTAGTAACTAGTAACTTCAAGGTGTTCATTAAAGGCCGATTCACACTAGTCATCACAGCACTATCACATCACGTCACGTCACCGTTCTGTCAACCGTGCTGTGTATTCACACCATTCATCACGATACCGCCCAGTCCGTGATCAACCGCTGAGCAGAAATGGCGCTTCATAGGTTATCCCATAAAAAAACCCCACTTCTATAGCACCATCTCGTCACGTCAAAATATTCTTCCCGAGATACCGTGAAGTGATGAAACGAATACGTGCCGTGTCAGTGATGGCGACGTGACGTTTGGTGTGAACCAGGTCCATTCGATTACATGTAAGAAATTTTGACGGAACGGTGATGTGAGGTGATGTGATGGTGCCGTGATGACTAGTGTGAATCGACCTTAACCCTTTCAGTATCGGTGACGTCTTTTTTACCATAGTTCAGCTGCATTTAGACGAGTTTATAAAGCTTAGGAAGGATATATGGTAGCTAACAGGTTTAATTGAGATAGTCTGTAATACTCTAACGGGTAGACATCCTTCCTAAGCTAAAGATAACCGTCTAATAGTTGCCAGAATATAATGAAAAGGATGTCTCCGGTGCTGAGTGGGTTGAGACACAGGATAACCGCACCACATAAACACAGGGTCACACCGATTGGCAAAATAATACAGCATATTGTTTATTGTTTATATCAGATCACAGATAAGGGAGCCCACCTCGTTTTTTTTCTCTTGCTCTCCCTCTCTCTTTGGCTTGTATCCATTCGGACCCATTCAGCCTAATATTTTAGGACGTTTACCCCCATCCAGGTGTCAATATTTTCCTGGCGAGCTGTAGCGAGCCAGCATATATCTATTTTTGTTTTGACAGCAAGCTACAGTAAATTTGAAATTTTTTCGATAGAAAAATGTCTCCCGCAAAGCCGGATTTCTCCATACAATGCTGACTTGCTATCGCTCACCAGGAAGAAATCGACACCTGGATGGGGATAAACGTCTTAAAACAGTTGGCTGAATGGGGCCAAATGGATACAAGCCAGGGAAAGAGAGAAAAGGGGAGAAAGAAAAACAAAAAAACGGTGACCCCCCTTTAAAGTAATCCTGTTTAGCCACACCAAACATACAATGATGATCTACTCAAGGTACAACGGGGTGCCATGCGGTTAAAAAGCAATCTCAGAAAATTGCAACTACAGCTTTTAAAAATGCAAACCATGAATTTGTATAAATACCTGTCACCCTAAGCTATGGAAACCGGTGGCTGCCTCTATATTAAACGTGAAAATTGTGTTTCTGTGACACTTGAGGACAGGAGAACAACTTTCCTTTAGCGTACAAACTATAAAAAAGGTTTAGAGAGTCACATCATTGTATGTATACATAGTACACAAAACAGCTCTAAAAGTCTAGATAATACTTAATCCTATTGTATTACAGGGTAACTTCGATATGTTTTCTAATATGAATAATAGGGATGCTACCTTTACTGTAATACAATGAGATTACACACTACGTATGCTGATTTTATGTACTATATTCAAATATGTGCGATTTCTGTAACGCCCAATGCATTTCGTGGCCTCCTGTGTGTCAGAGACTGACTGAACAGAGACCTCACCTCATTAGTTTAGCACAAAATATAGATATCTATGCACATATACATGTTTTATCTTTGGTATGAAAATCACCTGCAACATTATTGCACAGGCAAGGAACTGTCAACTTTATGTTGTGATTTCATGTTTTTTGTTATTTCCGGATTGCGTTATTGTTTAGGCAACTATTATAGAGTATTGCAGAACAAATCAGTATTCTCAGGAGTAAATAGTTTCTTATCGCGGCGAACATATAGTTAAGGATATTATTAGTGTTCTTAATTAATTTAGGCGGCTCAGTAACAATTTTTCTTCTATTTCTATATCGACAATTACTGAATGTATTGGGGAACATCAAATGCTACATGACAGTATTGTAGTTCAGAACATCAACACATATTTTGTATTAAGTCTTCAACTAAGATGAAGTTATTTATGATATCCTTTTCATAATATATTTATTAACTTCTTACCTCACAAAAAACATATGTAATCAAATGTATAAGTAGCCATTCAAGTTCAAAATCATTAACTAAGAGTAACCGAGTGTAGATTGAAAAATAAAGCAAATGAGCTCCGTCTACTTTAGGTTAAGTCTGTTTAAGCAACCTTATCGAAAGAAAGGTCCTACGAATAATTATGTATTGTGTGTTAATATATATTTGTCGCCAGATTTATAGAAAATGTTGACATTCTTACCACCCACAATTACACAACTAATTTAACTGAAAATAGTAGTAATTAAAGTAAACAAGATACCCAACAGTAACAGATGCCATGGACTACCTCGGACAGATGTTACTCATTCAGTTAATTGTGGGAGCTTGTAAGGTCGTAAAACCTAGGGTAGAAGGTCTTGAAAAATAAAATTAGATAGTTTCTGTTGTGAATAAAACTGTACCTCCTATTTAAAACATCCACCACAGTACTCTCAATTGTTTTGTTTATGTTTTTGAAAGCATATATATTAAAACAAATTATGGCTTGTTCTTGAAATGTTCACGAGGCTACTTTGATGAATTTATACATCTACGATACTGCTGTTTTCAATTCAAATATATAATTGCCGCGAATATGTTGTTCAAAATGCCTTTTTGTATTGTGTTTAAATAATAATCACAACTAAGAAAATATACTCAGTAAATAAAATTCCTGGTTATTACAAAGACTGCAGCTAAATAATATGGTCAATGACATTAAGAGATATAAATGCTAGAACCTAGTGTAAAGTAGGAAGCGATACTCAATTACTAAACAGGAACAATAATATATATATATATATATATTATTAAGTTATTTACTCGGTTGTTCGTTAGTGTATGACACTGGACGAAAGTACAATTAAATTTAAGAAATAAATAGTGGAATGTATTCTAGACATTCTAGTCATGTTACATTTGTTAATTGTTTTCATTGGATGCACCTAATATATTATCATGAAATGCTACTTAGATTCCATTTATTATAATTTACCCGTTGCTGCTCATTAGGCCAGCCCTCTCATCATGGAGAGTAAACCAAATACATATCATAGTGTGGACAACGGAAGACGCTCGGAAGGTCCTGTTATCAAGTGTTTTGGAGGCGGTGCACTCGAAAGAATTATGGTTATGAAACGGGTATTTAAAGTTTCTATATCTATCTACCCCTGTGAAGGTATATTGGTGGTAATAAACCCATCTGATGCTAGTTCGAAAGGTAAATCATCATCAATATACCCAATGATTTTATATAGCTTTTTTTCATACCCTTTTAATTTCCATGGTTTTGTGTACAATGTGGCCACAGTTACCGGGCATGGTATAGTCTTAAACTTGGGAGAGGGCCGACATTTCCCTCCCTCCATTATAACCAACACAGGGTCGCAGGTGAGTCTGCCCCTTCCGATTGTGTAAGTCTATGGCCATAAGATTTTCCAGAATACAGAACACAGAAAGCCATTTTTTCTTCTTTCATTGACGCCATACTTTAAACTGAATACTTTGATATTGTATGATGCTTTACTAAAATAATCTGACTTTTATCAATCATCTAACCAGTATTTATCTTGTTGAATATACTGGCACGCAAATAATTCAGTGATAATAGTGGTTTATAATGACAAAGGCACACACTATCGACAGCTTTCCATTTTCTGTATTTTGAAGGGTCTCTAAGCTGGACTCCCTCACCCACCCTCGGTCCAGGCAAGGCACCACCGATTGAGATTTACTCTACACAAAAAATAAGTCAGTCCAGCTATACCTTGAAGACAGTCCAGAGTGTCAATGTCACCTCAACCCATGGTCAATTCAGTCACAAACTTGTCATGGTATTATTAACTGGTATTGGCTACTATGAATGTATTTAACTAAGGAAGGACTAGTGGGAGATACAAAGTTAGTTAAGGGAGTTTTTATCCCTTTGATTTGTAAGGGCCCTGCATGAGCGGCTTACAATTACTTAATAATAGTCGGAATATAATGATAAACCGCGTCATCAAGTATTGAAAAGGCTAATATGATTTGGATGGTGTAATTCGGAGAGAACTAATATTCATAAATATATAAATACCAGTATATGTTTTTTTGTTTTCTGACGTAAAACATCTATGGGACTTTTGTATCATATTTGTTTAAGCCTATCATTGTAAAATAATCACGGTACAAATAATCATTAAACAGACACCAAACGCTCGCCTTCTTGATTCAATTGAGTAAATATAAATATAATTTTACATACGTAAATACTATCAGTACAATCATATATTCTCCTTTCTCTAAAACAACAGGTATCCTCGTTATTGACCGACTATTTTTTCGAAAGTGCTCTACACTTAGCAATTCTTTATGGATCTAACTCATATTTTAGTCATTATATTTAAAACAAATTTGTTTAATCAATATTAATTTTTCAGCACATATAAATACCGTATACAGTCAAGAAAAACTAACATTATTTGTGTAACGAGTTTCAAAATGTGATGTTCACACTCATTGATATTTTGCAATGTTCCTAATATTTTTCAACCCCCCCCATATTGTATATGTCCATTGTCTAAAGTCCATAAACATTTACATTTAAGAACATCTGGTATACAGTATGTCCACACCCAGATTTGCACCTCTGCCTATTTTCGTGTAAACATTTTCTCAATATGACTTGTAGATGATGACTATACAGTATACACACCAACACTAAACAATCCAGTACCGCCATCATATTTGACACTAGTAAGTGCCAACAATTTTACAATAATTCTCTCCAAACAATCAAATGCACAAATACCTACCTAAATCCTCCAAAGTCATTGATTTTCTTTTGTATGACTTTAATGCAAATATATATATATATATATATATATATATATATATATATATATATATATATATATATATAAATATATATACTCTCAGTCGGACTCGAACCACCGACAGTCAGGAAATGCTTAAGTATCCATTATCACGCCTTGGTGTAATGGAATAAAGTATGGGTACTCGTCCTGACTGTCGGTGGTTTGAGTTCAATTGAAAGAATAAAAAACATTTAGTAGATCACACGTATTTGTCAAATATACTATATATATATATATATATATATATATATATATATATATATATATATATATATGCTGCATATACTTAGAGCTGCTGGCTCAGCCGAGTCTAATCAAATTTCTTAGCAATCAGTTCATATTCTGAAGTACAAATGATACAGTATCTTAGTGTCAAAAGATGTTCAAAAGCTTATGGAAGACTTTAACGTCGAGTAGTCATTGTTGTTACAAAATGTTCCGGTTCAACTGTGAAAAACGTATCTGCAATAATTGACGCGAGTGCTACTGGTGAGTGTTGTCATCATTACTTAGAAAAACCCATGTCGACTCAGTAGGGTGATTCTGCCTCCATGAATATTTCTTCCCATGTCAAGTGTTTTCTCCACCTTGGCACATATTATATCATCCCACAACAACAACAGCCATATATAATTGTTTATATGCAAATTACCATGTTTACACATATGTACACAAGTCAAAATCATCATTTCGAAAAGTCATTTTACTACATATGTTTTGAAGAAAAAACGAACACCCCTACTATTCCTTATCATAGTATTAGCCTATGGTATATGTTTGTCAATCTTCCTTAATATTTCTATACAAGTGTACAACGGGACAAGATATCATAAACATGATTTACTTGTTCAAGGATGAGGACAAAGGTGTGGAAGCGACATAACTTACGTCACTTAAACATAGTCGGTATCTAATATATAAACAGAGAAGCTAATATTCATGTGTTATTGTGAACTTACGACCTAAGACCCTGAATTCACTCCATAGGCAATATTCCGTATGGTATATACTTGTATGTATATATATACAGGTCTACTATAGATGACCTAATTCAGTCGGAATGTACATCACTACACTACCTTGAGTTTGTTAATCGACAACGGGATCTTGTGTGACATCCACTTGAGTACATTAATATATTTTATAAGATTCATATAAAATTTCAAATTCACTCGTGTTAGGAAGCGATGAAAACGCAGAGTTCCCGGTGCCCCTAACATTGATGTGCTTATAAGATAATGTTTTTACACTATGATAATACAAACATATACCGTCGTATCCGCAGACAGTGGCAATTTGGAATGTTAGAGCCCTTGGTAGTTAATGTTATATATATATATATATATATATATGTATATATATATATATAATTATTTACACTTGACTTTGAACCTTTATATTAGTACATTTGAATTATGATGAAAATATATAATACTTTTGTTAAGAGTTTGTCCTTCTAACCTTTCTATCCAATGGAAACTGGCTGTGGATATAACGTGCTTAGAGTTGTATTCTTAAAACCTTAAGGAAGAGCAGTTTATCAATCTCTTTTTCAAACAAATACATTAAATTTGAGCGTCACCTACAATACAGTGAATTCAACCACTTAGTTATTTTGAAAGGGCCACAGCAATGATGACGTTAGGTTTTAAGGATACGAGATAATGACTAGGTAAGAAGTGATATCCACAGAAAAATGTATTCTTGTTGTAGTTATCGATCATGCTATTATATGTAATAATGTTGAGCAGAGGATCCGTTGTAACCTTTATGTGTGTACCTCATTCCTAGTTTTATAAATCAAAATGTTATGCGTGTGTCTGTGTGTGTGTGTGTGTGTGTGTGTGTGTGTGTGTGTGTGTGTGTGTGTGTGTGTGTGTGTGTGTGTGTGTGTGTGTGTAGTTCTGTGAAATATATTTATTTTCAACTGTTTACAACTAGAATACATGTTTCTGAAAATATATACCATACTTTGAAACGAAGATGCTTAGTTAAGTGATGCACTTTTATATTCCCTTAGCCATTAATAAAGTAATTAAACATATGCAAAAATACAATCATCATAGCAAACAAAATATATATTTGAATAATCATAGATAAGATTTATTTCAATACATAAAATACTCTGTATTAGCTAAGGAAAATTAAATAGGAACCGCTAGTTTAAATATACATATCAAAACTTCAAATATAAACGTCAACTTTTACACGGCATGAAACAGCAACGTATGTGCACAGTCAAGTAAGTGCAATATTTGCTTATAATCTGTATATAAGGCATTATGTAGATAAAACGGATACCCAAGAGTCAATACACAAAACAATAACAAAATGTACTGGTAACACAAAATGGGTTATAGGAGAACTTTAAGAGTGCATCACCGAACCCAACATCTGGGCATCCCAATAGGGTAACCATGATGAAGGTGAAACAGCAGCAGCATTAGCAGCAGGATCAGCAGTTGTGGTGGCTCCTACAAGGCCAGCGTCAGCAGTAGCAGCAGCATGACCCCCGCCAGCCACCCCCCGGGACCCACCCTTGCACACCCGCCGTACAGCTTTTGGGAGGGGGCCGCCGTTTTGTACCCCGGGGTTATCAAGAACTCTTTTGCCGCCCTGTGGAATGTAAAGAGGAAAACTAATAACCTTTTTGCGTATGTAATTTCGATGGCCCGAGATCGTGCAAATATCAGAATATTTTAATATCCCATTTTCATATCCCTTCAAGTTATCATAGATTTCCTTTGCAAGGGCAAGCTGTGAATGTGCCCTGACTTTCACTTAAATGTTAATAAATTTATTGATGCCAGAACGTAGCAGTTAAAAAATAAAGTTGTAAAGACGCGAACCTGGTACGAACATTATGGAGGGGTTGCTGTATTTGGCCATCGTTATGGGATAATGCACAATAATAATGTTAATCTATATTTTATAAATTTCACCCCAACACCAAACACTGATCATAACTACTTCTACTACCTATATTGCATAAAAAGTAAAATTATTAATCTATGTCCACATTACAAATAATCCCACAGGAACCTTGCATACACTCACCCCTTCACCATGAATAGACTCATGCCCCAATACTTGTTACAGGGAACCAAGAACAAAATCTGGCAACACAGAACGCACTTTCGTAAACAGTAAATTATCATAAAAATGGATGTTACTTTGATTCTATCTATATATCTATCTATCTATATGCTCAGGCCCAATCCCCATGTTTCTTATTTATATTTTTATTTGATATTTTATTATATGTTTTATTATTATTATTTTGTTTTTATTTTATTTTTTAGGGGGGGGGGGGTTACGTTAACTAATCTATACAATTCAAATGTTTGGAAATCCACGTATTCATATGCTGTTTTTTAACCACAACATTGATATACCGCCTGGGCAAGGACATAATGGTGTCAGCATACCAATGTTGATTATGAACATTTTACGTCAATGTTATTTTCCTAATACACTTACGCATACTGACATTAAGGGGGACCATCTCGCTTTTTTCTCTTTATCTCTTTCTCTCTCTTTGGCTTGTATCCATTCGGCCCCATTCAGCCTACTGTTTTAAGACGTTTACCCCCATCCAGGTGTCAATATTTTCCTGGCGAGTGGTAGCAAGCCAGCATATATATATTTTTGTTTTGACAGCAAGCTAAGTTTGTACATTTTTCGAAAGAAAAATGTCTCCGGCGAAGCCAGATCGCTCCATACAATGCTGGCTCGCTATCGCTCGCCAGGAAGAAATCGACACCTGGATGGGGGTACACGTCTTAAAACAGTTGGCTGAATGGGGCCGAATGGATACAAGCCAGGGACAGAGAGAAAAGGAGAACAAGATAAAAACAAGCCGGTGACCTCCCTTAACTATTATACTGACCATAGCAACAGTAAAGAACAAACCAGATCAAACATACTTACATGTTATAGACTTGTTTATAAGTAGCGGTATAAAACAAACAAACTCAAGCATACTTACATGTTATAGACTTGTTTATATGTAGCGGCGCAGGTAAGTGTGGCCTGACCGCCGGGCGAAAAGTGTGTCTGTCGCAATACGAGTGAGAGCCTGGAAGTGCGGGAAAGGTGGTCTCTGCTGCCCTGCCTTACCCCGACACTCATACCCATGCCATGCCCGCGGTCGTTCTCCGTCACCACTATCGACTGCGACTGCTGTGACGAGATCTGGAAGGAGGAAATGGTCAGTCAAAATCTTAAACATAATAGGAATGGTCTTTAAATGAATCAACAGTATAATTAACCATATATAAAATACTAGAAAGGAAAATTGATAGAAACATTAAAAGTAAATGCGTAGTGAGAGACAATAAAGCATAAATTATGAATGAAGTGTATTAATTGAAAGGCTTGGGTGAGTCTGGAGGGGCAGAAGAAGCTGTCACTGCTACCCTGCCTAAACCCCATTCTCAGATCCATGCCCAGTCCGTGATCCTTTTCTGCCACCACCAGAGACTTTGACTGCTGGGACGAAGTGTAGCGAGGCACATGCATACTCGCTAAATTCTGATTCATCTTTGGAAACATACTTGACATGCAAATTTTTCCGTGTTCTTCATATCTCGAATCTGATATAATTAACCCCTTGTGGTTTATGACGCATTTTGACAGTTACTTCTGGCTATCATTATACAATATTCAGATTAGGAAGGACATATAAAAGTCAGAGGGTTAATTATTGAGATAGTATTCACCCTTTTCATGCCCACAGATCCTACCTAGGTTGTATAAAACAGTCTAATGATAGCCAGAATAAACTATCAACATGCGACATAATCCTCAAGAATTTAAGTGACTGACCAGTATACTAATAACCGCATTTCCAAACTAACCATAACGGATTGTACCATTGTAGTGTAACGTACCTTGATGTCGTTGATGTACCACTCTAGTTCCGGTGGCGGTCGTGCTCCCGGTGAGGTACAATTGGCCTTCAGCTCTTCTCCGGGCGACCATTGGAGCTTGCTAAGGAGTAGCTTGGGCAAACTCTTGGGCTCGTCTGGGGAGAAGAGAGAAACCACAAATTTACGAGATTGATTTCAGTTATATTTGTTCTTAATTAATTTATTTGTAAGAGGGTTAGAGGAAAAGGAAGGTATTGGGTAGGAAAGACAGAGTGTATATAGGTAGAAGAGAGACGCTACCCCTGCAATATATCAGTAGGAGAGACACATCAGGAACAACTTAGACTACTTCTTCGGGTCGTCTGGTGAGAACAGAGCAACCACAAAATTACCATTCACCCCATTTTGTTAACTTTATAAATGTCTGAGTTAGGAAGAAAACCCGGGAAATACTAAATCAGTAGGAGGGAGATATGAACCCTTTCAGTAAGTCAGGAGGAGTGAGACATCAGGAACAGCTTTGAATAATTTTTCAACTCGTCTGGGGAGAAAAGAGAAACCACAAAAATACCACTGACCCCGATTTTGTTTGCTTTTATTAATCTCTAAAGGATTATGACGCATTTCTTAATTTTATTCTGGTTATCAGTAGATGATTGTATTCAGTTAAGGACAGTATGGTGAGAGTTAGAGGGATTATTGAGGTAGTCGGTGCCTCTTTGACTGCTAGAGGGCCTTCCAAAACTGAATAAAATCGCGTATATATTGATAGCCAGAATAACCTGTCAAAACGCGTCATAATCCTCAAGGGTTAATACGAGGGATACAGGAGAAGAAAGGAGATGGATAGGGAAGAAAGATTGGATTGGTGGTGGTTGGGGGGTGGGGGGTGGGGTGAGAGTTGTAACCCCTTCCGCATATCCGAAGGAGATCGAAACATCAGTAGCAGCTTTAAGGGAGGATGGGCCGGTTTTCTGGATCACTTTTTCCCTCATGTTTAACCCCATTAGTTTTCAGATGTTAGGATGTATGCCCCATTAGTTAGTCGATTTTAAGACCTTTCGCCCCATACATTTGTCAATATTTAGACCTTTCGTGCTATTTAGGTGTCGATTTTCTCCCTGGCGAACGACAGTGAGCCTGTAACGTTGGAAGAATGGGCCTACATTGTTCTACCGAAAAATGTACAAATTAATCTGGATGCTTTTTTTTTTAATTTGATGGAGGTCTAGGGACGAAACTAGACAAAATAATGAATACATGCAAAAATCTTCCAAAAAGTGAACCATCTCCCCTTAACTATCCCCTCCGCTCGTCTAGGGAGGTAAGAGACACTACACTATTACCATTGACACCTATTGTCTACCCTTATTAACTTTTTTAGTTTCCTCCCTAGACCTCCATCAAGCTTAGAAAAACACCCCCTAGACACCCCCCCCCCCCTCAAGATAAATGTGTACATTTTTAGGTAGAAAAATTTCCTCGCCGAAGGCCGGTTCCTCTTAAAATTGCAGGCTCTCTATCGCTCGCCAGGAAAAAATCGACACCTAAATGGCACGAAAGGTCTTAAAATTGACAACGAAATGGGGCGAAAGGTGTTAAAATCGCCAAACTAATGTGCCGAACGTCTTATAATCTCAAAACTAATGGGACAAAACATGAGGGAGAAGGGGGTCCAGACAAACGGTCTGCCTCCCCTTAACCCCGTCAATCAGTAGGATAGATCATAGACACATATGAGGAGAAGCTATGGGATATGTGCCTGAGTATATATACATACATACCCGCCCTGACCACCTCGCTTGGATCGTAAGACCTGGGCGATCAATGTATCTTAGTTAGTCCATGTTGTTGATCACTTGTCGATATTTGCATATATTGTTACTAACCCATTGTATTCTACTATCTTCCTAGTCCTGCCACGGACATTAGTTCCTGGGCAGTGGTTTCCTTTCAAATTTTCCCTTACCCACTCTAAACCACTGTTTGGACACTTGATTTACTGTGTTTTGGAGGACAAGCAGCCAAGAGGGGTCACTAGACCTGTTTTTGCTTGATTTCCTTTGTACTCCTTTGTACTTTCTTTATTATTAACAAATACCATTACGATTATGCAGAAGAGACTGTGGATCACACTTTACTTCCGTATGCAATATAATTTACACACATACTGTATATTAATGTATTTCTTTTCCCCAAGTTAACTATTAAAGGGGGGGGGACACTTTTTTTGTTTTTTTCTCCTTTTCTCTCTTTCCATGGCTTGTATTCATTTGGCCCCATTCAGCCAACTGTTTTAAGATGTTTATCCCCATCCAAGTGTCAATTTCTTCCTGGCGAGCGAAAGCGAGCCAGCTTTGAAATCCGGCTTCGCCGGAGAAATTTTTCTATCGAAAAATTTAAAAATTTAGCTTACTGTAAAAACAAACATATACTGTATACTGTATATGCTGGCTCGCTACCGCTCGCCAGGAAAATATTGACACCTGGATGGAAGTAAACGTCTTAAAACAGTAGGCTGAATGGGACCGAATGGATAAAAGCCAAAGAGAGAGGGATAGAAAGGGAAAAAAAGCGAAGTTGGCCCTCTTAAGAATTGTGGAGGTATTTTTTGTTTCATTATATTACACATTTATGTTCTTCTCCACCGCGTAATAGTGGATTGGGAATCGCCGGGTCTGCACCAGGCCCAGTAATTGGAAACAGACTTTTCCCAAAAGTAAAGCTAGAATGTTGCAGGAGCTACCAATATTGTGTACGGTGGTTCCTGTAGCCTAATAACCACAATAAATATTTCAAAGTGTTCACAACATTCCGATATACCGTCTATATTATAATCCATGTTATCATTCTGAATACAATAGCTGTGGCATTGATAGACTTAAGCTTATTTTTATATATTTTATTTTACTCTTGTTTTCGTTTGTCTGTTCACAAGCTTGTTCACCAGGCTAAATATTGGGCATATACAAATCTAAAAATATAACTAACAAACATTTGAAATTTGTTGAACTAAACAAACAATATATGGATCGCGTGTATGAGCAGTAAATTATATAAAGGGTTCTTTGTCAGAGAACATCAAATATGTACAAATAGATGTATTTAAAAGCCATAATTATATTAATATATAATTATGGTTAACAAATAGTGGTACATATTTCATAGATGGAACATAACATAGACAAAATAAAAATGTCGGTGAATTTTTACCTTCAATGGAATGATCGTATCGACTCAGTTATTAGAATATATGCAAATATCGACAATATATATGAATACTCAATACACGTTTTCCCATTAGAGAGATAAGGAGTTGCAAGAAACAGTTAGCATCTCAAAGCCCTTCCAGTCCATTTCAGGGAGATGTTTTTGGTGAAATATAGAGAGATAGTATTGTGTAGTACACTATAAACTTATTTAACTGTGTGCAGTGTGTTATACTGATGATAGGATATACAAATTCTTCAGTAGAGCAGTTTGAGAAAAGAATATTTAGTATTTTATACTCAGATCAGCAATAATGAAGAGAGAGAGAGAAAGAGAGAGAGAGAGGGAGAGCATATCAAACCATATTGTATTTCGTAGATATATACTAAAATTCAATTTATGCAAATGAGAGAGGAAATCTTGGTTCCGCAGGAGATATTAAAAACACCAACAAAGGAAGGAACTTTATCACGAGGAAAACCTAACGAGTTCCATAAAACTGAAAACAACACTTAATTAGAATTCCCCAAACTTTTTAAAGTCGGAAAGTTAGCGCATACTAGACTATATACAAACTTTCTTAAAAACACAACGCACAAACAAGGTGGATGAATTATGGAGAATTAGGCAGAAGTTGGATTATATATTCCTTTGAGGGGATGGTGTTAGCGATTAATGACCCCGTAACTTTGCAAGTGCTTGAGTGTGTGGGAGTGAGTAGGTAACATGCAAATATGGTATTAATTTCCTTTACCTCTTCGTGTATGATGATGATGATGGCTATAGATACGTAGGAGATTAGAGAGTTTTGGATAGAGGAAGAATAAGTTGAGAAATGGGAAGTACAGTAAAAGATAAAAGTACTTGGGCTCAACCAAGTTGCTCCATTGTAATATTGTTGGCGCTCATCTGTAGTAGACACTTCGTGAGCTTTCCCTGGATCGCTGATGATGAACGTTTTCCTGCTGCCACAGTCTTCTTAATCTCATTAGTCAACTCGCAGTAGGTCTCCCGCAGCTCGCTGGCAGTAGCACCCTAGTCAATGCCCTCATCCCCATATTCCTCAATCCCCTCCACATCGACTTCTTCACCCACGGTGGACTCTGATGATACAGACGATGCAGAAGAGGCTACAACTGGATGTTCAAAAGTGGCTGGTGATGGTGACGAGGTTGCAGCTGGTCCTGCAGAGTTGATTCGTGATAGTGGTGGAGACTCAGAGACTAATGTACGAGGAGGTGGTGGAGTGGTCTTCGAGAGAGGCTTCTGGAGATCCAGACGCCTCCTCGGTTGTTGTCTTGGCCTCAAAGTTTGAGATGAAATGAGGCTAGATGATGGAGATGGTGTTGGAAGAGGTGGGATGATGATGGTTGTGTATGTTTATTGAGGTGGGTATACTGTATGTATCACTTGGTTGGTCTGTATTGATTTGTCAGCGTGAAGCAGGCTCAAAATATGTCTACCAGCTTGAGAACTACATCAATATTTTCCTATTTTAATGCCTATGTTTTTCGTCAAAAGAAAATAAGCTTGACTATGGAAGCTTAATTACAGAGCTGATGGAATTACTGTATCGCGTTGGTAAAGAGACAATCAAGTTTAATGTAGACGGGGAACGTTATGCGAGTCTGTGCCTCAGCTATATCATTTATCTAACTTTAAGATGGAAATATACACTCATGCGCAAAGTGCAGATGGACTGCCCCAGAATCATCGCGATGTCAATACATAATCAAAGATCATGGGGGATTAGGTTGGCCTATAGGTCCTTGACCAGGGTGACTTTCCTCTTGGGGGTACTCGGGTATAAAATTTGTTACATCTTTGCAGTCTCCCATGTGGAAACAACTCGGCCCCAATCTTTAAACCTTTACGACGCATCACCAAAATGTTATGTTATTGCTTGCTACTACAACCATCTACAAAACATACACACCGAAGTGTAAATGATGTAATACTACTCACAGATTCAGTAGTGATAACCAGCAGGACAAGTTGCTGATTGCAATCAATTAATCCGTAGAATAAGAATGATTTATCGATTTATGCATTGAAACTTACCATCAATATATCAGTCTATAAAGACATAGGTGCACGATGAACATAAAACAGTTTCTATAAATGACAGTACATGCAAGTATAAAGCATATTAGAGGCAACCAATTGCTCTCTTTACTAATAACAACTAGGCACAGCATAGGGAATGAAATAAGAAAAATACGCTTTAAATGACAAACGAGAAAAAAATATAGAAAGACTGGCCGTGAACAAAATGAGTAAATCTTGATGAAAAGTTCTGATATTATTTACCAAGCTCTTAATTTGGTGGTAATATAAAAGTTTCATAAGATACACAATATGGCACATGTTTCTCGTATAAACAACGTTTTTTCCGAACCGCCACAGGCTGGGGAAATGTTCTCTTTAACTTCTATACAACGGGGGTTTTGTAGCGACCATTGAATAAACAGAGCCTGGACAACTATACTTGCCTTCAGTCTCTATTATTTAAAAGTAAACAGATATTTGGGCTCTCTTTCTGTTGATTTGCAGATATATAAACACAAGAAAATATCATAAAACGATGCTACAACTGTCCACTGTCTATAATACTGTTTTTAGTCATTAGAACCATCTTCGTCACTCAAGTCTTGCCATCATTCGACATTCAAATTGCGACAAAACAAATACCCTCCCTCTAAACAATGTCCACACCATAATGTTACAAGGCACAATTAGGACGGAGTAAATACTTGAAATTCAAAGAATATTATTATTATCATTATTTCATCAGGTCTGAGATTGACCTGAAGAAGCTGTAAATCGAAATTTGATCAACATGGTGTGTATACTACCACAAGACAAATTATTCAGGTTTCCCAATATATCTGTAATTTGAGGTTTACGTGAATTGCTGGCATATCGTCATAGTTCAAAGGATATAGATACATTCATTATTGTCTCGAGTAATTCTAGTACAATTATGCGTTGTTTTCTTGCATTAAATTAGGCAATTACTAATAGACATAAATCAATAATTCATGTTATCCATTATATCTGTAATTTGATGTATTTGTGAAAAGCTGTCCAATTATAATATGCTAAAGGATCTCAAGCCATAACGAGTATTAAAGGTAGTGAAGTCGGATTGTATGCGATTTTTTTTATTTGATTCATGTATTTATGTTTTGTTCTTAGATCATAGCAGTTTCTTGGTCAACCACTTACGGGACTTGATGAAATTAAATATCGTTGTGTTCAGCAAAAATAGGCACTTAAGGGGAGATTTTCACTTAAGGGATGTTTTTTGAACCTCCTTGTCCCTCATGTTTAGCCCCATTAGTTATAAGATTTTAAGACATTCGCCCTGTTAGTTTAGCGATTTAGAGAAATTTAGCCCAATTTCTGCTAATTTTAAGACCTTTCGTGCCATTTGGGTGTCGATTTTTTCCAGGCAAGCGATAGCTAGCCTGTAATTTAGGAGGAACCTGCCTTCGGCCGGGATATTTTTCTACCGAGAAATGTGCACATTAATATCGAAGGGAGGTCTTTGGGGTATTTATTAAAAGTTTGATTAGGGGTCTAGGAAGCAAACTAAAAATCTCCCCTTAATTGTAATACACTTTGGGTGATTATACTAAATGGAATGTCAGTTATTTAGAGAGACGGAAGGGATATCAAATGACAAGGCGAACGAAATTATAAACTATTTGACATACCAGATCACTCGATAAAGTGTACATACTTTTATTCAATCATACATATGTATGAACGTGCACAGGACAATTAATATTCTTTCATATTAAATAATGTCTCTCTTCTTCCCTTTAATCACAGTTTCAATCTGGTAGTAATAACATTTTATATTTTCTGTGTATCCCAATCTGTAACTAATGCAAACAAAACCACTATTACTCAAGATATATTACCCATTAATTACGGGAGAGCATATATATATCAATTTTAATAGTGACAACCTGCATGCACCAAGGCATACATCAACTAGAATTATTCTAGATAGGTTTAAGCTTCTTGATTATAAGATATCTTTGCTAATCAATAACGTTCTCCATTCTTATAATTTTAGCCAAGAATAATATGAAGACGTCACCGGCAGTGTACTGTATGTCTGTTATTTTTACATGCTTGCCACCTTTATCTCGTTTTTAGACAAATCAATTGTTCTCTCTCTCTCTCTCTCGCTCTCTCTATCTATCTATCTATCTATCTATCTATATACTATATATATATGTATATAGATAGATAGATAGATAGATAGATAGAGAGAGAGAGAGCGAGAGAGAGAGAGAGAGAGAGAGAGAGAGAGAGAGAGAGAGAGAGAGAGAGAGAGAGAGAGAGAGAGAGAGAGAGACTTTGTTGTTTACGTGATGATGGGGCTATCTATTACTTACTTCGAGTACGTTGCCTAGCAGCGATAATCCTCGGAACCTTCTACTACCTCCCCTCATCTCTTAATTGGGTTGGGAATTATAGGAAATCCGAAAGCCAGCTGAGGTAAGTTGAATGCAGAGACCCAGTGACCCAAGATATTGTGTTATAACTCCCTACACGCTCAAAAACATAGGGGACGATGATGAGTACCGCGGAAAAGTACACAAACAATAAAAACCCAAGACTTTACCTCTACCTAACTCTCTTTATCCTTCTTCAGGGTGCCTAATTCTCGCTCCTTCTCAATAATCTCAATTCAATTACGTCTCCTCTCAGTGCTGTTGTCATTCCTATTAGCCCGTCAACTCCCAGAAGAGCTTAACAAGCTTATAAATATATTTTATTGCAGGTTGGTATAACATAGCCAAAATTACGCCTTAAATTATAGTATTAATAGATTCATAATATATATATATATATATATATATATATATATATATATATATATATATATATATATATATATATATATATATATATATATATACAGTATTTATAACATATGATATCAAGATTTCATTCGTAAATCAAATTAAATCAGTTGTCCGTAGGTTGAACATAATACAGTTAGTATTTTCCCGTTGTGGATATGATGTATATGACAATAAAGTAAATAATTATGTGAAGCATCACAATCTAGGTAATTCTTTAATTATATAATATACAGTACATATTTATATTATATAATTGCAATAACAATAATGTTTTCATCTTAATATATACTGTACATAATGTCTACAATCCCAAATGTAAATGGTATTAATACGATCCAATGACCATATTAACTTCGAGTTGGCTTCCTAGACCAAGAAAGTTGAAAAGCTCTCTAAATTAAATGTTTCGATGAAATGGCAAACTTGTTTAGTATGTATGATCAATTAAGGCAATATACTTTATCAAAAAAAAATTGTATTCAGATCAGTATTATGACATATGTTAAATTCACACAATCATTAACCCACTGAGCCCCAGCGATGCAGCGTTTGCGTCAGCAATGTATGTAACGCTAAACCCCAGCGACGCAACGTTTGCGTCAGTGTTACTCCGGTCCTATGGCACCTAGAGGGATCAGATTTGTATGGGAACTGTGTAAGTATCCCACGCACCCATGCCGATGGTTGAAAACTCTCAAAGTCCAACCGCGTGCGCGTGAGCGCGCAAAAACCTGTTTTTTTGGGGAAATTGCCTTCAATTTTTTACTCATGTAAAATCCGTTTTCGGGGGCTCCGTAGGACCATTTTTTGAGCTTTTTGATCGTTTTTTCGTGGTTTTTCCTTCATTCCTAACCTATTCGCTATTGTTTCTGGAAAAAAACAAAAATTCAAAACTGGCTGGTCCCTGGTGGTACATTTATTAATAACTAACCCACTGATAATTTAACCCACTGAGCCCCACTCAGTGGGTAAAAGCTTAAGAATATAATAGCACATACAGTAGGCTACTTCACTTTCGGTGCCACTGCATGATTACATGTCTTCACCAAGGAAATGTATTTAACGGTATACAACATGACAATTTTGCTAAATGTCATTTGTATCTTTGACACAGTAACAATGTTTTATAAATATTTATTAAAGATACAATATATGCACCTGAAAATGAAAAATGAGTATGAATCAAGGAAAACAAATCTATTATTAGCTAATTCTTGAGCATATAAGCAATGAGAGGATTACACGAGGAAGCATAGAGGGCTAAGAGATGTATGTTGATTTAATTCTTTGTCTGATCATGACACACATCTTTTCCTTTAGATATATTCTTTTGTCTTCCGTTTAATGTGTCTTATAGATTGTTGATGTCCGTTTATCAGCCTTTTATTTAATCTGAGACTGACGACTGAGTACCTATCTTTTGAGGACATTTAGGGACATACTTGAAGTAGCAAATTTAGTTTTGCCTGCACTAGTTCTGCAGCATTTCCAGTTTAACAAGTGCACGCCAGTATGCGTTACCTGCGTCATGCAGTATAATTCAAAATACGTGCATAGTTGAAACTGTGCTAAAACTAGAAACAAATAAGGTCAGTATATAAGTTAATACTTGATTCAATTTATCCTATTTAAATATCCAATGAGGTATTATGGCTAAATACGGTCATGGAAAAGGTCATCTTCAAGTAAGAAGAAATAGCTCGACATATATCTCAATTTCCCTTGTAAGATAACCAATAAGGTGTTGTATTGTGGTAAAGTATTTGGACGGTGTCGACGACATTGAAGTTATATATATTATATAAGTATGGCATGTACTGTATAAATGGTTTTCTTATTTCTAGTCAGGTCTTGTATTTCCGTATTTTTTTTATCAGCACAGTGTTCTCTTTTTTCATCTTCATTTACATATTCTCTACCCACCTCAAATCAGCATTGTGGTCTCCTTTCCTATCTTCTGTTACGTATTCTCTACCCACCTAGTCCCCATCCCTCTCCCTCTCCTCCCTCCCTCTCTTTTCTTTTCTCCCATCTTTCTTCCTCCCTCCTCATCTCTTCCCTGTCTTTCTGTTATTTACTGGCTCCCTCATCTCCTCGTTCGTTCAATAGGATTACAACACTACAACACTAACCATCCTGTAGGTAAAAGTTGTAGCTGAAGATAGTTAAATGTATATATTAGTATATATTTGTATGTTGATACTTTTTCACAGAGAAGATATATTTTTTTTTCAAGGAAGATATACAAAATATAAACAGAATCATATGTAAAAACAACCGTGGAATTCTTGCGGTTAGGCATGAACTTTTGGCTCAAAAGTGGCACTGAATATTTGCTGGGTTATACCTATCTGCTTACCAAGTTAATTAGAGCTTTGTATTTTGAAAAAAAAAAAAAAAAAAACGGGTACATATACAAACTGGTTATCCAAACCCTACCTCCGATCCCCAAGAACATGGAAAACAACAGGAAGAAATACAACAGGAGCAACATAATTTTCCATTCATAGAACTTCACCATCGACACAGGCAACAATTAATGAATGTCAACACGTCCCCAACAATTGCAGTCCAATCCTCAGTTTCTCTCGACCCCTGATAAACCCTTGGTGGTGGCGACCCATGATGATCTCCTGGTGGTGGTGACCCATGATGATCTCCTGGTGGTGGTGACCCATGATGATCTCCTGGTGGTGGTGACCCATGATGATCTGGTGGTGGTGACCCATGATGATCTCCTGGTGGTGGTGACCCATGATAATCTCCTGGTGGTGGTGGTGACCCGTGATGATCTCCTGGTGGTGGTGGTGACCCATGATGATCTCCTGGTGGTGGTGGTGACCCGTGATGATCTGGTGGTGGTGACCCATGAAGATCTCCTGGTGGTGGCGACCCATGATGATCTCCTGGTGGTGGCGACCCATGAAGATCTCCTGGTGGTGGTGGTGACCCATGAAGATCTCCTGGTGGTGGCGACCCATGATGATCTCCTGGTGGTGGCGACCCATGATGATCTCCTGGTGGTGGTGGCGACCCATGATGATCCCCTGGTGGTGGTGGCGACCCATGATGATCCCCTGGTGGTGGTGGTGACCCATGATGATCCCCTGGTGGTGGTGGCTAAACATGTGGTGGTGGCGACCCATGATGATCTCCTGGTGGTGGTGGCGACCCATGATGATCCCCTGGTGGTGGTGGCGACCCATGATGATCCCCTGGTGGTGGTGGCTAAACATGTGGTGGTGGCGACCCATGATGATCCCCTGGTGGTGGTGGCGACCCATGATGATCCCCTGGTGGTGGTGGCGACCCATGATGATCCCCTGGTGGTGGTGGTGACCCATGATGATCCCCTGGTGGTGGTGGTGACCCATGATGATCCCCTGGTGGTGGCGGCTAAACATGTGGTGGTGGTGGTGGCGGCACCAAACTCAGGGGACGAAAACTTGTGGGATCATGGCAGGTCCTCCGAGAAAGATTATAGTCGAGCGTGATCAGGAGCGCGTGAGGTAATGGTGGAGGGAGAGGGAACTGAAGTTTGGATAATGGCTCCATCGAGACTCTCAGACACCCGGCTTACAAGGGAGGTTATGGCTTAATCATTGAGGGCTTTGGAAAACTGAGAGGTGAGTGATGGTGCGGCAGGAAGACTGGTCATGAAGGATGGTCTTGCGGAAAAGCAAAAATATATTGGTTTTAAGGAAGGTTCAACATTATTTGAAAAAATACTTCAACGTCAGGATTATCGGATGCTTTAGCCGGGTGAAAAGTCAATTTACACATTGACTATCCATTGAAGTCTTTGGTATCAACATTCCATGCAAACGGGCCCCTCATTTACGACACATAGTTATCGACTTTCATCTAAATTGCTTAAATGTTATGACCATGAGTAATAAGTCTCTTTCACACATTTACGATTTTTGGTCCCGACTGCCCCCAATTTTGTTCAAAATATATTTGGAAGATTGCACAATCAGGGGCAGTCGGTCCTATAATAGTGAATGTGTGAAAAGCGTTATAAACAGTAATTTTATTTTCACCAATGTACAAGGTGATTTCTTGTTTGAATTGTATCATATCCTTCACGGCCTCGTTTTGATTATCCGACTATATTTCATTATTTTTGTTCTGAATACTTGGCAATAGATGTACAATATTTACATTACGGTGCGTAACATTGTTATGCTTTAAGCTAATGTTTTTCCTCGAACGTTTATCTTGTTATTGATTTTTTTATGTGCATGAGGGAGACAATAGGCATAACTGCCTGTGACTAGTGACTCCCACAGAATTAAAAGAGTGATAGGGCCAAAAGCAAGGAATGTTCGATCTCAAAATGCCTGGACACACAGAGTTTGAATCAATTTAAGTCATAGGATGAGGGAAAGATGGATTCAGGGAGAGAGTTTCAGAACTCAGTTGTTGAATAGAAGAAAGATTGGAAATATAATTTCACTCTTGGATTGGAGAGTTGCACAGAGTAAGGGTGGGATTATGTTGCAAGACGGGTGCTACGTACTCTACGTAGAGGAGGTGGTATACACTGAGAGACCTCTGAGGAACACATTATTGTAGTAACGCTAGAATAGCGAGAGAGATAAAACATTGCGGCGAAAAGAGAGAGATTGCAAAGAGTCAGTGACTGGACGTGATTTAATGAGACGAAAGGCTTTATTTTCTACTTTGTCAAGACGTGCTGTGTGAGAGGATCCTCCTCACACATGCGAACAATACTCAATACATGAACGCAGTGTACCACTGTACGGAGCAAGAAGCTGTGCAGGGGTAAAGAACCCCGGAGGCTGGAGTATAATACTCAGGCACATACCCCATAGGTGGGGGTGGCCGACTCAAGACAGAGCCCAAACATAAGGACCACTTTAGACTTCCCTCGCCCCTAGCTCTGTCTTGTCTAGTAAATAGTTGGAAGATAATGCAATCATTGATATATTTCTGATTGTTTATATATAGTTTTTTTAGCAGGATATATATATATATATATATATATATATATATATATATATATGTATATATTTAACGTACAAAAGTGAAGGAAGAAAATAAATTAGAGATAAAATCCATGCACCCCAAAGCATCCTCCGTTTCATATAAATCCGTATCAGTTAGTAGTTTGTGGAATTGGATTTTGCAAATTCTCTAAAACTTCCTCACAGCAACTTCATCCACAATTATTGACCCAAACTCTCAGAAAACACCAATACATTATCAAAATCCACAAAATGCTGCAGGGGGGTATTGAACATTTGCTTTTTTCAGCATCAGTTCAGTCCATCAGTCGACACCAGTCTCTCCTGCAAATGTTCAGGCGCGGCCAATTAATTCACATCTACACTCCATACGTCATGGCCAAAAACAACAAGCGATAATGCCGCAAAAGACTCACCATGCATTATTATGGTATGAAAGACTGATGTTATTAATAAGAGGGATAATGAATGTATTTGACATATTATAGCCTACCTGAACGCGTGCATCGTGTTATTAATGTAATCTCAATACTCCAGGTGTATGAGACGGGAAATAATAACAATCAACCAAAGACCTGGGAGAAATAGAGGAATTCAGGTAGTTCCGTGTCTCGAAACCCCTACTACCCACAGAGAAAGCACTCCGTAAAGATGCTAACACCTCTAGTATGAAACAAGGAATTTCTGTTGCTGTAAAAAAAAAAAAAAAAAAAAAAAAAAAAAAAAAAAGCAACATGCAGTATAGGTTTCGCCCTACTAGACTGTACTGGTTCTACAAAAAATAGCTAACGATAGCTAATACACGCCATCTCAAACTCAAACGGATGCCGCGGATCGTCCTTCCCACACCCCGACTCTGTTCAGCGTGGGTAATGTTAGTTGTCGTGGGTAATACTGGAAAGGTCCATGGCCTAGGCTCCAGACCCCGCACCGCCTGGAGGAGAAACAAATAGTCGGCGCTGCAGGGAGGCAGAGAGTAAATTGTTGGGGACGTGGTGGGACTTAAAGAGAAAATAGTTGAGGATATGAGAGCCCTCGGCAATGAATGGCCGCGGATGTAGAAGACCAAGCGAGCAAATGGCCGCACAAAGTTTGGACAGAGTGAGCTTCCACCAGCCTCTCTTCGTTCCCCGGAAAAGAAATGAAAAAACTTGTTCGAGAGCGGAACGAGGAGAGGACGAGTGTGGGGAGGAGGTAATAAACAGCATCCCACCACCACCTGCAGACAGTCTCCCCGCCTCTTTTAACAACCTATCACTCTCGTTTTCTTACAAACCATTTGAGGATTCCAAATTATAAGCATGACTTGAGCATGTGCACTATTTTTAACAAGAGTGAGGTTGAAATACCTTATATATTTAGCTTGTTTAGCGGACAATAATGATTTTAAATATATAAATTATAAGTGTATGTTTAAGTTCACACACAATTCAATACTTAGTTCAGGAAGCATTTTGTAAAAACATTCAACTAATTAATATCATATATAATACCGGTATAATCTAAGTCTTTCATGGCACGATATATGGTATGTGGTATGCTTATTCAGTAGTATTACCTACTACTTGAAGAAAATACAAAAATCAACTATGTGATACAATGTAGGAAATTGCAAGCAAAGAAAAACAAATGGACGCAGAGAGAAGCAACGTTGAAACGAAGAAAACGAAGCTAAGAACTTTGGAGAGTTATCTAAAGTTATAAAAGATCTCATGAAGGGACACAGTATACTCCCGAAAATCCTGAAATGGGAACCACAGCAGCGGCTTCCTTAAATATTGTATCACAGTTTGACGTGAAACATATGCTGTATAGAGCACAGTGTGTGTATATATATATATATATATATATATATATATATATATATATATATATATATATATATATATATATATATATATATATATATATATATATATTATTTATGCATATATATTTTACAATCCAGATAAGCAACCACCTACTTTACAATTCACCAATGTATATTTATCCATCCCTAGCAAAATTAAACAAACAATTATCATATTAATGATACGTTTTTCTCTCCTTGCATAAGTGTCTTTCCTCAGTTGAATATACTCTTCATATAAACCTCATAATTAATTATCTCCATATGTAGATGCAACTTGTGTACCCTTTTATCTGTTTGATGTATTTAACTTAGTTCACAATATTCTTACTCATAGTTCGTGTTCTTGTTATTGTTTCGTTCATTCCCTTTCTTTATATAGTCTTTAAACATTAAATTTCCAATGTTTTCGTTATCTTACAAGCCTGAAATTGTGAATGCCATGCCTCATCTCCAAGTAAAACACATATTTAATTAACCCGACTATTTATATCTAATTTTGTTTGTAAGAATCACATTCTAATAGTTCGTTCATTCTTTCTTTAAAACAACAACCTCTGGATTTCATCTGTTGATAATCTCCCATACATAAACAAATACGATACTCCCTTCATCACTGATCCGTATAAACAATATAATTTCCATCTATTGTATTGCATCCCATTACCCCAGCCACCCCTAATTAGTATTATCCATATTATTGTTATTAGTATTATTGTAGATATTGATATTAGTATTACTATACACTGTATTACTCTCATTGTTCTGTTTGTTTGTCACTCTCTATCCTAAACCTGTCATCAACCTCGTCGAAGTTTCAGTTGAGTCAATAACGATATCCAAGTCTTCGGCAAACAACAACAACAACAACAACTATTAATAATAACCCTGGGCTGGTCTATCAGAGTGAGAATTGAGCGACCTCTGCCATACCCATAGCTTACTCTGACTGTTCCTTTTACTTATATATTTTCTAGATCTCAAGTGACGGCATCTCTTCCGTGGATTGACCTCCCAATCTACCAAGATTGGAAGCCAAAGTGTCACATTTTTCCTTTGCCCCTCAACTTTCTCTTCATAATTGCTGAGGGGCACAGGGCCCTGGGTGGGGCTTTGGTTTCCCGGGCGTTTATGCACCCTCCTCAGCTCCCCGCCATGGAGTGGCTTCGGTCACCCAGGCTTTATTGTGGTCGGCAGGGAGGGTTCTGTGGGGGCGCTCGGTTATGGCCTTGGCCTTGCTCGGGGCCTTGGGGCAGTTCGGCCAGGCAGCTTGGGGAACAACAACAACAACATAACCCTCTCCTTCCACTCTATCCATTATTATTCCTCTTCGTTGTCTAAGTATTCCCACCTTACATCATCCAAACTATGAAAGAAGGATATTATTTTATACAAGGGTCCTAGTACTGTACTGAACATATTATGTAAAATATTCATATATGTAATTGTATGGTATATAATTATGTATGCCATGTACTGTATGTGTCGTGTTTCTGAAATGTATTATTATTGAAATGAACATTACACTATATATGACAAAATGAAATGAAACATTATATATTTTCAGGGGTGCAGTCTTAGTGACCTAGTTTGTTTATCATGGAATTTTGTTTTTATGTGTATGACTCTAAGAAGAATAAATGATCATGTCCAGTGTTAATTATGCCGGGCAGGTTAGAGTACTGGCATTAAAGTAAATAGACTCTGGACAATCTGCCAACATAATGTGTCTTGTCGCTTTGTCGGAGAGGCTGAACCTTACACCCTAAAGTCAGCCTGTATAAGAGATTGTGTTTCTGGCATTATATCATCTTATTACATATGGAAATACTAAGACTCACTGAATAAGTCAGATCTCTATGTGCGCGCACGAGCGCAAAATTCATTGCACTTTCGTAAAATCATCTAGTCACTCAAAATTGTTCAAATTTCGCGCAATTTTTGCATGGCATAGCGTACAAGCATCCCCTACAACGTAGCGTTTAAATATACCACTATTGAATAATAGAAAGTTCTGAAAAAAAATATTACATTATTATTTTTGGTTACAGCTGATTTGACACCAAAATGGTCAAAACTCGGACATTTTCGGCAAAACGGCATTTATCTAAACGTACAGGCCTTTCTATGTACCCCTATGTACTCTATTTAGAAGGGGAATGCATTTGAGCAATACATACAAATATAGTGGGACTCGTAAGTGCAAACAAATTATATCAAACCACACAAATTCATAGATTTTCATCAGTCAAAGCTATTTTTGGGGCAGATAAAATAGTTAGTCCTCCTTAGCCTCTCCGTTTTCTGCCATAGCGCGCACATAGAAAATCGAGATTAATGACCAACTAAAGAACATTTTCGTCATGGGTAGGCTTCACTGGTATTATGAGACAATTTTTTACCAAAATCCATGATATTGGGGCCCCCCCAAGGGGGCCCTAGGGATATCATATGGGTGTTTATGCCCTCATATGATTATTTCTATTGCTTACAGCAGTCCTTTAGACTACAGACACAAACATTTTTTTTGGGTGGCTGAAAGAAAAAAAAAATCCTTTTTCGGGGCTCGAGGTCGAACCCCCGGCCTGGGGGGTTATGGATGCGATATGTTTTTTTGTTCCTTCCTATGCTATTCTCCTATGTTGAAAGAAGCATTATAACACAAGAACACAAAAATTAGAAATTTTGATGTCTGGGCTCAGCGGAGGGTTCAGCCTCCCCTTATCCATATACTTTAACCCAGTGAGACCCAGCGTCGCACGTGATGCGTCGGCAGTGTTTGATCACCAACTCCCAGCGACGCATCACGTGCGTCCGACATATAAAAAACACTTACGTGGCTCGTAAGGTAGGAAATGGCGGGAGAATAGGAGGGGGAAGTACCGTAGTGTGTGTGGGAGCCGGGCCAGTAGGTGTGAGCGGGCCGAGACAGCCGCGCGGCTGGTGGTGGTGGGCTTAGTGGGGATACTTTACACCCTTAGTTCACCGCCACTTTGAACCTTCATTACTCCGGTCGTATGGGAGCTAGAGGCTTGAGATTTATGTGAGACACTCCTTAGGATGTATGCCGTACAATGCCATACTCAGTTTTTACCCTAGTGCTCCCGGGCGGGTGGTCATGTGGGGGAGACGAACTTTAGACCCCCCCCCCCCCGCCCCCCAAATGACCGAAATTAGTTTTTTTTATTTTTTTCTTCATTTCTCACCATTCTCTTCCATTTTGGCTCAACACATTTTTTTGAGGCTCCCCCCCCCCCCCCAAAAAAAAATGTCCGAGGTGATTTTTTTTTTGTTTTTCATTTCTCATCCTTGTCTTCCATTTTAGCAAAAAAAAAAAAAAATAAGTGAAAATGGCTTGGGACTGGGGTGAACAAAATATTATAACTAGCCGGGGCTCAACGGGTTAATGCAAATGCAAGATAACATACATTTATTTCAAGCTCAGTGGTACCCTCCCTGCCTGCAACCCAGCAGATCAGGGTTCAAATCTCGCTCAGGTTGATGAAGTGAGGGAGGCAAAAGGCAGATCTGCCTGTAGCGAATGCCTCCCCCATAGTTGAAAGAGTGACAGGGCCAAAATCAAGGGATGTTCGAGCCAAAATGCCTGGACACACGGAGTTTGCAGCAATCTAAGCCATATGAAGAGGGAAAGACTGATTCTGGGAGAGAGTTCCAGAGTTCAGCTGTTGAATAGAAGAAAAACTGAGAGTAACGTTTCACTCTTGGGTTGGAGGGTTGCACAGTGTTGGGGTGGGATTGTGTTGCACGACGGGTATCACGTACCCTACGTAGAGGAGGTGGTATACACTGGGAGTGGTCTGATGAGCACTGATTATTGTAGTAGCAATAGAATAGCGAGAGAGATGCAACCTTGCGGTGAAGAGAGAGATTGCAGAGAGTTGGTGAGTGGACGGGAATTAATGTTACGAAAGACCTTCCTTTCTACTTTGTCTAGGAGTGCGGTGTGAGAGGATCCTCCCCACACATGCAAACAATACTCAATACAAGGATGCAATGTGCCCCTGTACAGAGCAAGAAGCTGTGCAGGGATAAAGAACACCTTGAGGCGGTTGAGCACACCCAGCTTTTGGGAGGCTGCCTTAGCAAGACTGGTAAAATGGTCCTTCCAATTGAGAGCAGAAGAAAAAGAGACACCAATAATATTGAGAGAATATGAAGGATTGACTCTTGTATTGTTGAAGTATAAGGGATAGTCCACTGGGAGTTCCGGACGGGTAGTAAAATGAAGAAATTTGGTTTTGGAAGCATTAAAGCCAACAAGGTTTTCTCTGCCCCATTGAAAACTGTATTTAGATCAGAATATAAGTGTTGTATGGCTTCATTATGTTTGTTTTGAGGGATTGCTGAAAAACTAATATATATATATATATTCAATGTTGTGTCTGAGCGTATGGAACAGGTCCATGTAGATAATGTGTGCGGTGCCTGTGTTCTGAAGGTCATCAGGCTATCACACCTGCCCTGCCCGGCATTATGTGCTCTGGCTGGCCACCCATAATTTCCCATTACGCTCTTTCATGTGCAATTACGTTATAATGAACTCATAGTGAGCTGCGAATGACAAACATTGTTTTAAACGAAGTGGTCCAACAATGCATCAGATGGTATGAGCATATTGCTACACACGCAGCTGTACACAGTTTTTTCCCCAATATATACCTTTATTCTAACCACTGAGTATCCATCTCTCTCTCTCTCTCTCTCTCTCTCTATATATATATATATATATATATATATATAGGGTCAACACTAGCACAATTGAAATTACGAATAATACCTCAAATTTAACTGAACAGATTAACGTCTAATGCATTTCATTAGGATAAAGGGAATACCAATACAAAAACTAGAGATATAACAAATTTGACCTTACCTATGACCTCCATGTGTTTGGAGTCGGAGTCCTTCTCGTAGCTGGGGTACTCTGCTAACACTTCACATTTGTAGCGGCCACTGGTTTCATGGGTGATGTTGTGTAGCACTACCACCTCACGATTAGAGTTCAGCTCCTGTGGGAAAACGGAGACAAGATAGAAATTAGTATCCATACTTCGTGGTGTTGCGTAGGTTTTGTGCTATTTTATACTGCTTCCTCCTTAGAGAGAGAGAGAGAGAGAGAGAGAGAGAGAGAGAGAGAGAGAGAGAGAGAGAGAGAGAGAGAGAGAGAGAGAGCGATAGATAGATAGATAGACTCAGACTCAATATTTTATTTGGTAAAAGCTACATAAAACTTTGTACATAGTAAGAGAATTGTGAAGCACATTTATCTCATAGTTGGTTCACGGCTTTGAATAAAAGTAATTCTAGATTTTACTGCGTCAATGTAATTTTCCATTAAACATTCGATATTATAAATATTCAATAAAATATTCTTTATTTCCTTCATCATATACAGTATAAGCTATCATTATTGTTAAGTAAAACATTTCTTAAAAAGACACAAGGCTTCATCATACATCTGTGAGCAAACCGTATTTTTTGCCAATTAATTAAATGAGTGAATGTCATTAACCCTGCTAAATCACATGCTTTGTGGTTGCTCTCCCAGTATTTTATGTTTTAAAATCTTCTTAATGGCTTTGTGGTATCCAACCGCAAATTGTTTCAGAGGAACACCACACCGCTTATTGGAAAACCATAATTCTGTACCATAAAAACTTAAGCAATAACTATTAAATAGTTGAATAAAAACATTAATATTAACATTAGGGAATTTACGTAAAATACAATTGAATTCATTATAAAACTTATTTCTTGTCCTTATTACATCCTTATCATTATTTAGTTTATCATCAATAATAAATCCTAGGTACTTATGTTCATGTACATTGATCATTACTTCATCATTAAGCTTCATTCTCGGCAGACCATTTATATTATTAGTATGCCTAAAAAACATACACACTGATTTCTTTGCATTCACTTGAATATCTAAAGTTTTCGTTTCATGTTCCACAATGTTTAGTAACTTTTGTAACCCTGTCGCTGTTGGTGATAAAACTACTATGTCGTCAGCATAGGCAATAATGTTACACATCCTATTGCCAAGAGTACATCCAGTTTTGCACTTTGATACGGTTTCGATTAAATCAATATATACATTAAAAAGTAAAGGAGATAAAATTCCACCCTGTCTCACTCCGTTCATAATCTTCCAGGGCTTTGACAGTGCATCTTTATGTTTAGTAGCAACCATTTGGTTTCTGTAAAAATAAAACAAAATATTTACAAGGTAATGAGGAATATCTAGTTCTAAAAGTTTCTGGATTAATTTAAAATGATTCACTTTATCAAAAGCTTTTCTAAAATCAATAAAACTCGCATATACATAGATAGATAGATAGATAGATATAGATAGATAGATAGAGAGATGGAGAGATAGATACATAGATAGATTGATTGATTGATTGACTGATTAGAGAGAGAGAGAGAGAGTGTGAAAGTGAGTGAGAGAGAGAGTCAATGAGTCGGTGAAGCACAGCCAAACAAACAAACAGACTAACAATAAAGAACATACGTGGCGGGAGGGCGTGAACGTTATAGTCAGTGTACCATTTGTTTAGAGTTGCACCTTCATGACAAAATGGGTAGTGTTGCAATATTACCTCGCTCTCTGTCCTTGACCTTAATCCCAGTTTAGAATAGTGAAAGAAAAGGATGTATGAAACTGTGGCCGATGTATGTATAGTGGTAGTCAGGTATTTATGGATAAATATATGAAGCACAACATGTATAGCCTGGCGAACAATGTTGATAAACAGTTTCAATCACAATGATCACGTAAGTTGTTAGCTATATTCATTTGCCCTCTCTGATAGTATACTCTTGGAAAACAATCGTGGCTGTTAGTATTCGAAACTATCTCGAAATTAATCGAATCTTTTAATTGTTATCTAATGTTTACGTTTCGGAGGTTCGTATGGTTGTTTGAAGGTTCATGCTGGCCAAGGATTGTTTGTCTAGTATGTCTGCCAGTGTTAGATTGCCTGCTGGATATGTGTTAGATTGCCTGCCGGATGTTTGTTAGATTTCCTGCCGGATGCTTGTTAGTTTGCCTGCTGGATGTTTGTTAGTTTGTCTGCCGGATATTTGTTAGTTTGTCTGCCGGATGTTTGTTAGTTAATTTGCTGGATGTTTGTTAGTTTGTCTGCTGGATGTTTGTTAATTTGTCTACCAGATGTATTGAGTTTCTCTATGGCATATAGACTATAGAGAATCTGAGGTGAACTGAGAGCATCCACATTCATGGTTCACATTTAGGTGTCAGGGTGAATCAAACATGTCCTGATTTCGGTGTTTTGTTGTGTCTATTGCATTATGTATTGGTACTAAACAAATATAGCATAATTTAAGAAAAGAACATTCAGAGAGAGAGAGAGAGAGAGAGAGAGAGAGAGAGAGAGAGAGAGAGAGAGAGAGAGAGAGAGAGAGAGAGAGAAAGAGAGAAAGAGAGAGAGAGAGAGAGAGAGAGAGAGAGAGAGAGATTTGATTTTGATTTTGCCCCGAGGGGCGAGTTTATTGAGCAGCGCCCCCCATCCTGTGAGGGGACAACCACTAGTAAGGCGATACATACTGCTCAAAGAGCCATTATTCCACTGAAACAACAGCATCGTCGTCTGGTTACATTCATATTTGTGTTTATAAGTCAGGTTGGCATTATTCAGATGTGTTATTATAGTTTCCTCATTTAATTGTCACATGGTCTGTATATACGTATCTCATTAAAAAAAAAAAAAAAAAAAAAAAAAAAAAAAAAAAAAAAAAAAAAGCAAGCAAGCTTGTAGTGATTGAATTATTAATTGACAGGTTGTAAATAATAGCACTACAGAACTAGTGCAATCGTATGAGGAGACTATTCATAAGAGAGCGAGATAGAGTACAAAGGAGTACAAAGGAAATCAAGCAACAACAGATCTAGTGACCCTTCTAGGTTGCTTGTCCTCCAAAACACTGAGGATCAAGTGTCCAAACAGTGGTTTAGAGTGGGTAAGGGAACATTGGAAAGGGAATTACTGCCCTGGAACTAATGTCCGTGGCAGGATTAGGAAGTTAGTAGGGGATATATGGGTTAGTAACTGAGGGGGGGATAAAATAAAGTTATTCATTTACAAACGCAGTCAGTCGCGGGTTTGATGCGAGATATTTGTCTACGCGGAGTTTAAATGAATCAACGGTGATGCAGCCTATAACGTTTCGGGGAAGCCCATTCCACAAGTTGACAACTCGATTGAAGAAGAAATTCTTAGATTCGTGTGAGTTAAAAGATTTACCAATAATTTTGCAACCGTTTCCCCGCGTGTAATTAGATTGGTCGATGGTGAAATACTTACTACAGTTCATATTGTCGATGCCTTTGATGATTTTGAACACTTGAATTAAGTCACCTCTTAATCTGCGCTGGGTTAAAGGAAAAATATTTAATTCTCTAAGACGCTCTAGAGTGTGTGTATGTGTGTGTCTGTGTGTGTGTGTATGTTTAGGGAGTGTGTGTTAGTTGAAGATCAAATTACATGTTATGATATTATTAATGAAGTGATTAATTAACATAACATATTTATCATGTGTAGCTCCATTATATGAATTTGCTAAACAACGACTCTTAGCAAGTCCAAATAGTTATAAATTGATATCATAATTATGTATGCACAGATCATATTTATTTATTTGTTCGTACAATGTTATTACATTGCAAATGCCGAGTGATTCATGAGAAGAATATATTAATTGCCCCGAGCATCAGTAAACGTCAATAGCTCATCATAAGTTACTCATCTGACAATATTTAATTATATATATATATATATATATATATATATATATATATCAAAGATACATGACAGCTTAGATTATAAATGATGAAAGATACAGTTGATCAACTGCATAATTCCTGCACAATAACGACTTCCAAAATGAATTAGATGATGGTGAGACATTGAATTTGTATTAATCAATATTCGTTATACAATATTTGTTGTGCATCCATATGAGTGTTGCTTTCGTGCACATATGTATAATGTCTTAATATTTATTAATTTTTATGACAGTAACCTATTATTTTATGTGATAGAAATCTTACATCTAAAGTTTAACAACAAAACGCCTAATGTCGTGTATTGCCTCGTTTGGATTCGGTGCATATTCAAACGGGTGGAAAATTGTTATTGCTCACAATTGTACATTTAAATTTGATAAACAGACGTGTTGATGACTATTGCAGAACAGGAAGAGCCTAAACAAATCAAAGGACATCACTAGCTTTGACTTTCCGCTGTATTGTATGTTGGTACGGCATAATTGCCTTTACAATAGGGTCAAATTGTGGTTTAACTGTCATACCTATGATTGTATGCTGTTGATATATTAATAATACAAATTTTACTGTATTTACATTACAATGCAATCGAACAAAATAAAAGCGGGCTAATTGGACAATAAACTCGAGGATATAAAAATCTAATTGGATGTAATTCATGACCTTATTCTTATTAATAAATAAAAACACATCTATATAATCGTGTTCTTTCTAGTGGGGATGAACTGTAATACATTTATATCATATCATTTACCTTTCTATCATAAAAGTAAATGGGTTTATAACTACCCTTATTTTTTCATAAGTGTATTATAATTATGGGCACTATATTTGATTTATTTATTTATTTTTGTTTTCCATGTGAGGCAGGGAGACAAAAGGCAAAACTGCCTGTAACGAGTGCCTCCCTCAGAGTTGAAAGAGTGACAGAACCAAAATCAAGGGACGTTCGAGCCAAAATGCCTGGACACACGGAGTTTGAAGCAATTTAAGCCATAGGAAGAGGGAAACACTTATTCTGGAAGAGAGTTCCAGAAAATTGCCACTTTTCTTGCCAATATTTGCAAACAGTGTGTAGGTAGATTCACGTACAACCACCCCTTGCACCAGCCAACTTTTGACCTGACATTTCAATTCTGATTTATTAAGCTTCACTGGAACAGGAACTGAGGGAAGCTGTATACAAAACATGATCAGTTAATGTTTGTTTTTCACAAACAAAAATACAATTCAGCCATAAAGTATATATGTGTTTATGTCCCAAGTAGCCTAGTGATGAATATTACTAGTTAATACAGTCGTCTACTGATGAACATGAAGTTGTTTATTATTTTTATAAAATCACGCATATTTAATGGTTCTCGAATTCATGCTACAATATACTTTAACCATGCAAAAATCTCAAAATCCTGGTTGGTTCAATAGTGTTCTTCTATTCTATATATACAGTATATATATATATATATATATATATATATATATATATATATATATATATATATATATACAGTATATTATACTTTCTTTCGTTCTTTGATACTTGGCATGCACTACGTACGATAGTCATTCACGCATGGCTCGCTAATTGGCAATTAGTAATTATAATATATGTAATTCAAATATACATGGCAGTTTAGGGATACCTATCATCCTATTAGTCCATCCACAGTTTTGCCTATAATATGCAGGCGCCTTTAACCTTGACTTCATTGGCTGCGTAATATCATACGTTGCTCTCAAATACAAAGACTCCCGGACCGAAAGTTTTGCAGTGAGACTCCCGATATTGTCAAACTTTTTTGTTCTGGAATTTCTGAAATGCAAAACAGTTATATTTCGATACCAGTCCTGTACCCTCCAGATTTCCCCGCGTCTTGTGCTTCTTTATGGAAGGGAAAGTTTGTTCTCTAATCTCGTGCACTTACTGTTGCTCAATGCTCTTATACATACACACGCATTCTCTCTCTCTCTCTCTCTCTCTCTCTCTCTCTCTCTCTCTCTCTCTCTCTCTCTCTCTCTCTCTCTCTCACACACACACAGACACACTCGTCCATACACATACAGACACAGATACGAATACGAATTGAACGCACTCACCTGCACAACAGACTACACTCAAACACGGAAACACGTACAATACACCTAGGTCCAGATAATAATACTATCTTGACCTTCCGTTTAAGGGGAGATGCCGGGCCGGTTTTCTGTCCCATTAGTTTTCAGATGTTAAGATGTTTGACCCATCAGTTAGTCGATTTTAAGACCTTTCGCCCCATATCTTCGTCAATATTTAGACCTTTCGTGCTATTTAGGTGTCGATTTTTTCCCTGGCGAACGATAGTGAGCCTGTAATTTTGGAAGAACCGGCCTTCAGCCGGGACATTTTTCTACCGAAAAATGTACAAATTAATCGAGAAAGGAGCTAATGGATGTTTTTGTTTTATATTTGATGGAAGTCTAGGGAGGAAACTAGAAAAATAACGAATACATGCAAAAATTGCCCCAAAAGTGAACCATCCCCCCTCAACAGGCACAATCACTCGCGAATACAATACAATACACATGTCCAAAGCTCATGTTTAGCCCCACTAGTTTTGAGATTATAAGACGTTGTTTAGCCCTTAAAGTAAAGGGGAAGAGAGGTAGGCCCCAATATTTGGGACATTAACGTTCGGCCATTAGGTGTCGCGATGTAGACGTTCGGCCCATTAGTTTGGCGATGTTAACACCTTTCCCCCCATTTCGTTGTCAATTTTAAGACATATCGTACCATTTAGGTGTCGATTTTTTCCTGGCGAGGGATATCGAGCCTGCAATTTTAAGAGGAACCGGCCTTCGGCCGGGACATTTTTCTACAGAAAAATTTACACATTTATCTTGAAGGGAGGTCTAGGGTGTCTTTTTCTAAGCTTGATGGAGGTCTAGGGAGGAAACTAAAAAAATATATGAATACATGAATTAATAGACCAAACAAACGGCCAGTCTCCCCTTAAGAGAACGTAAACCTAAACTCCAAACTCCAAACTGTTCTCTTAACCCTTTCAATACCGGTGCCGTCTTTTTACATTTATTCAGGCTCCTGCTAGACAATTGTATTCAGTTTCAAAAGGGCCTCCTGCAATTAACAGGGTTCGAACAATCTCACTTGACACTTTTTACTACTACAGATTCTTCTTAAACTGTATGTAATTCTCTCAATATAGTTAGAATATAATTAAAAAAGGCGTCGCTGGTACAGAAGGGGTTAAGCTGAATATAACTGTGTGAAGGTAGACAGAGCAATATAGGAATACTGTTGTCTAATTGCTAACTTCATCAATACTTTCCTACGTGGCTGTACTGATATATCCCTCGTAAGCTAAATAAATGATACAGGTTGTCATTGGTGAAGGGCTTACCGTGTCATATTCAGAATATATTGTATGCCCTCATATATTTTGCTCCTGTTGTTTTACCACAGTAACATTATTCATTATCTGCCTGGCACATTTTAAAAGGAAATAAATACAAGGCTACAATTATATTAACACTGCATATTAAGTTGTTCTACAACGATAGTACCAAAATGTTGCGACCTAAAGCTGATGCTAAAGTCTAACCATGTCACTTCGGCCTCTGGCAGCGTCCACGAGAGGGAAGACCTCTTGTAAAGTACCTGCCTCACGAAGATCACGGCAGCTTTGAAGACGCTGCTCAGGGCCTGGGTTCTCATCTTAGGCGTCTAGTGGGACACTTACTCCAATCTCAGACCAGTAGCCACCATGTTGTATACTTTGGCATGTAAAACCCATTGTCTCTTTCCAACGCATGTGGGTTCTGCATTGTACTTCGTGAGTTAAACTATATGATTTACAGTAATGAAAATCATAGCAACCCTTCTTAGTGCGTATGGTTTATAATATGTCGCGAGTTTAACATAATCTTACGATATATTCGAAGGAACATAGAGCTCACAGCAAAAAAAAAAAAAAAAAAAAAAAAAAAATATCTGACAACCAATGTAGTGAGATTCTCCCTGTGGTAAAAGACTTTAGTTCCAATCTCACCGGTGCTGCGCCGCTGACAGCCTGAAAGATTCCTTGAAGCGCCCGGCATCCTGCTGCTGCTGGTGAGACCCGCCTCTCTCTGGGCCCCTTCTCTGTCTGTGTTGGGGGCCCTAGTGTTCTTCTTTCGATCGTCTCTGCTCCTGTTATAAACCTCTTTGAATATTTACTTTTGACAATCAATACGTTTTGTCTCTGCATTGGTGTTGATCCCTTCTATTCGTGCCTCGAATCTATTCTAGCTTCAATTTGCTAGTTTCAAATGTGTGCCCATGCCGATATTAGCATGGTGTGCATGATGGGTGCGCCATGGCTGGAGACATAATATCCAACATGTGATATATATAATGCGAAAGAGCTGAGGAGCCACATCCTCTGCTGGCACCTAATGTGTGAATTAACCTCTTTGCTAGCTATATGAAAGTTTTTCTAGTTTTTTGTATTAGTATTTGTTATTCCATCTGCTATTATTTTTGTTCTAGTTTTGTTTCAAGTATCTAATTAATCTTTAAATTTGTATATGATTATCTCAATCGTGTTGGTCCTATTATGGGCTATTTCTGCATCCATCGATGCTTCATAAGTCCTTACTGCCTTCGTATATTAGAATAGATTGCATTATATGAATGTCAGTTATTGTTTGGATGCATCATCTATAATGCTTATCGTCCTTGCCTTCCGTTTTCCATATATATAATTGTCTTTCGTTATTAAGTAACTATCTTTACTTATCATACTGTATAGACTCTTATAATAGTCGTAAGCATCATCAAAGAGCAATCTGAAAGTTATATTATACTCTCCTATATTCTCTTTACTTATCATACTGTATAGATTCTTTTAATATTCGTAAGCATCATCAAAGAGAGCAATCTGAAAGTTATATTCTAATATCCCGTATTATCTCTGTACCTTTCTCCAAACCTTCATCTTCTATGTGAATGAAGGTGATAAAAGGCAAAGCTGCCTGGCCTGTAAAAAGTGTCTCGTTCAGAGTTGAAAGAGTAACAGAGAGCCAAAGTCAAGGTACGTTAGAGTCAAAATGTCTGGACACACGAAGCTTGAAGCACTTAAGGTTATACGATGAAGGATAGACATTGAGGGACTCTGTTCCCAGTTTGTTTATGACTGCCAAACGATGCGTACTGTTGGTGGGTGTCTTTTCCTTGGCTTTGTTGGTCCCCCCCTCATCCCATTCATAGCACAAGGGTAGATTTTATATTTGCCCATTCTCTCACTTTGACGTATCTATGAGCCGTGTTCACCTTTATGAAAACAATCGCAGCTCAAGCCTGAACCGTTTGAACACTGTTTTACTCTTCCATAGGCCTTGAAGTTCCTTTGAATATATAATTGTGAACTTTTCTATGCTGCTTCTGCTTCTGCTCAGATATTATCTGAACTGTCTAATGGGAATGTAATTGTCCTAATTTGGATAATCTTTGATAAATCTAAATCATCAATGCGCCTGCTCGGGACGTTGCCATTCTTCTCGTAGTGTTCAATTTAATCTAAAAGTAAGGTTTCGATACACGATAATGGGAAGGAGATTTCGAGGGCAAAGTAGCTTAACCAAAATCGTACCATCTGTTTGTGGGATACAAATGAACGTGCTGACCAAATTGTGTATGAAGCCGTTCATAGATTTAGAGATATTCTGCAAACAATGAGAGCAAAGACGATCACATAGTCTCCGCAATAGCCTAAAACATTAATGATGGTAATAAAATCAAAAGTCTCCAGCTTAATTCCGACTCTGCGCCTTTGCCTGCCTCTAACACTCCTTCTCCCTACCACTCTTTCTCTCCTCCCATCTGTATCACTCCTCCGCTCTCGTTCTTTCGCCGGCAGAGTTGTCTAAAGCTTTGGAATTGCTTACTCTTTTTTTATTTTCCTTTTTCCCTCTCCCCCTTCTAGGCCGGCTCTTCAGTTTCGTGATTTTCCGTTCGCCAGTGTTTGACTATGCTGAATATTCACTTCCCCCCGGCCGCTCGTAGTTATTATTATTCTCCGCACCGCTCCGAACCCTCCTCTTATGTGTCGCTCTTTTTACCTTTCGTGGATAACAAAAATGCCTGTCCTCCTATTATTGTTACGTTCCTTTAGTCAGTATTCCGTTTGATGTTCGTTATCCTTCTCTTTCTCTCTCGCGCTCTCTCTCTCTCTCTCTCTCTCTCTCATATACACACAAGCTCACAACCTTTTTTCCCTTTGCCTTGATTCTCCTTGTTCCATTGCTCTTCACTCTCCATTGCTTTGTGCCTCTCTCTCTTTCTCTCTGTCTCTCTCTCTGGTGTAGTGTAGCTTGGAAAAAAATACTATAGGTGGGGGGATGCTTGCCTAGAATCACTGTACATTTTTCATACTAGTTCTCCTATTTCTATAAAATTGCTTTCATACTTATCTAGCTTCATTCGAAAGGAATGGATGAATAGCTACCGTGGTGGATTGAGGACCGGAAAATTGTGTGTTCGAGTCTAAATGAAATGCAGATACATTTTTATCTGAGGGTATCTTAATGTTGTTTTAGTTCTGCCCATATCCACCAAATCCTAGCGCAGAGGATGCCTGGCCACATGCAATGATACTTTGACAACGACAAAGCAAAACTCATTATGCAACGTGTGGTGTTTACAGATAAGGTGTCGCGATATACTGCGGAAAATACAATGAACACGATACCTTTTCATTCGATGGGGTTGAAGCTTCGAAGGAGATTACTGAAATTCCTACATTTACGAGGTTGAGATAAACAGGCAGGCTTGTTATAGGAAGTGGAAGATGATTGTAATATATGGGCATGGCTCATTTAGCAGAAGTTATTTATGTATTTATTATTTTTTTGGCTGGAATACCTCGCTGGGTCTAACTGATATTTGTATTTATGTACTAGTTCTATCTTACAGTATGTTACACTCAATCACAGACACACAATCTCTCTCTTATACACTCACCCATTTTTCATATTTACCAAAATTGTCCTTTCACTATTACTCTCACTGATAGTGCCGTGTTCTTCATCTCTCTCTCTCTCAAACACAATTTTTGTTTAAACTTTTCCCCCTATACTCGTTGTTCCATTGCTCTTCGCTGCCCATTGCTTTGTGCCCGTCCCTCTTTCTGTATCTCACCTCGCTCTATCTCTCCATTTCGCCCCACTTTTCCTCCTTCGAATTGAGAGGTTTCGCTTCCCCACCCCTCCTCTCCATTCCTCTTCACTTCTTCCCCCTTTTCTGTCCACCCTTATTCTCCAGTTACACTTTTCCTTTCCGCGTGACTGTTTGGTTTTCCCCCTATCCCTAGCCTCCCTCCTCTCCCTATAACAGTTAATCCAACTTCTGTTTCCTGCACCCCGCCCCCCCCAGCTCTTCCTATCTGCCCCCATTCCCCCACCCCGAGTTCCTCCTATCTGTCCCCCACCACACCATCCCATCCCTCCTTGCTCACCATCCCGCCCTATCCCTCCCTGCTTTTTCTGTCTGCCCCCCTCCTCATCCCTCCCGGGTCTTCCTATCTGCCCACACCACCCCATATCATCCCTCCCAGCTCTTCCTGTCTGCCTCCCGACACCACCCCACCCTAAAGTTCCTATCGGTCCTCCACCACTCCCACATCCCCCCCGGCTCTCCACCCCAAGTTCTTCCTATCTCACCCCCATCCCTTCCAGTTCTTCCTGTCTGCCCCCGCCCACTCCCCAAGTTCCTCTTCTCCGTCCCCAACTCACTCCCATTCCTCCCAGCTCTTCCTGCTTGTACCCACCCCTCACCACCCCAAGTTCTCCCTGTCTCACCCCCATCCCTCCCAGCTCCTCCTGTCTGCCCCCACTCCACATACATCACCACCCCACGTTCCTATTTTCTGTCCCTCACTCACCACCCCATTCCCTCCCAGGTCTTCCCGTCTATTGGATTTTACATTCTGGTTCGTCTTTTTTTCTTGTTGTCTAGCTCTCATATCCTGGCCTCTGTTTTCTTCTTCCTATGTAGCTCTTATACTACTTCATTTTCTTTCATACCTAGCTTTCATGTCTTGCTTTGTTCTTTGTTTCTTGCTTAGCTCGATTATGGTTGCTTGTTTTTTCCATGCAATTTACATATTCTGATGCGTCTTTTCCTTCCTGTATAGCTCTCTTATCCTGGACTCTCTTATTGTTCCTTGCTATGTTTGTTTCTTTAGTATCTAACTGCCATGTCTTATTATATATTTACTTCTTGCTTAGATCGATTATGGATGGTCTGTGTTTTTTTGTATAACATCCATATTCTGCTTCGGGTTTTCTTCTTGTCTAGCACTCGTATTCCTTCCCAGAATATGAGTGCTAGTATAACATCCATATTCTGCTTCGTTGTTTTCTTTTTGTCTAGCACTCATATTCCTTCCCAGAATATGAGTGCTAGTATAACATCCATATTCTGCTTCGTTGTTTTCTTTTTGTCTAGCACTCATATTCCTTCCCAGAATATGAGTGCTAGTATAACATATTCTGCTTCGTTGTTTTCTTTTGTCTAGCACTCATATTCCTTCCCAGAATATGAGTGTCTAGCACTCATATTCCTTCCCAGAATATGAGTGCTAGTATAACATCCATATTCTGCTTCGTTGTTTTCTTTTTTGTCTAGCACTTATATTCTGGCCCCGTTGTTCTCTTTCCTGTCGAGCTGCATTGATACTGCTCTTTCTTTCCTGTCTGACATTCATGTCTTGTTATTCATCTGCTTCTTGTTTAGCTTGATTATGAATGCTCTTTCTTCCACGTAACATTCATATTCTGGTTCGTGTTTCCTTCTTATCTAGCTCTCCTATCTTGGCCTGTATTTTTGTTTCTGTGTGTATTTGTATTTCCTGTTCAACTTGCATGTCTTGTTTGGCTTTACTTGTTGCTTGGCTCGACGACGGATGTTGTATATATCTGTTTGACTTTCATTCTCGGTTCATTATTATATTCTATATTCTAATAGGATATCTTAATAATCATTATTCTTTCCTGTCAAGTTTTAATTCCTACTTTCTTCTTGACTAATTCCACTGCTAGTTATCCATCATTCTTCCCTAGATCCCTCAATACTCTTTTTGTTATGGCCTGCCAATATATTCTAGCTACCTCTGAACATGTCATTCTCTATGGCACTTCTTCTATCTATCCAGCACATCTATTCTATCCGTGCTAGCTTTCTCATTACACGTATTTTTATCCTCGCATCTATTCCTATTACCTTTATTCTCTCTTCTTGCACAGCTACGTTATTACTCTTTTTCCTTCCTGTCTAGCTTGTATTTAATAGTACTCTGGGTCTCATCTTCCCTCGTATCTAGCTTTCATATCCGGTGCGTAGTTGCATTACATTTGCTTATTAATTAATGTCAACAATACCTGTTTGCGAGAATATTTATCGCTCGTTTATTATTTCTGTTCTATTCTTTCTACCTCGGGTGTAATTTAACTATTGTTAATTTTAAGTGTTTATTATTTGTTTTTTCAACTTTCCCCTCTGTCTTCCTGACCTACTTCCTTGATGCACGTATCTCATAAATAGACTATTCCATCTTTAGTTCCTATTCTTTCCTGTCTGGTTCCCATGTTACTAGACTTTGCTTTTGCTTTTATGCCTTCTATCTCCCAAATTACTTCCTGTTGGCATCTATTTGTTTGTGTTATTGCTTAGATGATCTGATAAACTGTTGTTGTTCTTAATGTCTTTTCTCTTTCGTTCCTCATGATGATTTTTCTCTGATTGTAAATTTTGGCTCCTACCATTATATTTCCCCAATTTTCATGTTCGTGTCATTTCTCCACCTGTATTATTGTCCTTAATGATACGACATTGTATCCTATATATTATATGGAACACTTTTTTCTTGCTTCTAGTTTAGATAACTTTATGAACATTTTCGGCTCCCATCCATTATCTTCACCCATCGTTCTATGTATCCTTTCCAATTTGTATTGTGCCTGCTTCCATATTGCTCCTATTTGGTTAAATATTAACTTGTTCAAGATACCCTGCTCCAAGTGGATCTTATATCACACTACACAACTTTAGCGGGCCCTTCTCTTACTCATTACTTTTCTTGGTTAAACATCCATTATTCTCTTTATATACTGTATATATAACTATATTATTATAATTTTGACATCTTTGCAATCCTCCGTATATCTACATTTCACAAAGATATTTTAGCATTATTATACCAACCCTATATAGGACTTCTCACCTTTATGCAGCTCCTTTATAATTTACTTTCTATTAACTCAAAATGTTTTATTAATCCTCTATTCAATCCTTCTTGGCATTATGATTTCATATTTTTATCCCGCAATGTATCTCCTAGTTAACCTATCGCAACTGGTCAGAATTAACTTCTAATTAAAGAAGACAATTTCACACAACGATTTTCTACATAGTTTCCTTCTCCTAATTTCGCTAAATTGTCCTTGAGTTCCCCATAATTTTCCCTTCCCCCTTCACCCCTCAGCGGTCTTTCCTACAAACCCGTGCCAGCTCCAAGCCAACTTTTACTGGGCTACTTATGCGTGTCGCTAGCGTTTACAGTGACACCCCTGCGCTCTGTTTTATAGTACGGGGTGCTGATGGAGTGGGGATGATGGGGCACGGCGGAGGAGACGAGCTGGAAACAGGAGGGAAGGGGGAGCTAAAGGGGTCTTGTTGTTGTTGTTGGTGGTGGTGGTATTGTTTTTGTTGTTGTTGTAGTTGTTGTTTTTATTGGTGGTGGTGGTGGTGGTGGTATTGTTATTGCTGTTATTGTTGTTGTTGTTGTTGATGTAGCCCGAAGATGTTGCAAGGAGATACGTAGGAACGGGTCAGAAGAGGAGTTGCAAGAGTGGGGTAAAAATGATGCGGTAGATAGCGTTGTACGAGACCCTTTGTTGAGTAGACGTGGCAGAAGTGGGGCATAAAAACGCAGCAGATAACTTTTTACTAGATATATGATTCAATGGGTGCGGTGAAAGACGAGTTGCAGAAGCGAAATAAGAGTGACGTAATAGGACAAACGTTTCAAGAGATATGGTATTTAACACATTACGACAGAGGAGACATGATGAAAATAGAAGTTCACAATAAAGGATTAGAACAAAAGGAGAAATCATCAGTGTTAATTAAAGAGAAGTGATAGGAAAAGGCGCCATTAACGACATGTGACAATATAAAGAGTAATAAACGAATTGATACAGAGAAGGTATGGCAGAAGCCAAAGCAGGGTAACAATATAGCACAAGAGACAGAACATTGGCTAGTTATTAAAAGCAGGTAAAGCACGAGGAGAGATGATATAGAAATGGTGAAAGAATAGATCGATGCATAGCAATGATAGATGCAAAAGATTCATATTACACAAAGGAATCCATTACAAAATATTAATAACAAATATCACTTAAAGAACAGATCTTAGTGAACACAAGAAACACGACTAAAGAAACACAACCATCATATTGTACGAAGCATTGATAAGAGTGAGGTTAAAAGGAAGGATTGAGATGCTTCTGAAACTACACAGATGAAACGTTGAACACCAGATCCAGGCGACATGAACAGACACTTTAAAGGGCAAGAACGAAGCACAGAAGAATAAGAAAACAAACCGAACAATGAGAGTAAAGCCGGTATCACACGAGAGCTTTTATGGTCAACATTCGATGATCACAATTTTTCTTCCATCATTTAGGGAATATTTTGCACTTGTATTGGAACCTAGACTGATAATGCAAGAATTTAGGCAACCGAAATATTTTAAATGTTGACCTAAGCTGCCAGACCAGTGTTGAGCATAAATGTTGGGGGAAAAAGCGCTCGTGTGATACCGGCTTAAGTATAAACAAGAGTGGAAATGCGTAATAGAAGCAAGAACAAGAGACACCACACCTACACACCAGTAGCTATCCTGTAGTGAGGGCAAGAGGTCATCTATTTATTTGGGTTCCATTTTGGTGCCTTAATGAATTTACAATAAGGTGATATTATTAAATGATCATGTAGAGGCTAGATCCAAAGACTAAACAACACATGTACAGTTAGTTGCCCACACATGCTCTGTTCCCCTCCTGATTTTGTTTATAAAATAGTATGATTGATTTACGAGATTAGTTTATTAATCAGTAGTTAATTAGTATTATAATTCAACTGATTAACCCTCTCGCTATCCTGTGGACTCGGGGGTTGCCGTTTAGCATTCATAAATAGAGTTATCTCAATCTCACAATTACCTCTCCCAAATGTGTTTTCTGTCCAAAACTCACTCAAAAACAATTGCAGAGGTTGAATTAACTAAATTAAAGGTTTCTAAACACCCCTAATGCTCACAAATGTGTTTTTAAGTATCCCAGAAAGGGCGCAGATCGCGTCCTGTGCGTGAAAGGGTTAATAAGAAACTACTCAATAGATTCATTCACACTATTTATATCTCCATACATAAATTCAAGGCGAAGACAGAACTTGTGTGTACAAGTAATGCCGATTGATATAATGGGCATGGATATCGAGTGTAAGGAGAGGCTATATTAATTACCCCAATGGTACTAATATGGCAGAAGCTGGCCGATCTCTTTAACGACAGGTTCTCTATGCACCAGCTGCCGCTTCAATACCAGCTTGTCCAGCCTGGCACCAGCCGTGAGAATAAAGGATGGAGCGGGCCGGCGGAAAGCGACCACTGGAAAAGATGCATTCCGAGCGCCACTTTCTCTTGCGAGTTTAAGGAACAATCTGAAGCGATACATATCTAGCTAGACATATGGGGCTCAGTAAAAGCGGAATGTTGTAGTTCCGCGCCTGTAAGATACGTGCAGTTTTACACTACACCACATTTATATACAGTATACTGTATATATATATATATATACTGTATAAATATATATATATATATATATATATATATATATATATATATATATATATATATATATATATATACCTGTATAAGTGTATATATACAGTATGCACTCGAGTTTAGGGAATGAGTTAATGGGCACAGTTTATTTAACCTTAATTAAGATTCAGTCTTCTTTCATTAACTACATACATTAATTTGGTGGTATGAAAAACGAACTTCAAAGGGAATCACCTGAAAGGGACAAAGACAATCAACTTTGCAAAGGTCACATGCGTTCATTGTACTGTATGTATATCCATAATATATTGCCTATCACTTCTCTCATGTGCCCTCCAGGGGGAACTATTTTATTCAGTAACGGTACAGCTCGTACAATTCTCCGCATATCCACTTGTTACACGGCTATTTTTTAATATATTATTTTATCTAGTTATTTATATTGAAATGGTAAACTAGAATAGCAAACTTTATTAGTCAAATTAATAGTGTGTATATCCTGTTTGTCATAATAAACACACATACATACAAAATAATAGCATCTATAAAATCTCGCCCAGTAAAAATCGGAAGTATGGGCAACTTTACAGACGGTAATGCCACAACACATATGAACATCTGGCCTTAACCCCTTCTGTACCGGTGATGTACTTTTCAATGTATTCTGGCAACTATTATACGATTTTGTTCAGCTCAGAAAGGACGTCTACCCATTAAAACTATCCCAATTAATCCTCTGAGCTACCACATGTCCTTCCCAAGTTTCATAAAATCGTCTCAATGTAGGTGAAAGCAAATAAAAAAGACGTCGTCGGTACAGAAGGGGTTAAGGGAGGATGATTAGGTTGTCTGGCCCCTCTTCTTCTTTATGCTTAGCCCTATGAGTTTCAGATTTTAAGACGTTTGGCCTTTTAGTTTGGCGAATTTAAGACCTTTCACCACAATTCTGTGTCAATATTAAGATCTTTCGTGCCATTTAGGTGTCTTTTTTTTCCTGGCGAGTGATAGCGAGCCTTTAATTTAGGAGGAACCACCGGGATATTCTTCTATCGAAAAATGTAAAAAATTATCTTGAAGAGGGGTCTTGGGGGGTGTTTTTTTTAAGGTTGATGGAGGAAAACATATAAAATTGATAGTAACATGATAAATAAATGAGAAAATATGTACGCAAATCCCCCCTTAAAGAAATATAGGTGGGTTTTCATAGTACACAGATACACGGAATTAATATAGATAGCCAGATGAACAGGCAGATAGACAGTCAAACTTAAAAGAGACAGAGAGATAGACAGATAGATTGATAGAGAGATGTACTTGGTGTCATGTGTTCATCCTTCAACGCAACCCTCCCCCCCCCCCCCCCCCCCCCCCCCCCCCACCCCCACCACCCCCCCCACCCCCCCCACCCCCCCTCCCCCACCCCCCCCCTCCCCACCCCCCCCCCCACCCCACAAAAACACACACAAACACCCACCCCCTCACACACATCCACACCCACACCTCCACACCCACCCACACACACACACACACACACCTCCCCGTGGCGTAACTGATAGCGCGTCTGGCTCACAACCAGAAGGTCCCGGGTTCGAGACCCGGGCGGGGAAAAGACATTTGGGCAAGTCTCCTAACGGTGTAGCCTCTGTTCACCTAGCAGTATAAATAGGAACCTGGAATAAGTGGACGAAGTTGTGACGTCCCATCTGGGGTTGGTGATCGGCTACAAGGCGAGATGGGTATCGTACTGGTCAACCTAAGCTACTGGTCAACCTAAGCCTTCGGGTGAGACTGGTACCGTAGTGAGAATGGTACCGTACAGGTTAACCCTAAGCCTTCGTATCCAGATGTCGCCAATTGGCTAAAATACAGACTACACACACATCCACAGCCATTCCAACGATACATAAAACACTTACCATGCATTTCACGCAATACATTCCCAGTTAAGGAGGCGCGATAATAATGAGCTTAGCTCGCATTTGCGTGGATTCCCCTTGACGAACAAGTAACTGAGTAACACACACACACACACACACACACACACACACACACACACACACACACACACACACACACACACACACACACACACTATATATATTTACTTTATTCACACACACACACATTGTAAGCACCAACAAAACATTCAACTTTCTCCATCTACCACCTACCTTGCTTATGATCTGGGACCTTGTGCTTTGTAATCCTGAGATTGGACTGTTCACACTCACAGAAACACCATATCAAATACAAACATGCAACATAAAAGCATTATATGATGGGTTTCATAATAGATACATAAACAACATTAAACAATATAGAAATATAGACAGGTAGATAAATAGACCAGTAGAGAGACATATTATATAGATGGTTAGATAGATAAACAAAATAGCTGGATATGATTTAAGGGGCTATTCATTATTATAATTTATTATTATTATTATTAGTATTGTTATTATTATTATTATTTTATTTATTTTATATATTTTGATTCTTATTATTCTATTTAGTTTCCTCCCTATACATCCATCAAACTTAAACACATACCCTGAAGACCCTCTTCCGAAATAAATTTGTGCATTTCTTGGTAGAATTTGTTTACGGCCGATGGCAGGTTTACTCTTAAATTGCACTCTCTCTATCGCTGGCCAGGATATAATCGACACCAATATGCCACGAAAGGTTTTACAATTGAAAAAGATATGTGGTGGAAGGTCTTAGAATATACAAACTAATGGGGCTAAGCATGAGAGAAAAAGAGGGCTCCAGATAAAAGTACGACCATAATACATTTCCGAATCAACCCTCACCCTTCAAAACAATCCTTCCACTCTCAGCATGCACACACCCCACACAATGTAAGCACCCACAGGCACACACCCACACAATGTAAGCACTCACAGACACACCCCCACACAATGTAAGCACCCACAGGCACACACCCACACAATGTAAGCACCTACAGGCACACCCCCACACAATGTAAGCACCCACAGGCACCCCCCCACACAATGTAAGCACCCACAGACACCCCCACACAATGTAAGACCACCCCCCACACAATGTAAGCACCCACAGACACCCCCACACAATGTAAGCCCCCACAGGCACACACCCCACACAATGTAAGCACCCACAGGCACACACCCACACAATGTAAGCCACCACAGCCACACACCCCGCACAATGTGAGCACCCACAGACACCCCCCCCCACAATGTAAGCAGCCACATACACCCCGACACAATGTAAGCCCCCACAGGCACACCTCCACACAATGTAAGCACCCACAGACACACCCCCACACAATGTAAGCACCCACAGACACACACCCACACAATGTAAGCACCCACAGACACACCACCACATAATGTAAGCACCCACATGCACCCCCTCGCAATGTAAGCACCCACAGGCACACCCCCACACAATGTAAGCACCCACAGGCACACACCCACACAATTTAAGCACCCACAGGCACCCCCACACAATGTAAGCACCCACAGACACACCACCACACAATGTAAGCACCCACAGACACCCCCCCACACAATGTAAGCACCCACATGCACCCCCACACAATGTAAGCACCCACAGGCACACCCCCACACAATGTAAGCACCCACAGGAACACCCACCCACACAATGTAAGCACCCACAGGCACACCCCCACACAATGTAAGCACCCACAGGCACCCCCACACAATGTAAGCACCCAAAGACACACCCCACACAATGTAAGCACCCACAGACACACACACCCACACAATGTAAGCACCCACACACACACACCCACACAATGTAAACACCCACATGCACCCCCACACAATGTAAGCACTCACAGACACACCCCACACAATGTAAGCACCCACAGGCACACCCCACACAATGTAAGCACCCACAGGCACACCCCACACAATGTAAGCAACCACAGACACACCCCTCACAATGTAAGCACCCACAGACACCCCCCCACACAATGTAAGCACCCACATGCACCCCCTCACAATGTAAGCACCCACAGGCACATCCCCACACAATGTAAGCACCCACAGGCACACACCCACACAATTTAAGCACCCACAGGCACCCCCATACAATGTAAGAACCCACATACACACCACCACACAATGTAAGCACCCACAGACACCCCCCCCACACAATGTAAGCACCCACATGCACCCCCACACAATGTAAGCACCCACAGGCACACCCCCACACAACGTAAGCACCCACAGGCACACCCACCCACACAATGTAAGCACCCACAGGCACACCCCCACACAATGTAAGCACCCACATGCACCCTCACACAATGTAAGCACCCACAGACACACCCCACACAATGTAAGCACCCACAGACACACACACCCACACAATGTAAGCACCCACACACACACACCCACACAATGTAAGCACCCACATGCACCCCCACACAATGTAAACACTCACAGACACACTCCACACAGTGTAAGCACCCACAGGCACACCCAACACAATGTAAGCACCCACAGGCACACCCTACACAATGTAAGCACCCACAGACACACCCCACACAATGTAAGCACCCACAGGCACACACCCACACAATGTAAGCACCCACAGACACACCCCTACACAATGTAAACACCCACAGACACACACCCACACAATGTAAGCACCCACAGACACACCCCACACAATGCACGCACCCACAGGCACACACCCCACACAATGTAAGCACCTACAGACACACCCAACACAATGTATGCACCCACAGGAACACACCCCACACAATGGAAGCACCCACAGACACACCCCACACAATGTAAGCACCTACAGGCACACACCCACACAATGTAATCACCCACAGGCACACACCCCACACAATGTAAGCACCTACAGACACACCCCACACAATGTAAGCACCCACAGACACACCCCACACAATATAAGCACCTACAGGCACACACCCACACAATATAAGCACCCACAGGCACACCCCACACAATGTAAGCACCCACAGACACACCCACCCACACAATGTAAGCACCCACAGACACACCCCCACACAATGTAAGCACCCACAGACACACCCCACACAATGTAAGCACCCACAGGCACACACCCACACTATGTATGAACCCACAGACACACCCAACACAATGTAAGCACCCACAGACACACACCCACACAATGTAAGCACCCACAGACACACACCCACACAATGTCAGCATCCACAGGCACACCCCACACAATGTAAGCACCCACAGGCACACCCCCACACAATGTAAGAACTCACAGACACACCCCACACAATGTAAGCACCCACAGGCACACCCCACACAATGTAAGCACCCACAGGCACACACCCACACAATGTAAGCACCCACATACACACCCCACACAATGTAAGCACCCACAGGCACACCCCACACAATGTAAGCACCCACAGGCACACAAACCCACACACTGTAAGCACCCACAGGCACACACACCCACAGAATGTAAGCACCCACAGGCACACCCCCACACAATGTAAGCACCCACAGGCACCCCCACACAATGTAAGCACCCACAGGCACACCCCCACACAATGTAAGCACCCACAGGCACATTTCCACACAATGTAAGCACCCACAGGCACATCTCCACACAATGTACGCACCCACAGACACCCCCACACAATGTAAGCACCTACAGGCACCCCCACACAATGTATGCACCCACAGGCACATCTCCACACAATGTAAGCACCCACAGGCACATTTCCACACAATGTAGGCACCCACAGACACCCCCACACAATGTAAGCACCCACAGGCACCCCCACGCAATGTAAACACCCACAGACACACTTCCACACAATGTAAGCACCCACAGGCACACACACCCACATAATGTAAGTACCCACAGGCACACCCCCACACAATGTAAGCACCCACATGCACCCCCACACAATGTAAACACCCACAGTATCTCCAACTTTGCCCATTCCCCTGCACGTTTATGATCGGGTCCCTGCGCTTTATGAGACTCGCTTTACATACATCATCTTCCCACCGAGTTCCTGGGGTGATGGGGATTTATAGGCGTAGAGGGGCTTTGATTATTGCTTGTTCACGATTATGATGTTGCAGATGATTATTAAGGATGGCGAAGGGAGGCATTTAACATCTGATTTACTGATCATCATTAGGTTATATATTGTAGACAATGGAGATGATAATGGTGAAACTAGTGTGTGTGTGTGTGTGTGTGTGTGTGTGTGTGTGTGTGTGTGTGTGTGTGTGTGTGTGTGTGTGTGTGTGTGTGTGTGTGTGTGTGTGTGTGTGTGTGTGTGTGTGTGTGTGTGTGTGTGTGGGGGGGGGGGGGGGGGGGGTGGGTGTGACATGTATATAGTCAAATTTATATTGAATAATGTGAAATAGGTTATTAAAAAGTGTATGGTACCTGTACGTATGAAACCTTCCTTCATCCAAAATAGCAATAGGCTTGCACATATATTATAAATTGACACATTCTGTCACCTGTTTTCTTCAGTAAGTATTACATTAAGTGACCTAGTGAGTCAATGAATGTTACAAAACAGTTAAGATTATGTATTAATCATTCCTAGTCTCGTCGAATGTCTATTAATAATGATCAAACACGATTTCGGGATAAAATTATTCATATTGATTGTTGACATCAAATTCGAATGATTGTTCATTGCAAAGCAAAAGCTTTGTTATATACAACATATTTTTTTAAAACGTCACTGAACACAAAGTGCTCACCGAAGAACATCGATGTGTACGGGGGAAAGTACAGATCGCTCCTCTTTTGTTCGCGTCCTAGCTGCGGCCGAATTAGGGCTTCGGTAACGTAATTAACCCTTGCACGCATTTATGACGCAGAGGTTGCCAGATTAGCAATAAGAAATAGAGTTCTCTCACTTTTATGATTACCTCGCCAAAATTAGTTTTCTGCTCACAGCTTAGTCAAAGACAACTGCAGAGGTTGAAGTAACTAAACTAAAGGTTTCTAAATACCCCTGATGGTAACACAGGCTTTAAAGTATCCCCAATAGGCTCAAAATCGCGTCATATGACGAAGAGGGTTAAAATTAACTGTTTATATTTTTCAACAGCTCCCTTATTGCAGATTCCAAGATTGAGGGGTAATCGAATGATTGAATGAACAAAGGAACTAACAGACCAATCAAGATTAGCACCATTAATCAGACGATAATTGTTTTATTACATTAATGCACCTTACATTCTTTCTATTACCCTCTAACTTTACAAGTTCCTACCAAAACTGAATATAGTCGTCTGGTGGTAGCTACAATAATACAATAGTTGACGTCAACTGATTAATGGAATTAAGACCCGAGAGCCAAATAAAATATTTTGTGATGGAAGGTTAGCCATCCCTGGTCCTTTGTCTCCTGTCTGCCGCCGCCAAGTTGGGCCCTCAGTAACGTAATGAAGCCCACAGCCACCAACAAAAAATCTTGCTCCAACCCCGCCACATGTTGCCCACTTTTCCGCAGGAGTTGGGGAGGCTGGAGGGGGAGCGGGCCGCAGGTGATGTGATTAACTCATTCAGTACCGGTGACGTCCTTTTCCATATGTGCTGGCAATTATCAGACAATTTTCTTCAGGTTTGGGAGGACGTCAACCCATTATAAGGTTTCAAAATATCTCAAATAATCAATTTAGCAACCATATATTATCCTTCCTACGCTTAATAAAATCATTTAAATGTAACTTAATCAAATATAAAAGACGTCACCGGTACATTCAGGGTAGACCTAATAAACAAAACTGGTTTCTCGTATGTCATGGTTCGCTTCCTGTGCTTTTTATCGGTAATACAGATAAATACGTATTATGAAATTTTAAGAAAACATGTTTCTATTGAGAATGTGATGTCTAATGCAATAGGTACGTTTTTTCCAATGCAAGTACATATTATATACCTATACATTTGTTTTCACTGTCAAAATATATCGCATTTTCTTGTTTTTAGTATATGCACAGTGGTCATTTGGTGTTCAGGTTATCCCTGCAACTTTCCAACACGAGGAGAATAATGCATTAGCTGCACCGGTATGCAATGTGCACAGGAAGTAAACAATCGTGATGCTATAATGCATAACATGAGATGCACGAATTCAGTTATGTGGACAATTAGAACGCACGTAATCATGAGAGCAGCTCTCATATAAGCGCCTTTACTTATTTGTATAATACCCTCGGTGAGAATGCACCGACTCCTAAAAGTATTGATAAGCATCCACTTACGCAGCTTCACGACATTATAGCAAATTGTTCATAATATTCAGTAAAATACCAGTGACATCAAACTTATGCAATCGTCTTTAAAAGCCCCCAGATTATGTCAAACAATTTCTGCTAGCACACTTTGCGAACACTCTTAGTGCTTTATCTATTACGTAGCATTGAAAACCAGAATATCAGCTTCATCTGTCATGTTATCAAGATCATTAAAGACATGACAGTATTCATCTCACCTGAGTAATCACAGGATAACAAAATATATTTAATTATTGAAATACACGACCCAATATGCCTTTTCAGTCTGTAACCGAACCGCCGACTACGGAAGCATTAACAGTACCCAGAATACTTTACCAACACGGCATTAGGAGCACTAGGAACATCGAATATAATAACACAAATGCTATTAAAATCAGCGAACATTAAAACATTCACTCTAGTACATCTTTGCACCGTATTAACATTGACGATATTATACCCACACTATGTCAACCCAACAATACCAGAACGATCCAACCATCCAAACAGTCTTGGTATCAAAACAATCCGATCCTCCCCACCCCTTCTGGCCCTTCGTAGCCGACTCGTCATACTCGTTATATCCTCTCTAATGGTCTTGTTTGTTTCGATGCCTCTTCCTTTATCACCATATAAATTCCTGTTAGAGAAGGGCAGAAAAAACAGGGATCAGCTGACTTTTCTAGCATTTCCAAGAGAAGAAAAGTGTGAAGTACTCTTTTTCACTTGTGTCAATTAGGCCTGGGCAGACGAGGTGTAATGGTGAAAAACTACTCTCTCAGGTTTGTAGCATCTACTTCCGTCCACGAATTCAGGTCCTTTTGTCGGTTCTTTATATGGTCTTACATAAGGCGACCTTCTGTTTCACGCTTAATATATCACATAATAATATAGGTTAGGCAACCTACTATATTAGTCGGGATGCAGAATGTCTTTCTAAAAACCAAATAATAGTGTTACTAATAATAATGTAGTATTGCCATATTGTGGAGATAGTACATACAAAAAGGCCAAACCCATTGAGCCCTAGCTCCTTAGCAGACAATACAGAATATACTTTATACTATTTTTGAGTACACAAAATACACAAACATGGTTTCATACATAAACACATACATACACAAATAAGCACATATACATAGCATATGGAACATAAACAGTTACACACACACACACATATATATATATATATATATATATATATATAAAAACATACGTGAGCTACTAAATATTTGTATACTCCCAGCCGGACTCGAACCACCGACAATCAGGACGAGTGTCCATGTTTTAATCCACTACACCACGGTGTGATAAGGGATACTTAACCTTCTCCTATTTATATTAAACATAATTGCCAAACTATTGGGGTGAACGTCATAAAACCTCAAAACTAATGGGGCTAAACATGAGAGGAAGGGTCCCAGAAAAAAAAACTCCCCTTAAAGGCAAGCAGATAAAACTTTGCCATTCAATATGAAATTTAAGTGCCGCACTTATAGAATCAGCCACTTTAAGGGGTTGACACCTATATTTGTATCAACCAACAGATTACTAGCACCGCTAATAATCTACTAGTAAGTAGAATGAAAACAAAAAATGACATTGTCAGAATAAAAGGGCTGCTATTTTTTTATTCGAGGGCAATTACTTTTATCGACTAACCTTGTGAGCTAAACATAAAAATTAATCATAGTTATGAATCATAGCTAGAATGAAAATATATTGTCATAAACACGAAAGAACTATAACTTTGTGCACCTTCTACGCTAAATCACTTGATCCATACAATATATTATTAGTCTTTTCAGATTGCCCATTTGACTAACCCCTTCACAATTTCTTTCCATAGAAAACTTTCTTTCGCTTAGCCATAACAGATGATCCATCAAAGATCCCCTACTTGTAGTTCAAAGCGCTCATAAAAGTCATATAATAATTATAACACATCCAGTCTTTAACCTATAGGCTACCTCAACACAACACTCCATTATATATCATACTTTCAGCTCTTCTCTCAATACAATCATTCGGAGACAAAAAATTATGAAACCCATTCAGCTTGATATATCGACATCGGAGCCCATCCCGCAAAAGGACCCACATAAAATTATCCCTTCTCATGATAATTAGCCCTCAAATGTTTCTTGATTCAACCTATTCTGAAACAAGGCTGCTTGATCTCAGCCGTCCTATACGATTCCCGCACACTCACCTTTTGCAAAATAAAATCTGACTCCGCTCTTCATTGCAAACCAGCTAAGGATTTTCCTTTAGCTCACCCTTCATAATGATATTCCTTTAGCTTAACCCTCATAATAATTTTCCCGTGCAGCACTTTTTGTATCCGTGCCCCCCATGATGAACAACCATATAGAAAACACCACCTCATGTCAACCCTTTTAAAGCACAAGTCACACCCCTTTCAACCTGCTCCTAACTACAACAACTCTCCTCCAACACCCTGTCTGAACCTCTCACGACCTCCTCAGCACGACCCTTCCGAGACCCAGGCCCCCCAGCAGCAGCACCTGCAGCCGCCGTGCCCCTCTGGAACATACGGTGGCGTGCATCATCGTCACCTCGGCACGGCGCCCCGGGGAACACAACGACCCATCACCTCAATAGCCCGCATCAGGGCCGTCTGGAAGGGATACAGGCTATCCTCAGCTTCTTCCAAGTAATCGCCATGGTGTCTCCCATGCCCTGTGACCCAATATGTTTTCCAGTAATTGATTGGTTAACCGTTGCAATCATATTTCTTAAAAGATGGTATAATGAAGCTTTTCACCTTGCTGGATAAAATTATTAATATATATTTACATATAATATATTTGGAAAACTAGTGATTTTTGTCAATATTTAGTCCTTCAGATTTTGCTTGATATAAGGTATACAATACCCTCGTCATATATTTTGTAATATGAACCCAATGCATGTGATATGTCACATTTCAGGAGTATACTCTAGAGTCTAGAGTATGTAAATTAGTCACAGGATTAAACAAACAACAACATGGCGCTGGGTAAACAACATGGCATCTATGAAACCTAGAGGCTTAGAAATTCTCCCTCATGATAGTCCCGCCCCACACGCCTGTTCTCCTCCCAATGTCTGAGGAGGGTAACTACTCTTCATCCCGCTCTTTGATCTGTTTGGGGGGCCTGTACCAGCGACCGGTCATATCTCACTTCGGTTATGGTGATCGCTGAGCCATTTGCTGCATAAATTTTACACTCATCGCCTCTTGAATGCCGAGAGGTGGTACGGAAGACTAAAACAGTTTGTGCATGCCAATGATCGTTAAGAATGTATACAAAGAGCCCATCCTTTGCCTTTCCTCTGAATTGTCCTGTAGGTAATTTCACTTTCCATGATTATTATGTTTTTGCAGAACAAACACATTATGAAAGAATTACAGCCAATCGTACGAGCAGAGCAAGACTAGGAGCTACTTGAGAAGATTAATTTGCAAGCGGATGAGCTACTTCATTCGTTGTGATCGCTAATATTTGAGGAAGGAATTAAGGTGAAGAGCCGAATACGAGGAGATACGAGTAGGGGTGAAGGCAAGGGCGAGACGGAGGGTGATGAGAAATGGGTTACAGAGGTTTGCTAGGATCCATAACTCAGATATTTTTACTGGAGTTGAATTATCGCTCACACAACGCCTCCCTGAAGGACCTGGCAGGCTCAGGGCGAGACCTGGGATCGGCAAGATAGTGGAAGAAAAAAAGTATGACAAGAAAAAGAAGAATGGGAGCTTTGCTGGATCGTTTTTGTGGTATTTGTTCAGTAATATATGACGTACGCCTTCAGAATTAAAATATTATAAGAATTTAAAAAACAAAGTAAATCAACCTTAATTCATTTGTGAACGATGGATAAATGAATCCTAAAATGTTGCCAGAAAATAATATGATTTGAAATGATAGTAAGAAAAGCGCTTGTTTAACTTTGCACTTAGTGGGATTGGGGTGACGTTGCAAGTAGGCCTAAATGATACAATTGGCTTCGGGTTGACACTTGGTGGCATTATGGCCTTATAATTTACGTATATCCGAAGCATTACCCAGCATTAATCATGAGATAAAGAAAACGCTTTGAAAATTTGTAATAATACTAACTGTACAGTGGATGCAATAGAAATTATTTTACGGGCACATTAATTCATTGAACAAAGAGTCGACACTTACATATTAATAGGTATTCAAGAAACTTGGCAGGTAAAACTAATTCACCTTTGAATAGTTCAGGAAAGAATTAAGTATGTTCCCACTCGTCAAAGAGTTCAGTCAATGGAAATTTCACAAATATTAAAATGCCATATATTATACAGTATATTTGACCGGTCTGTTTAAAGTGCAATATATATTTGAAACTCAAGCGTCAAAATAACAGATCAATGCAAGATTAATATGTTAAAAAATATGAATATCAGAATATATTTAAAAGGCTGTGTAAATGGCCAAGGACAATTTACCAACATTATTTATTCATGTCAATTTTTATTGCAAATACTGTGATTGGGTGTCTTGTAAATTTCTACCAAAAATCACCGACGTAGCCCCTATAGTATCATTAGGTTGTGAACGACTGTGCATGACTGTGTATGAAATCTAATGTGATTTTATTTTTATTTCAAACACTACTAATTCTAACACTAAATTTGCATTTACAATACTGTAAGTGCCCAGTTTCAACTGTTACTCCAATTGTATCAATTGATGTGTGTGTGTGTGTGTGTGTGTGTGTGTGTGTGTGTGTGTGTGTGTGTGTGTGTGTGTGTGTGTGTGTGTGTGTGTGTGTGTGTGTGTGTGTGTGTGTGTGTGTGTGTGTGTGTATGTGTGTGTGTGTGTGTGTGTGTGTGTGTGTGTGTGTGTGTGTGTGTGTGCATTAGGTGTGTGTGTGTATATATAATTTAAACACATATTGCTTACCATAGTTGATACAGCATAATCTTAATTATGTTTTTTTTATATGGTTTAATCAATGGCAAGCGCAACCCATACTTTAATAATCCAATAAACACTTGATGACTGTAGGTTTTGAGTGGCATTGATACCCTCAGAAATAACTCAAATTGCATGAACGTAACTATGTGTCTTTTATAACTAAGGGTGGGTGTACACCCCTTAGCATATACAAGAGCAACTCTTGTTAGTCACTTTTTATCAGCGGTATAAGTTTCTGTCCTGTCTAACTTGTTTTCCCTAAAATCTATATGTAATTTGTATGATATCTTGATGGGGGTGGCCCCGAGTGAATCAACTCCACATTCATAAGCAATTCGTTATATTTTCTAGCTTCTTTCTGTCAGGGGGTGGGGGCATTGCATGCGGAAAACCATGCCCACAGGCCATACCCGGAGGTCACTATATACAGTATGTGGCGTACAGAGTGAGAGGTGAACCCGATCATACCACGCTCGAGTAGAGTGCGGAACCCGTGAACTATGCTTCATGGGTGTTATGCATGAACAAAATATGTTAAATTTTAGGAGTATTTCACTTCATGGCCCAATGAATATTGTTCATGCTTTTAGCAATATACAGTACTTTACTTGTGGACACTGTCAGAAATAGGATCCGTTATCATCTTTTATTACAGTATCCGAGATGTAAATAATTAGCGGCAATGTTCAATCAATTGCCCTATCAACTCAGGGTTAAGATTAATAACAGCGTCCAAAGATATGATGAACTCCAATCGGGATAGTGACCAAGCTTAAGGGGAGATGGGTAGCCTTTCTGGTCCCCTTTCTTCCTCATGCTTAGTCCTACAAATGTTCAGATTATATGACGTTCGGCTTATTAGTTTGGCGATTTTAAGACCTTTCAACCTATTTTGTTGTCACTATTAAGACTTTTCAATCTATTTTGTTGTCACTATTAAGACTTTTCTTTTTATTTAGGTGTCGAATTTTTCCTAGCGAGTGATAGCGAGCCTGTAATTTAAGAGGAACCGGCCTTTGGCCGGGATTTTTTTTTTGATCGAAACATTTACAAATTTATCTTGAAGGAGGGTCTTGGGGTCTGTTTTTATTAAGCTTGATGGAGGTCTATGGAGGAAACCAAAAACATGATTGAAAATATATATACATGAGCAAATAAATACGCCCATCCCCCCTTAAATGATGGCATGAAAATATATGTTCAGTAAACTACGTTAAGTTGGGTTTGGCTAGACTGGTTGATGAAAGGGGCTATCATTATTGATCAGGGGTTTGAGTTGACATGTAACTCTAAAACATGGATCACAACGTTACGTCACGAGTGAATAAAATATAATTGGGTTTAATTAACAAAAGTGTTGAATCATGGAGAGAGATAGATGAGTATTGATAATTACATAATGAACCAATATAACGAGCTAAATTCATCATAGGAACATTGCGTTTGATCATAGGCGAGTGCAAAGTGCCCATATATGGTTAACCCCTTCCGTACCGGTGACGTCCTTTTAACTTCATTCTGGTTACTGTTAGACGATTTTCTTCAGTATAAATAGGGCCTCCAGCAATTAACAGGCATCGAACTATCTCTCTTAACCATTTTTACTACCACAGATCCCTCTCAAACTGCACAAAATCGTCAAAATATAACTAGAATAAAGTTAAAAAGACATCGCCGGTACAGAAGGGGTTAAAAATGATTGTATGCGATTGTTTCTATAGGTGCGTACTGCGTCGTGCTTGACACAAAAATGGTATCAGAGTTTGGAAAAAGCATGAGGGGAAAGAAATGTTACTTGCAAATATACTTAAGCTTTTGAAATTGAGGATATAATTATAGAGGAGTTTCCGATAGTCTGCCTTTCTCTCTAGCAAGTCTATCTATATATTTGCGGATATATTTATGTACCCATATTTGTTGATCAACTTCAGCAGTATATAAACTGAAATAAATGGTTACATCTTACAGTAAAAATATGAAGTAAAAGTGTATTTAGAACGAGATATGTCGAAGTAAATAGAAAGACAATATAATGCTCTGCTTGTGTCACTCGTACGCGCTTGTGTAAGTGTTAGAAAACAAATATTTCCGTAACATATTGTTCAGTCAATTTTGCAAATGAAAAGACGTGCTTTGTAAAAATACTACAAAATAGTAATTAGTGATAAGACGGTTAGAAAGAAGTCACAAAATACAAGTGTACATTTTATGTAATAGTGACTTTGTCTTTCACTAAGTAAAGTCAGGACAGAGTAACGTTATCTTATGCTGGCGACTAAGAAAACTAATTCAAATGTGTGGTGATGGGCTGGTTTATCAGAGTGAGAACTGAGCGATCTCTGCCATACCCATAGCTTACTCTGACTGTTCCTTTTACTTATATATTTTCTAGATCTCAAGTGACTGCGTCTCTTCCGTGGATTTGACCTTCCAAGATTGGAAGCCAAAGCGTCACATTTTTCCTTTGCCCCTCAACTTTCTCTTCATAATTGCTGAGGGGCACAGGGCCCTGGGTGGGGCTTTGGTTTCCCGGGCGTTTCCGCACCCTCCTCAGCTCCCCGCCATGGAGTGGCTTCGGTCACCCAGGCTTTATTGTGGCCGGCAGGGAGGGTTCTCTGGGGGCGCTCGGTTATGGCCTTGGCCTTGCTCGGGGCCTTGGGGCTGTTCGGCCAGGCAGCTTGAGGAACAACAACAACAACAACAACAACAACTAATTCAAATGTCCTTCTGCAACATTGAATTATTGATAGTACATTTTCCAACCAGATACATCACATATACATCTCATATAAACAAAACATGTTTTACATTTATCATTTAAGGGTTGCAGACAACGACTGAGGAATGCATAAGTTATTATTATTTATTCATTAAATTTTGTGTTTTGAGTGAGATAGTCACGAAATTGTGTATATGAGTAAGATGAACTGAAACAAACTGCATGCAACCTCTATCTAGCGTTAATCAAAACACCCTCAAGACCCCTCATTCGAGATAAATTTGTAAATTTTTCGGTAGCAAAATGTTCCGGCCTTTGACGAAGGCCAGTTCCCCTAAATAACAGGCTCGTTATCGCTCGCCAGGAAAAACAAAACACCTAAATGATATGAAAGGTCTGAATATTGGCAAAAATTAGGACGGAAATGTCTTAAAATGCCAAATTAATGGGAACACGTAGTACATTTTCAAAACTAGTGAGATTAAACATGAAGGAAAAGGAGATGCAAAGAAAAAAAATCTACCCTAAAGTCGCATGTCGTTATCACCTAGTTAAACATTTCACATGAAGGTTTTAAGAGAGATTTTGAATGTGACCGAACTAGCAAACAGGAAATTCAAACTATATATACGGGAAACATATCTTTCCCTGGAAACTATACGGGAAACATATCTTGCCCTGGCAACTATACGGGAAACATGTCTTGCCCTGGAAACTATACGGGAAACATGTCTTGCCCAGGAAACTATACGGGAAACATGTCTTGCCCTGGAAACTATACGGGAAACATGTCTTGCCCTGGAAACTATACGGGAAACATGTTTTGCCCTGGAAACTATACGGGAAACATGTCTTGCCCTGGAAACTATACGGGAAACATGTCTTGCCCTGGAAACTATACGGGAAACACGTCTTGCCCTGGAAACTATACGGGAAACATGTTTTGCCCTGGAAACTATACGGGAAACATGTTTTGCCCTGGACACTATACGGGAAACATGTCTTGCCCTGGAAACTATACGGGAAACATGTCTTGCCCTGGAAACTATACGGGAAACATGTCTTGCCCAGGAAACTATACGGGAAACATGTCTTGCCCTGGAAACTATACGGGAAACATGTCTTGCCCTGGAAACTATACGGGAAACATGTCTTGCCCTGGAAACTATACGGGAAACATGTCTTGCCCTGGAAACTATACGGGAAACATGTCTTGCCCTGGAAACTATACGGGAAACATGTTTTGCCCTGGAAACTATACGGGAAGCTGTCTTGTCCTCGAAACTATACAGGAAACTCTACGGGAAACCTGTCTTGCCCTGGGAACAGTGACTTGCAATAACTGAACACTTAGGAATAATAGAGCACTCAGTCACGGCCATCGATTGAGGCGGCCGCGGGGAGAGGTAGACCGTTTTTCTGGAACCCCTTCTCCCTAATGTTTAGCCCCACTAGTTTTGAGATTATAAGACATTCGGCCCTTTAGTTTGGTGACTTTAACACCTTTCGTCCCATTTCGTTGTCAATTTTAAGACCTTTCGTGCCATTTATGTGTCGATTATTTCCTGGCAAGCGATAGCGAGCCTTCAATTTTATGAGGAACCGGCCTTCGGCCGGGAAAATTTTCTACCGAAAAATGTACAAATTTATCTTGAAGGGGGTCTAGGGTTTTTTTTTCTAAGCTTGATGGAGGTCTAGGGAGGAAAGCTTGATGGAGGTCTAGGGAGGAAAGCTTGATGGAGGTCTTGGGAGGAAAAAATAAATAAATATATGAATACATTAATTACAAACAACTTTCTAAATACCCCTGTACAAAGGCTTTAAATTATCCCCAATAGGCTCAAAATCGCATCATATGTCGGAGAGGGTTAAGGGGCTGCTGCTGAAGTGGATGGATGGTGGTATTGGCTGTTTAACCCTTTCTGTATTCCGGGACGCATCTTATACTGTATTCGGGCTATCATTAGACTTTTAAGTTCAGTAGGGATTCAGCCCTTTGATTCCAAGATACCCTTCTTAAGCTAAATACAATTGTTTAATGAGAACCACAACATAATGAAGAAACGCGCCATCGTATCCTGAAGGGGTTAATATTCCTCATGTGAAAAAATTATTTATGATTAATAAAACTGAAATATGGTCAACCATTTGCATACAATTACTGACCATTCTTATTAAATAGATATAATTATTGCAATAGTTGTGCACCCACCATCTAACAAGTCAAGGCCAGTAACCGGTACAATTTATATAGTCAAGAAGTTATAATTTACAAACTTCTTCTTCGGTCAATAAAGAGACAGGCACACACTCGCATTTGCATGTAAAGACGAAGATGATGAAGAAGGAGGAGGAGGAGGAGGAGGAGGAGGAGGAGAAGGAGGAGGAGGAGGAGAAGAAGGAAGAGGACGAGGAGGAGGAGGAGGAGGAGAAGAAAACGAAGAAGAAGAAAAACAAGGAAGAGGAATTCAAATAACAGTGCCGTTGTAAAGGCTTATCCCTCAATACCTTCACCTGAGAATAACAACCACCAAAACTACTACATACAGAACAACAAAAATAACAACAACCACAACAACAACTACCAAAACATTAAACAAATCGACAACAACGCAGCCAACTTCATTCCCTCGGCGTATCACCAACAACAGTACAACAGTCGTGGTCAGGTCAGCGTATATAATTGGAAATGTGATTATATGAGTGAGGCGGCACTAACGTTATTCCAATGACTGTTCTGTTATGTGGCACAAGCTTTTCCCATGAAAGGAAGCACGCACTATACCATGTTCCAAATAGGTAGGCCAGATACCGTGAACCCTAATCTCTGTAGCTCAAAAAGGTCTAGAACAAATGGGCTGTAAGTTTCCACACCTACTGTATACTCCGGCTGACCCTTCCCAAATGTTAGGACTATTTGTTCGATTACTCTAGTCGTTTGGGAGTTATAGAGGTTACTATTAAAGATGTTTGGCCTAAGCCTAATTTCTTGGAATAGGGCATAGTATACTCTCTATAGTGTATGCCGCGTTCTCTCTCTCTCTTTCTCTCTCACTCTCACTTATTCTTCCTCTCACATAGTCTCTCTCTCTCACACACACTCACAATTGTTTTTTTCTCTCTCTCTCTCTCTCTCTCTCTCTCTCTCTCTCTCTCTCTCTCTCTGTTATTTGTATCAAATTGATGTGATTCTCACCGGCCAGAACATCAGGACGTGCGGACTACCGATAAGGGAAGGCTTTTTGTTTGTTCCATAAACCTCCAAGAAGCTTAAAATTGAATAAGCCCCAGACCTTCCTTCCAGATAAATGTTCACATTTGTCTTTCAAGATATGTACAAACCTATCTCAAAAGGGGTTTTTGGGGTTTTTTTTCTCTAAAGCTTGATAGTGGTCTAGGGAGTGAAGTAGTCCCCACCCCCGTAAATTACTCTGATGGATAATATTTAAGTGTGTATTGTGAACCCTGGTATATTATTTTTACAATGTACGAGAGAGAGAGAGAGAGAGAATGATGATGAAGGTAATCAGAGACATGTCCACTATAATATAGAGGTATCGTAGGAATATAAGTGACTCTCCATAAAATCAAATATGCCGGAGGTTGATGCAATATTTCCGCCAGCTCTTCTCGGAAATATGACAATGTATGCAGCAATATATACCTTACTGTCAAGGCCTCAGACCAGGAAGATAAGATGAGAACACAACACTTCAACAATATGAGTTTTCAAGGATTTTATATTGTGTTTAGAATGCATTTGAGATACTTGATTAATGTATCGGTAAAACATTAATTCCTATTGAAATAGAGCGGTCGAATGATTATGATTGACATTATTTATAGGTATTTGCGTCATGAAACGCTGATTAGAAGGGGATGCTGAACCTTACACCCCCAAATCACCCTGTATAAGAGATTTTGTTTCTGGCATTATACCATCTCAATACCAATGGAAATACTAAGACTCACTGAAAAATTCATCTCTCTATGTGCGTGCGCGCGCGCACGCGAATTTCATCGCATTAAATGAAAAATCATTCTAGACATTGAAAATTGTTCAAAATTTCCCGCAATTTTTTAATGGCGTATCCTACAAGCATCCCCTACAACGTAGCTTTCCCATATTGAATAATAGAAGGAGCTGACAAAAATATATAATATATATATTTTTTTTGTGGCGCAACATTCGACATGAAAAAGGTTGAATCTTTGAAAATATCAGAGGGGCGGCCATTTTGAGAACGCTAGACAGGTACCATATAGTCCTATATATAGTGTGTAGAAGGGGAACGAAGCAGAGCAATATACAAAATAGTAGTTTCACTTTGAAGTTGCCAATATATGATCTCTGGAAATCGCAGAAAAAAGTAAATTTTGTTATCGCCGCAATATTTTCGCGAGAAATAGCTTAGCTACTTCGGCCAGAGACGTTTTATATTATTTAGTTGTAAGAGAAAACGATAGTTGTATGGTATACTATAATAAAAAGAAAGCATTATAGGCCTATGGGTAATTTATTCTATATATATTTATTATATTGGGGGCCATTGGGGGGGGGGGGGGGGGTTAGGGATGTCATATGGGTGTTTATGCCCTCATATGATATTCTCTATTGTTTACAGAAGCATTTTTGACAAAAAAAAAAAAAAAAAAATTGGGCTGAGGAGGTCCAATTTGGTTGGGTTAGTGGGGGTGGGGGGGGAGTTATGTATGTGATATGTGTTTTTTGTTTCCCTCCTATGCTATTCTCCTATGTTGAAAGAAGCATTTTAGAAGAAAGACAAAAACGTGAAAGTTTGACTTCTGGGCTAATCCTTAGAAGAAAAAAAAATAGGAGACGTCCTTCGTCAACTTGGTAAAAACGTCTGAAGTAAAACAGAATATATGAATACAAGGTGCTAATCTAATGTAGAATTATCTTTTGCAGTATCAAGTCCCTTGACTACGAAACTTAATTTGGTTAATTACATGACCAAAATTACCAATAAAATTAGGTTAAAAAAATAAAAACGCTCTCGATACATCTGCATTATAACCTAAACTAGCATTCGATCATAGCTTTTCTATTGTAATAACGCTGCACATAGCCATTACATGAACACTCAGGGACACTGAGATTCAAATGCTTTCTTTGCTTACTTCATGGGAAGAGGTGGTGTAAATGGACCCTCTTGTCCCTCATGCTTAGCACCAAATACTTTGACATTTTCACACATTCGCCTCATTAGTTTGGTAATTTTAAGACGTTTTGTGCCATTTAGGTGTTGATGATTTCCTGGCGAGCGATACCAAGTCTGCAATTAAGGAGGAAGCAGCCTTCGACCGGAGTATTTTTCGAACCAAAAATACACAAATTTCTCTCGAAGGAGGGTCTTTCGTATCGTGATTTAAGCTTGATGGAGGTCTAGAGAACAAAGTAAAAGAAAAATAAATACACATATAAAATAACGTAAGTTTAAAATCTACTCTTAAATTATTGCTAAGTAGTAAATAATATGCATTATATTTCACCTTCACTAGATAGAGGGGGTACGCTTCTTGGTATACGAAGCATAATTATGTTTTGTAATAAATACTGTATGACTATTGCTCGTTCACTAATCAATCAATACAAGCTATTAACTAAAATTTGACTTATATTATACCATTGTTATGTTATGGAGAATAAGATAATTGGTTTTGTATTATAATGTATGTTGTCACTTATATGCATTTACATTTAGTCAACTCACCGATACCAGGGCAAAAAGGAGCGTTATGTTTTACATAATGAATACGACGATCAAAAACTGTCCGGAAAAATGGTTGAAGTGAATCCACCTCGGACCAGATACATTGTGCTGGGCTCCACATGGTCGCATTAATCACAGACTTTTCTGTAGCATTATCGCGAAAATAATATATCATGGATTAATATACAGTAGCAGCATACTCCGAACCTTCGTTAATATATATTCGGCCTTATGATAATTGACCACTTGCGAGTTTCAGCCTATGCAAACATTAAAGCCATAAACATCAATATTAAACATAAATGCAATAATAATATAGATTTTTGACGGATACAAAATAGTTTCCAATAATATTTACAAGTATTTACAATAACAAGCATAAATAAATAATTAACCAAATAAAATAGCGATGTACTTTAGCCTAAAGGATGTTCTGCAACAATGAACAAAATTGTACCAACTTTCTAAACTGCCTAAAATCGTCTAATGGCAGCGAACTATTGACTCCCCTTGCCTGCCAACGCCTCCCATCATGTTATGTCCGTGACTTCTTGGGCCTGACTCCCCCGGTATCAGCATCAAGTATTCAGGGCGGTGGAAAACATTACCAACTCACCCTGCTAAGTTTTAAGACTCGACCGTGCTGGGGACTAAAGTTTGGTGCCCCGTCGGCAGCGAGTCATTTTTATGCAACTGTGATGTGACAGTTTAATATACTGTATATGGCAGCACATATGTTTATCAATGCATTCTTACCTAATCTAACCCAGACTACCTTAATTTTACATTCTCAACGTATATGCAAATGAAGCAAATACAAAACAAATATAATAGTGGAGCTGAAGTGTATGCATGTACAGACAAACTGGTGTTGTCATGTGTACAGTTGCCAACATAGACTGAAGTCCAGTGATGGGAAGACAAATATTGAAATTGAACAACGAATGCCATTCTTATGCATTGGTCCATTTACCTACTACGTTCGCTTCAGCATAGCAGAAAACGTTGATAGTATAATGTTTTTAGTTCTATATATACTGCTCAAATAAACTGGTTAAAGGTGGCGGGTGCCCAACCCCGAAAGGAGTTGAAATAGGGGACAATTTTATTTAGATTAGGAAGGGTTTGTAAAGGTCAAGGGGGTTAATTGAGATAGTCTTTACAGTACCCTTTTGATTCCTGAAAGGTTTCCCTAAGCTGTATAAAATAGTCTAATGATATCCAGTATACATTGTCAAAAGGCGTCATATCTCCAAAGTGTAAATAATAAACTGCATTAATGACCGCGATTGTGGAAGCTGCCATAATTAACCCGGTTGTACAAAAGATTGACGTGCCCGCGACCAGACTCCGCTGCTCCTCCTCCTCCTCCGCTGCACGTCGGCTGCACTCGCTCCCAGGCCCTCCTCTCATTCAACCTTGTCCACAGCTTCACTCACTCATCCGCCTCAGATAATTTACCACTCTTTAAGGGGACCTAATTTGTATTTACTTAATTATTTTATATTATTACCGGTATATATTTTGGATTTAGTTTGATCCCTAGACCTCTATCACGCTTAAAAGAAAAACATCCCAAATATCACCGAGATAAATTTGTAAATTTTTCGGTAGAAAAATTTCATAGCCGAAGGCCTAATCATCATAAATTACAGGCTCGCCATCGCTTGCAAGGAAAATATTGACACCTGAATGTCACGCAAGGTCTTACTATTGACACACAAATGGGCGAAAGTCTTTAAATGTGAAAACTACTGGAGCTAAACATGAAGGAGAAGGGGGTTCAGAAAAAAATACTTCCCCTTAACCCATTACAACCTCGTTTTGAACAATCACTTAACCCTTTCAGTACCGGTTCCGATATTTTATTTGTATTTTGGCTACTATTATACGATTGTATGCAGATTCAATAGGACCTTCAGCAATTAACAAGCTACGAACTAGCTTTAACACTTTTACTACCATAGATTCTTCTTAAGGGGAGATGGGCGTATCTATTTCCTCATGTATACATATTCTCATGCGTTTTTTTTTAGTTTCCTCTACAGATATCCATCAAGCATAAAAAATACCTCTTACAACCCTCCTTCAAGATATATTTGTACATTATTTGGTAGAAAAAATGGCACGACCGAAACCCGGTTCCTCCTAAATTACAAAGGTCTTACAATGGCCAAACTAATGGGCCGAACGTCTTAACATCTGAAAATTAATGGGGCTAAACATGAGGAATAAGGGGGACCAGAAAAACGACCCATTCACCCTTAAACTGCAGACAATCCTCTAAATATGGATAGAACAAATTAAATAAGACGTCACTGATCCAGAAGGGGTTAAGTCCTCATTTTACTTTAACGTTCGTCCAATATACCCACAAGCCTGTCTTGCATACAATAATAAAATAGCAGCATAATTATTACACTGGTGAATAGAATACCAAACAGTTAGAGTAACGAAGCATATACAGTAAGCATGACTAATGTCAATATGTAATACAAAGCATAAACGAAAGAAGCATATATCATTCTTTACAATTTTTGTTCTCACGCTTACACGAATGTAATCAATAATTTCCCTTCACATTCATCATATAATTTAGACTAAGAATTGCTTAGCTTCGCTGACAAAATAATGCTCTCACACATACACGAAAGTTTGTTTCTCATTACTCTATGCACAACTTCATCCATATTCCAGTACAACTTTGGTTACTAGGTCATTCTTCTCAATTATTTTTGTGTCTTACTCTGACTGCGTTCATACCATGTATTATATTTGCTAGCAGAAATTAAATATATATGCCACTGATATTCGCCATATCAATAACAAAAGTTTGACATATTTTTTTTTTGTTAATGGGTTGAAGGGCCGGAGGATCCGAAGACCCCTTTTCACCCTGCCGCGTAACCTATTTTACTGTCAGGCGAAACAGAGGCAAGGGGTGTGAAGAGATTGCCCAAACGATCTCCACCAGCCGAGAATCGAACTCGGTCCTCCCGGTTAGAAACCGAGCGCTCTACCAATGTAGCTACTGGTCACCCCCCAAAAAAAAGTTTGACATACACAAATTCATAATTTGTTGATATATTACATACACAAATGCGTAACATATAGAAAACTTAGACAATTAATACAATTAATTAAATTGTTAAGTCCCAACCTAAGATACAATACCTGCCCACACAAATGTTAACTAGTTACTAATATGCAATGGAACAATGGAACTTAAATATGTCCAAGTAACTAATCCAAATAACTGCAACTTTATTTTTTTATTACTAAAACACAATGCTGTTAACGCATTTTAGTCTTATGGTTTTCTTAAATCTGGCATATGCCATGAATAAATGTCCATGTATATTTTTATTTTTCATATCGAATTATATTCATAGCGTTGTAAATAAAAACCTAGAAATCCTAGTATGAATTATTCATCCAATCTACTTATCACCTGGGCACATACTTCTCCAGATTTTGGCTGCAAGGGTTAATGCACCCAAATATATATTAGCTTTAAATAAGTTTAGGAAGTTGCCAGACTCTCCCAAATATACCTAGAGTGAGTGGGTTCGAATCCTGGTCAGGATACCTCTCTTCCAACCTGTCGTACATTATAATTAGAGCTTTAGTAAAGTTATTTCACTTAACACAAAATGATGTTCAGTATAAGCTATTGTCATGCTCTATGTGATTTGAATCTCCTTCATTAAAATAGTCAATAAATATGAGATTCTAAACAATTAGACAGTAATATATATGCCTCTCTCATGGGGATTTGAAACACTCTAAGAAAATGCTAAAGGTAAGCTAAAATGTATAAAACGTATGCATCATCAGCAAAGTAAAATAATTCTGAAGAAAAGTTTTCGCATCCTCACACTGCAATAAGAATAGCATTATCTTTATACATAAAATAAGTGCAATATGTGAGGAAGTATGAGGGGTTAGAAGAAAGGTGAGAGGAGTGAAAGAAACAGCTTGGTGAACTGAAGAAGGGAAACAAGCAGTCCAAGAGAGAAGAAAGCATACATGGAGTGTTTGGCAAGTAGAAGGGATAGGAATATCTGGAGAATAAAGACAGTGGTGAAAAGAATAGTGAGGGAAGTAAGAAATGGTTGAATGGACGCCAAAAAGCTAGGAAGTTAGGATGGGTGACAACGGAAGTACACTAATGGTGTATTTTTCACGTTGCAAAGTCTTGGAAAGTCTGCAGCCTGATGCTGTCAGAAAGCCATTGAATTGTGCATATTAGACCATAAGGGTATAGGATAATAATGTAGGTGAATGTGTGAAATGTTTGATGCTCATTAAAAACGTTTAGTCATGTTTACATTCTTTAATTCTTCTTGTATTTATGTCTACTTTGGAAGGCTGACGATCGCATACCCATATGTTTATATCTATAAATGAATCATACTTCTGCATCCTCCTTTTGTTCATGCATGTGTTAAAAATGTACATATGTTACCATAAACTATGCAATAACAATAATAGTCATACTTTCATGTTATCAGCTTTTAGTATTGCAATCTAGTCAACATGAAGTGGATCAAAACGAATACGCTCCGATATGGCGACAACCAGAACGGTCATAATGGCCAAAATTCAAAGTGGCAAAAAGCATTGGTCGAATTAAGCTTGCTTAGTATATTTTAGGTTACATTATATAAGATATGCTTAGGAGACTGTACATACTATTAGTTGTGAATAATTTGTTTGTGGCCTTTTGGAGTATAACTGTTTTGACATAAAATCAGACATACGTACCGTTTTCGTACACACAGTTTAGTTTTCGTAAGAGTGTTTACAAACCATAACAATCTGTTCCTTCCTGTACCATCAAAGTCAAAGCACCCCCCCCTCCCCCTTTTCCGTCTCTGTTTTCACCCCTTTATCGACCAACCTGCCAAATACTTTTCTTTCTGATAGATTCTCCCTCTTCACAAACTCCACTCGTATTTCCAAACCAAAGAAAACTTCTTGCCCAGATCCATCAGCGCTGTTAGCTTACTTGTAGGTGCATGTTTTCATACCCTCCTCTTTCACCTCCCTCTCTTACCCCCCCCCCCATCTCTCTTTCTCACTCACTCTCACACACACACACTCTCTCTCTCTCTCCACTCGCTGCTCTTTTACCTCTCCTCTTGCTCTCTTTCTCTCTCTCTCCATGCCTCCTTGACTCCTCTCTCTCATTACCTTCTCCTCCCCCTCCTCTTTGCTCTTGGTTCCCCCCTCTTCACAAGCATTAAGGATGATAAAACAGGGTTCTTTCTGCTAAGAGGCTTGAGTTACACAATTGTACTGAAAGTAGGAATAGACTCTGCTAATTGTGTTTTGATTCAACTGTTAACAGTAATGCTTTTTAAAGGCAGAACGGACAGTTGATAAATAATATATGATATCATTCTATACATCCATTACTAGACGACTAGATCCCCGATAGGGTGGCCCTGAAAGAATCGCCTCCATACGGTACTGGAAATATGGAATAAACAAGAGATGCCAAAAATATAACAGGGCAGCTGGAAAAACGGATATACTATTATGGAGATACCTGTATATCTATAACAAACAAAATACCGAACGGATTAAACAGTGATTATAATACGTTGTTTTGAAGGGCACCAGGCAATGCTAAGGAACTTCTTACGAAACTATTAAAGTATTCTGTAAACAGGTCTTGATATATGACGGAATTCTATGATTCATGTAGTTAACAGTCTACTTTCATCTGTATACTGTATGTTCATTACTTCATGTAAGAGTCTGTGTAATGGTCTCTCTCTCTCTCCCTCTCCCTCTCTCTCTCTCTCTCTCTCTCTCTCTCTCTCTCCACTCATTTCCTCTCTTCCCCTCCCCTGCTCCCCCTCAGCGGGTGTACTGGCTGTGCGGCCATGGTAAATTATACAGTATTGAAAAGAGTTATTTTTCTAAACTGGTAGCAATTAAACTTTGGGGTAAACTTGAGGCTGCTTCTTAATACAGGCCCGCAGCCTCCATAGTGAGCGTCGGTCTGGCTTCATCTGTCCGAGTTAACCCTTCCAGTACGGTAGCAGCACTATCTGCATTGTATTCTGGCGACCATTAGCAGATTGTGTTCAAAGTAGGTATGTATGGCTTCATCGTTTAGCATCTTTGTGCATTTTTGGTACGTACCAGAATGCACACTGGCTTTCGGCCTGTTTATACGAAATTTCAGGCTCGCTACCTTTCACCAGAAAATAATAAATAAGTAAATGGCACGAAAGCTATTAGAACTGAAAAACAAAACACATACAGTATGGGAAGAAATATCTAAAAAATGCTAAACTAATGGGGCGAGCTCCTTAACCCTTTCGCGCTCCAGTACGCGATTTCCGCCCATTCTGGGATACTTAAAAGCCTTTGTGACCATCAGTATTACCTAAAAACCTTTAGTTTAATTACTTAAACCTCTGCAATTGTCTTTGAGCGAGCTGTGGCCTGATTTTTTTTTTTTGGAGAGGTAATTTGCTCATAAGCGGGGTAATTTGTATTTCTTATAATTTTCTCTTGATGTTCCTCATGTACTTTAATAGCCTGTGCCTAATACGATTTGCTTCACGAAGTAGACGTGTCGAGTTATTGTCCATTACTTCGAATTTCACAAACATTTAAAAATATCAATATATCCTTTAATGCATGGTAATATAACACATATTTAGTATTGCCTTCCGGCTAACTATTATGTTATTGTTGCACAGTCATGGGAAAAAGTGGCTTCTAAACTCTAAATGGTTAACACAAATAATATAGGTTTCGTGAGTATCCTAGGTTCGAATTCTGGGAGAACCATATGCATGTATCAATTTCATTGATTTCATTAATTAGGTGAATTGCTGGGTTAGTGATATAACGATTTCATATACAACTCTTAATTGCACTTCTTGTGTCTGCCAGCAAGAGTGCAGTTTAATAGACCACCATTATATATTATAAGGTATTGAATTGATCACCTACATTTCAATACCGTAACCTAGCACCCAGCGGCACGAAAGATCATTGACTGGATACAGACAATATAATTCACATTGTAATTCAAGTAATATATGTAAAATAGATCTATGTGAATGAACCCACCATATAATTTTGTACGTGGTAGAATGTTTTAATATTGACTTTCGTCCTTGGCTATGCCTTTGAAAAAGTCCTATCCCAGTATTATTCTTCAAATAGTAAAATGTTGCAATACTTAGCGTTTGCCCTTGGCTATTTATTCGAAAAAGTCCTATCCTTGAAATATTTTAGACGTGGTAGAATGTTACAATATCTAGCTTTCGTCCTTGGCTGTTCCTTTGAAAGAGTCCTATCCCTGTTGGTTGCGTATATAAAATATTGGGACGATTCACGATGCATTTCTTTGAAAACTTCTGATTGATCTCTTCTTGGTATGCTGAAACTAGTGTCTTTGTGCAAGCCAGACACAAAACGACAAGAATATATCTCAAGGAATATTTTGAGACAGAGTTCATGGAGTTTTATGACGGTTATTCCTTTTTTTACATAGTTTTCAAACTCAGTATGCAAATTAAGCAACCGGTTTCAATTTATTTCGTAAAAAAAACCCCGAATTATTCAAGAAAATATATAACTTCGAAAGTGTATAATTCGCTGTTAAATATATTATTAAATAATTCAGTATATAATTGTATTAAAGTAGATGGGCTCTGAGGGAGACTAGATTGAATGAGCTACATTGTACTGCTTTAATTGCTAGAGCTCCTTCAAAGCTGTATAAATTCATGTATTGTTAACCGAAGTAAAGATACAAATGCGGCATCGCAAACAGTTAAATATGTATCGTTAGTCCAAGAGGGATGCAACCCTATAATATGTTCTTAATTAGGCTCAAGAATTGCTTATCCCAGATGTACCTACAATTTGTATATATATTTTTTGTTCTGGTTATATTAATTGTTTTATGTATATCAGATTTTTGACTATTGCTAAAAAACTAAAAGATTCACAGATTTTATCATTTAGTAATATAGTTTTAGTATCAGGCGCTCCACATTATATTTGTAATCAGTATATTAATTATTATTATTATTATTATTATTATTTTTATCAATTAATAATAAGATTAATTATATTGATCTTACTATGAAAATTATAAATAAATTAGTATTGTATGTGTTATTCTACATCCTATGTTTTTCTGTTCTACTCTAATTGAGTGTTCCTTGTACCTAATCGAGGAAATGAGGAAAAAGAATCTCATCTTCTATTGAGGTTAAGTTTGTCTATTATCCCTTTAGTCTCACATTTGGCGAACTGTTATATGTGTTCTTCTCCTGTCACCTCTTTTTCCTTTCTCGTGTCTCTTGCTGATCCTCCCTAACCCTTGTGGGAGTAAGGGCTGCCTACTGACTGACTTCACAGTTGGTGCCTGGTGAATAGAGACAGACAGACAGTGGTGATGTAACTTCGAGACATTGGAATTACAGCGAACTACGAGGATACAACCAGACGCTGTAGGTTTACCAAGATAATATTACTATCCAGCCGGTTGTAATATCCACCTGTCTCTTAGTTTCACTCGCCATCTGGAATAAAACCTACTGTTGAGCGATCGAATCAACAGGTTATAAGACTAGGTCCGGAGGCAGAGTTGGAACCTAAAATACTGTATTTCATACCGGTATATTATATATATATATATATATATATATATATATATATATATATATATATATATATATATCTATATATATATATATATATAAGGGCAAGCAACACCAAGGTGAACACGAACATCTTTATTCTGGTACCGGTTACGTTTCGACATTAACATAATTATGTCATCATCAGACCTAAAGCAATAAGAAATACATTTATTAATAAATTATGTTGACATTTAAAGCAAATATATTTTTAATAATAATTTAGAAAAACATAAAAAGTTAGAAATCGCGAAAAAAGAGATAGAAACAAACACAAAGAAACAGAAACAGCTAAACCATATGTGAACTACGTGTAGATATTGTAGGCTAAAATATACACAATACCTTAGAAACATAATAGGTTGGAGGAGAATTCGTGGGTGCCCAAGGTGGGCTTAAGATGGTGAGTGAGGAGGGACTCTGCTATTAAACGGGTGGTGTCACCAGAACAACTGAACATTACTGAAAAATCTGTTTTGTTAATGGAATGGCCTAAAGGTTCAAAATGGTCTCGAATGGCTGAAAAGGATGGTTTAGAAATGGGAAGTCAAGTTCTATAAGATCGACCCAGGTGCTGGGTCTTCCCATTTCTAAACCATACTGTTCAGCCATTCGAGACCATTTTGAACCTTTAGGCCATTCCATTAACAAAACAGATTTTTCAGTAATGTTCAGTTGTTCTGGTGACACCACCCGTTTAATAGCAGAGTCCCTCCTCACTCACCATCTTAAGCCCACCTTGGGCACCCACGAATTCTCCTCCAACCTATTATGTTTCTAAGGTATTGTGTATATTTTAGCCTACAATATCTACACGTAGTTCACATATGGTTTAGCTGTTTCTGTTGCTTGTGTTTGTTTCTATCTCTTTTTTTCGCGATTTCTAACTTTTTTATGTTTTTCTAAATTATTATTAAAAATATATTTGCTTTAAATGTCAACATAATTTATTAATACATTTATTTCTTATTGCTTTAGGTCTGATGATGACATATGTTAATATCGAAACGTTACCGGTACCAGAATAAAGATGTTCGTGTTTACCTTGGTGTTGCTTGCCCTTATAAGACTCCGCTTCCCCCGAGGAGAATCTATTGCCACTACTATATATATATATATATATATTTATATATATACCGGTATATATATATATATGTATATATACGAATAAAAACAAATCGGTATATTAACCTAGATCTTATCTTAATTGATCGACAGACTGATCCTGGATTCTAACGAGACCTAGCCTTCTCGGTCAGGGAAAGTTTTTGAGAGATCTTTCCCTGCCGGTGCGTGGGATCGAAACCCTGACACCCAGAGCTAGCGCTCCCAGATTGTATGTCCAGGCATTATAACTCCAACGTCCATTGCATTTGGCTCTTTTGGCTTTGGGGGAGATACTCGCTACAGGCAACCTGCCTTTTATCTCCTTCATACACATAGACACAAACAAAAACACACACCGACACATTCACACACACACACACACCTACGCACACACACACACAAGTACACCGAACCCGACACACACACAGACACCGAAAAACACACACACACACACAGACATCGACACACACACACACACACACACACACACGCACACACACACACACGCACACACGCACACACACACACACACACACACACACACACATACACACACACCATCGTTAACCTTCATCCTCAAGAAACGTAAAGAATTTCAAGCCAAAACAACAAGACCCGACCAAAGAAGCCCGCAGCGGCAAGCAACCCAGCAAAATACACCCCAAATTAAGAGTAATTGCCCGGCGCTGGCTACTCTCAATAAGACCCATTAGCAGAAAACCCGGGGTGATGGGCGGGGATTAATGTTGTTAAGGGGGGTCACCTCCTGCTTTTTTCCTCTTTCTCTCCTTTTCTCTCTTTGTCTGGCTTGTATCCATTCGGCCCCAATCAGCCAACTGTTTTAAGACGTTTATCCCCATCTAGGTGTCGATTTCTTCCTGGCGAGCAAAAGCGAGCCAGTATTGTATGGAGAAATCCGGCTTTGCCAGAGACATTTTTCTATCGAAAAATTTACAAATTTAGCTTGCTGTCAAAACAAAAATATATATATGCTGGCTCGCTACCACTCGCCTGGAAAATATTGACACCTGGATGGGGATAAACGTCTTAAAACAGTAGGCTAAATGGGACCGAATGGATACAAGCCAAAGAGAGAAGGAGAGAAAGATAAAACAAAAGCGAGGTGGTCTCCCTTAATGGTGTTAATGGACGATATAAGAACCGGTTCTCCCCTCGCCACCCCCCCAAGCATTGCTGTTCTTGCCCAGGGTACAGGGGGATATTACCAGGAGAGTGTATACATTGTTGTTCTTGCCCAGGGTACAGGGGGATAATACCAGGAGAGTGTATACATTTATTATGATTATTTTATTATTATTATTATTATTATTATTATTATTATTACTATAATTATAACAATCAATCAACAATAATTTTTACTATTATTAGTTTTGCTTTTTAGTTTCCTCCCTAGACCTCTATCAAGCTTGAAACAAATAATAAATAAATAAATAAATAAATAAATACAAAAATAAATGTACACATTTTTCTACCGAAACATGTCCCGACCGACATGTCGGTCCTCTTAAGGGAGTTAAACTGCAGGTTTGCTATCACTCGCCAGGAAAAATCGACATGGCATTGATAGTCTTAAAATCGATAGAAAACGGGCAAAGGGTCTGAAAATCGCCAAACTAATGGGGCGAACGTCTTAAAATTTCAAAACTAATGTGGCTAAGCATGAGGGAGAAGGGGTATAACAACAATTATTATATATATATACGGTATATATATATATATATATATAATATATATATATATATATATATATATATATATATATATACTGCATATATATATATATATATATATATATATATATATATATATATTATATGAACATATACCCTCAATGGACGCTATAAGAAGGGGGGGTTCTTGCCTGGGCGCGGCGCGGGGGGGGGGGGGGGGGGGAGTTAATTATGTTGCCCAGGGAACAGGTGGAACTAAGTGGAGATAATATTTATTAATTAATTGTTTAATATTTGTTATCAATAATATTAAATTATTTATTAGTTTCCTCCCTAGACCTCCATCAAGCTTGCAATGATCCCTCCCTGACCCTCCTTCAACATAAATCTATGCATTTATCACTAAAATAATGTCCAGGCTGAAAGCCACTTCCTTGTAGCAGGCTCAGTATCGGTTGCCAGGAAAAAAACGACACCTAAATGGCACGAAAAGTCTAGAAATTTACAAGGAAATGGGGCGAAGGTCTTACAAACCCCAAACAAATGGGGCGTACGTCTTAGAATCTCAAAACTAATGGGGTTAAATTAATATGAAAGACAAGAGAGTCTAGAAGAAAAAAATATATATATAGCTGTTGTTGGCCATGGTACAGGTCGAATTGGACCACTTGCAAGTTTTAGGCTATAAGGAAGTTAGAGCTTAGGTATCAGCATTAAGAGGAGATATTTAGTTTGTTCTCAAGACCTCCATCATGTTTAAAATACCACCCCCTAGACCCCCTTTCGAGCTAAATTCGCTATCGCTCGCCAGGAAAATATATCGACACCTAAGTGGCACGAAAGGTCTTAAAATTGACAGAAATGGGGTGAAACTTCTTAAAATCGCCAAACTAATGAGGCGAACGTCTTAAAATCTCAGAAGCAATGTGGCTAATCATGAGGGTGAAAGGAGTCCAGAAAAAAAATCAAGTGGAAATCTCCTCATAAACAGAATTACGGTTGTAGTATATTTGTGAATACATAATATCAAGTTCACCATACTCGCTATCCCTCAGAATCCTACATTATCGTTGTATTAAATATCGATATCTACGGCTGCACATTCCTGATAGCATGAAATGTGCATGTGGTTAAGTAAAAGTTCACGCACATACGAGGAAGAGATACTAAACATATATCCGATGACGCTTCCTGCATCTTATTGTTGGAGTCAGTAATGTTCAAAACCGTCATTAATGGTATTAACCCCTTGTGTACCGGCGACGTCTATTTTATTTTATTCTAGCTATGTTTAGACGATTTTATGTAGTTCAAGAAGAATCTGTGGTAGAAAAAAAAAAGTTATGTTAGATAGTTCGAAGCCTGTGGATTGCTGGAGGCCTTTTTGAAAATGAATACAATCGTCTAATAATAGCCATATTAAACTTAAAAGGGATAACACTAGTAATGAAAGGGTTAATGAGCAAGGGCAAGTAATCAGGTCATAGTAGGCAATACGTTCTTGACCTTGTGAAGCTTACCATGTTAGTATATAAAACACCTCTGAGTTTCCACGTGATAGAGAGCATATATATTTTCACATTTAGTTTATGCTTTAACAACTTTCTCCTAAAATATGATTATTTTGTTGGGATAATATTTGAAATATTATTAAGATGTAAATTAAGAGACTTCAAGGTGCTATTTTGGTGAATAAGACTTCCATAGTAGCCATGGAAGGACATGAAGGGCTTGAGACGAAGCCAGAAGAGGAAAGCAAACAGGTAATACTATTGCTTGATCAAGAAAATAGGCAAATAGCCTCGACTGATCATGAACAATGTAACTCCTAAGATGGATAGCTGAAGCCCATGTTGCAATGATGTTGTAAGTAGGAAAAGTTTCGTTGTTTGTAGTAGGTGAATGGCAATTTCGTCAGAGTAAATACCTACTAATTTAAAAATAAAAATAATAATAATTTCTGACACATTATTTAGCACCATTTCTCTCCATCTTCCGTTCCGAGATTCAATAGCACTGTAACAGCTAATAGAGACCATTACCTACCCCTTGCTCAAGTGAGGCAGTACCAACCAGGGCTAGTGAAAAGAAAACTTCACGTTAGGACGCTCTCCACTAGACCTTCAAGTTAAATATGCAAATCATGCAAACAACTGACTTACTGGCCTTTTCTTCCGCCCTAAATAAGGAATGCCCCTGTAAGCCCCGATAAAGGATGAAGAACAATGGATGAACTGCAACACAAAGTTCACAAAGAATAAATGCATATCAGTAGTAAACTTAGACATAAATAATGCCCTTGGTTTATAGAGATTATATTGATCATCCCTCTAGTGCCTTTACTACGACGCAGAGATAATTTGGGGGTAGTGGATGCTGGGGGTGGGAGCGTTGCTTATTTGTTTGTCAAATTCAATTAGGAGAATGGTGGAGAGGATGGGGGTGGTGGTGGGGCGGGGGGGGGGGGGGGGGGAGGGGGAGAGAGAGACGGTACGGTGAAGAAGGTACAGTTAGTTTGGGTAAGATAATAAAGGAAAGGCAATATCAGATGGTACAGGTAGTTGGGTAAAACATTGAAGGAAAGACAACATGGTGAACGAACGGTATGGGGAAAAACGGTACAGGTAGTTGGACAAGATAAGGGCGATATAATTAAAACAAAAGTGAGAGGGTTAAGGGGAGGAGGGCGGGTGTTCCGGAACCCCTTCTCCCTCATTCTTAGTGCCATTAGTTTTGAGATTTTAAGACATTCGCCCCATTAGGTTGACGATTTTAATACCTTTCGTGCCATTTAGGTGTCGATTTTTTTCCTCGCGAGCCTGCAATTTAGGAGGAACCGGAATTTGCCCGGAGCATTTTTCTACCTAAAAATGCACAAATTTGTGTGGACGGGGACATTTAGGGTATTTTTCAAAGCTTGATGGAGGTCTAGGTAGAGAACAATAAATATTTACTGTATATACATAAATTCTCCCCTTAGATACAAGTGGTGTGATAGATAAAAGAGGTAATATAGTGATTGGCAGATGGTATGGTGAACAGATGGTATATGGTGAAATATGTGACTTAGTGAAAGAGGCAGCGTGATGCAAGAGACTATATTCGTAAAAGAGAAAAAAAAAAAAAAAAAAAAAAAAAAAAAAAAAAAAAAAAAAAGAGAGAGAGAGAGAGAGAGAGAGAGAGAGAGAGAGAGAGAGAGAGATAATGGAAGGGAAATTGTTGTAAGCCAGATGATGGTCAATGAGAGTCTGTCTGAAGAAAGTCTATAAGTCAGTACCCATGTGATGACTATATACCTTACTATACACCAGTGCACACCTATTTATATTTTGCTAAAATTCCGATACAATTCGATCCTGCTGACAAACATATTATCCTAAATCGACATGCGTACTTATATTGTTTGGTACGCTAAAGTTATTGTTTTATTTAGTGTACGTTATCTCCTTTACCATTCCTTCGACTTTAAGACTGCTCCTATTAGAGCTCTGGGAAAAATATGATAATCGTACAATTCTTTCATTATAACATGTACCCTGGCTCGAGTACTTTGTTTATTGGCCTCTGTACCCACCCGACTACACAAGAATTGTAAAAGTAACAGGGATCTTTTCAAGCCTTTTAATTTAAAGTTTGTATTAAGCAATGAAGCCCCATTTTATCGTATATTACCTTTTTCCCTTTTATATTTCTGTATATTTAGATTAACACAGGCTATTATATGTGAATCATATAGTGGTTATTAGTACGATTTAATTTTAGTAAATAGAGAAATATTTATTAAAATGTATTGTGGTTAGTACATTATATATTTAAGCTTTGTAGACTGAGAGTGAGAACGGAGAAATGGATAGGCGACGAGCAGGGAGGTGTAGTTCAGATTTTACCCTGAATTGTGTTGTGGAGAAATATCTGGAGAAGTAACAAAAGGTGTATGTTGCCTTTATGGACTTGGAGAAGGCCTATGGCAGAGTGGATAGAGAAGGCATGTGGAAAGTACTTAGAATATACGGAGTAGATGGCAAGTTGCTGAAAGCAGTGAAGAGCATGTATGAGGGTGCAAAGGCGGCAGTACGTGTGGAGAACGAGCAGAGCGAGTTCTTTGACCTGAGAGTTGGGTTGAAACAGGGGTGTGTGCTGTCCCCGTGGTTGTTTACTGTATATATGGATGGAGTCATGAAAGAAATACTAGGAAGAGCAGTGGATGTTGGTGTATTGCTGAAAAGGGAGGGAAATGAGTGGAAGCTGCCTGTACTGTGTTTGCGGATGACACAGTTCTGATGAGCGATAATGAATGGGAGTTGCAGGGTCTGGTAAATGAGTTTGGAACAGTGTGCGAAAAACGGAATTTGAAGGTAAATGTGGGGAAAAGCAAGGTTATGGTCTTCGAAAGGGGTGATATCACAGAGTGTGAGGTGAAGTTGAACGGTCAGGCTATGGAGATCGTCAGCTCTTTTAAGTATCTGGGCAGTGTGTTGAGTAAAGATGGGACTGTGGATGAAGAAGTGCGGGAGAGGGTGAAACAGGGGAAGAGGGTTGTAGGAACGTTGAAAGCAGAAACAAGAAATAGAGTGGTCAGTATGGAAGTGAAGAAGTCCTTGCATGACAGTGTGGTAATCCCGACACTAACTTACGGAAGCGAAGCATGGATGTTCGTGGAGAGACTCAGACCAAGAGTGAGAGCGGTGGAAATGAGTTACTTGAGAAGTGCGTGCGGAGTTACATGGAGGGATAGACAGACGAATGAGGAAGTGTGGAGGTAGATGTGCTGGAAAGTGTGAAAAGGAACAACTTGAGATAGTTCGGCCATATGGAACGTATGGGAAGCGAGAGAATGACTAAGAGGGTGTACGAGAGCGAGGTGGAAGGAGGGAGAGGTAGACCGAAGGAGAAGTGTAAGGATGGAGTGAGGAAGTATATGAATGAAGGCGGTGCTGGTTGGGAGGAGGGGCGTCGACTGACTGGGGATAGAGGTGCTTAGGGGCGGTTCGTTCGTGGCCACCCATTCGGGGATCATGGCGTCAGGCAACAGATAGAGATAGATAGATAGACTGCAGGTTTTGTTATGCTATTATGATCAGACATAAAAGTTTCCCTGACTGTTTTTATCCACATATCTTGAAGAGTTGCGGTTTGATCACAAGAACTTTAAAATTCCTAGTTTCCACGCACTCCATTAGAGCTAATCAATAATATAAATTTAATAATTGCATCATAAAATTTGTGTTACTCCTACGACCTTTGTATGTTATTACAAATACATGTTAATTGAAAAAATACAGATATACATTAATGCAACATTTTTGATAACACTAATAACGTCTTTGCCAATTTTACTTAATTGGTTTCATGTTTTATGTCCACTTACTTAAATGTTTGTAGTGTTATATATGGTCTAGTCCTAAAGTTATTACGTCGTCATCCAGGTTTAAAAGATGTTGTAATACAAATAAGGAGCCATTTTTTATGACCAATATTCTTGAGTATGAACAAAATATGTGGCCAAAGCAATACATACACGACCTTTTGTGGATACTCCAATTCCATAAGAGCAAACTGGTATTATAGGGCATAGTACAGAGGGAAGAAGGGGTAGGTAGTGTTTTAATAATGAAATACAGTATCTAATTAGTTTAGTACGTGGTAATACTTTTAAAACAATTTGTTTCATTACATTAGGCTTCAAAGAGGAGGTCCCTTCTTGGAGAATATAAAACTATTGAGATTTTAAATATTCGCTGAAAACCTACGTATATCAGAACAATTATTGTATGTCAAGACGAAATGTTACATTGGCAGTTCTAAGTAGTGTCCAAGACACCATCACTGTTTTGGTTTCAGTTATTAACAGTTATATATTTATTAATATATTGTAAGTGTCTTAACTTTGTTTAACCAATCATCAAGAATATCCTGAACTTTTCATTTTGGCACATACGTTCTCAATGATATATAAACATAAAAGATACATTATTATCTAAAGCAAAGCAATATTTTGTTTTATGGTAACCCAACACACATGATGTTAATATATTTGTTAAGAATTATCGTTGACTACTACGTCATTACACAATTACAATTTTGTTTTGAATTAAATTTCATTTAAAAGCCAGGAGAATTATGCACCCAACTGAAATTAAAATGGCGAGTCATTTTTTAAATAGAAAATGCATATTTCATATATGACATGGTGAGTCTGTGACTCCCCCCCCCCCTTCCCCCACCCCACCCCCCAAAAACAATTGGTTTCCAGTAGACAGATATTAACTCAACGAATAAACGTATACATAATATACTGAGTTAATATATTGATTGGAAAAGTATAGTAAGTAGTGCTGGAGAGAGAGAGAGAGAGAGAGAGAGAGAGAGAGAGAGAGAGAGAGAGAGAGAGAGAGAGAGAGAGAGAGAGAGAGAGAGAGAGAGAGAGAGAGAGAGAGAGAGAGAGAGAGAGAGAGAGAGAGAGAGAGAGAGAGAGAGAGAGAGAGAGAGAGAGAGAGAGAGAGAGAGAGAGAGAGAGAGAGAGAGAGAGAGAGAGAGAGAGAGAGAGAGAGAGAGGGGGAGGGAGAGAGAGAGCACCATCACCACCACGACGGCCCCCCTACAGCTTTAACCAGTGAGTTGCAGCCTCCACAGTGAATGCTATAAACTCCACTCTTGCTAAAAACGACTTAAAGAGGAAAGGGAAGGATATGATGTGGAGGGGGAAAAAGGGGTTTGTTTGACTGGACGGCCACTTCAGGAAAAGGTAGGGCGGCGAAGGATAGGACGGACAAGGATAGGATGGACAAGGATAGGATGGAGAAGGATAGGATGAAGAAAGATAAGATGGAGAAAGATAAGATGGAGAAGGATATAATGGACAAGGATAGGATGGAGAAAGATATAATGGAGAAGGAAAGGATGGAGGAATATATAATGGAGAAGAATAGGATGCTGAAGGATAGGATTGGTATTCTCGTTGGCTAGTTTAATGAAGGAAATTATGAAAAGGAAGAAGGATGGTAGACTGGTTGGCCGTTTTTAGGAAATGATAAGAAGAGGTGAGTTAGTAGTCAGGTTGATCACTTCCGGAAATGATATGGCAACATGATGGTTAGGTGGTAAAATGGTTATCCACTTCCATATGTGGGATGGATTGGTTAGTTGGTTGGTTGGTAAGCCACATTGAGAACAGGTATGATAAGTAATAGGAAGGAAGTTTTCTTTCTTTCCTTTTAATCTAAAATCTTGATCAAGATATGTGGAAGGAATGATGGGACCCTCATGATTGGTAGACATAAGATACGAGAAGCTGGAATTTAGGCTAGAAATGTTAGGAGTAAATTTGATTACTATGAGTTCATGAACTGCTTAGTGTAGCAGTGATACTGTCACACATCAGAACTAATACCGTTGTTCTCTCTTTCTCTCTTATTAACTGTCGGTTTCAATATTAATTGTAATATTACTAAGCTACCTGTACATCAATATGATGAGAGCAGCCACATGGCATCTATGCCTTCATTTATTATCCATATTACGAATTCAAACTACAGCTTCTAAATAACCAGATACAGAGCTATAACATGCAGTGACAGCAGCTATCATGAACAACGACGAGACACTTCACAGTGAACGACGAAAATTTTTAGATACAGAACTTACACGCTCTAACCATTACACCATCAAGGTAGTTATAAGTACAGCACATGACCACGATTAATATCCATTTATCTCGAATACTGGATATTAATCTAAGCATGTACCGGACCCAACTGTACTATTAATAGCCTAATGCTTAAGCGAGAGGAAATCAAATGTTATGGACCACAGATCACGTAGGACCGACCTCGCTACGAAATATTCTTGAACCTACTGACATTATTCTTAACATCGTTCTTAACACCAAACACACCCAAAATGAAATGAATGAAAACATGTGATTCTCCCAGGATTTGAACCCAGGATATCACATACAAAACTTAAACGCTCTAACCATTACACCATCAAGACAGTTATAAGTACAGCACATGATCACAATTAATATCCATTTATCGAATACTGGATATTAATCTAATCATGTTGCTTATTAGATAACTTATAATATTCCAATAGATTTCTAGCTACCTACAGAACTTTATTAAATTTAGGCAGGATCAATCATAGTTAACATGTTGATTTGATTATTCTTCAACAAATAGACTATTCCTATCTAGACTATTCCCTATCTAAGTAAGATCATCTAACTGTAACTCAAGACAACAAGAACAGTTCGTCTGATTAAATGGGTTAATCTATTTTAACCCAGACATCTGGGACCTAGAGAAGGAAGGTCGAAGGAACGCTGCTGGCTGATTTTAGCTTAATACAAAAGGCTAAGTGAATATACTATAGTTTGGCTAGCCATCTCATGAATGCCCTGGCGACGGCTAGGGGATAGAGAGAGAGAGAGAAACCAAACTCCCCACGAGCCCTCGACAAAAGGACAAGGAGAGCGGAAAAGAAAAATAAATCTCCTATCCATAGCAAAATACAAAGACCGTTTCCCCTTGGAGCTATAGCCACGTATATGCTCCAGCCTCCACTCTCACTCACTCACTCACTCACTCACTCACTCACTCACTCACTCTCTTTCAACTACTAATTAGGTATAACAACGTGGATTATAACAATAAAATGGAGCTAATAATAAGTAGCACTAGTATACGTGGAAACCTGTTCTGCTCTACCTGGAACATATTTACCTCAGAAGTAGTAAATAGTTCTTCCCTAGAGCATTTTATGGAAAAAGTAGATCATATTATTAACACTTAGCAAACAAAGTACTGCACTATACAATCTGTCTTTTTCATCTATAGTATTACCCTAGAATGGGCCGCTAGGTCTTTGAGATACTAACTATTCTCTCACTCACTCACTCTCTCACACTCTCTCTCTCTCTGTCCACAAACTCTCACCGGAAAAAGAATCAACAAACTCTCTGTACTCGTATTTGTCTATGTATTTTTATTGGGCCGCTATAAAGAGACCCCTTTGTAGCATTATCATTCTCCAGGACGATGGTCGTAGTTGTTAGTGTCCAGAGATATTTTCAGTGCTCGACATGTTATTTCCTTGTCGGGTACAGTTACGTTATGTAGTCCTGGCACAAGTATATCATTTCACTCTTATTTTTCTCTCCTAATATACGTATGAAAATAGCACATCTCAAACAATGTGAACAAACTGTTATTTGCTATTGTCGAAAATATATTTGTTCTTCAATGAAGAAAATAAATTAGAGGTTTTGGTAAGGTGTGGAACTACCTTTTTGAGTATGGGTGAGATAGTTCTGCCTCTTCTATATATGGTCTTCTTTCTATAATCGCATGAAAATAACTCCATGTACAGTCGTGGACATATGTTCTTAACCACCTTGTGATTGTCATTATGCAAGTATTACAAATTGAAGCGAACAGTTTAAAAATAATAGTAAAAAATTAGCGTAAGTCGTAATTTGTAAATGTCTGGAAAAGCATGTTTATTTGTAAATTGATTATAACAGTTTTAATTGCATAATGAAAATCATAGGGTATTGAGAACATATGTCCGCAACCGTACACTCAGGAACATATTCGTGGCCTTCAGATCAAATACTTTCAATAGATGCCTTACCTAGAACATGCATTTTGTTGGTATATTTATCCAGTGCGAGGATGAAGAGAAAGCTAAGATTTACTGTCTGTCCGTAAGTGTACAGCCAAGATTATATATATATACTGTATATACAGTATATATATTTTTTTTTCTTCTATGTGATTGAGGGAGACAAAAGGCATAACTGCCTATAGCGAGTGCCTCCCCCATAGTTGAAAGAGTGACAGGGCCAAAATCAAGGGACGTTCGAGCCAAAATGCCTGGACACACGGAGTTTGAAGCAATTTAAGTCATAGGAAGAGGGAAAGACTGATTCTGGGAGAGAGTTCCAGAGCTCAGCTGTTGAGTAGAAGAAAGTTTGAGAGTAACGTTTCACACTTGGGTTGGAGAGTTGCACAGAGTAGGGGTGGGATTGAGTTGCAAGACGGGTACCACGTGCCCTACGTAAAGGAGGTGGTATACATTGGGAAAGCTCTAAGGAACACTGATTATTATAGTAGCGATAGAATAGCGAGAGAGATGCAACATTGCGGCGGAGAGAGAGAGAGAGATTGCAGAGAGTTGGTGAGTGGACGGGAGTTAATGATACGAAAGGCCTTCCTTTCAACTTTGTCTAGGAGAGCGGTGTGAGAGGAACCTCCCCACACATGTGAACAATACTCAATACAAGGACGCACTATGCCCCTGTACAGAGCAAGAAGCTGTGCAGGGGAAAAGAACCCCCTAAGGCGGTTGAGCACACCCAGTTTCTGGGAGGCTGCCTTAGCAAGACTGGTAATATGGTCCTTCCAACTGAGAGCAGAAGAAAAAGAGACACCAAGAATATTGAGAGAAGATGAAGGATTGATTTTTGTATTGTTGAAGAATAAGGGATAGTCCGCAGGGAGTTCCTGACGGGTAGATAGATGGAGAAATTGGGTTTTGGAAGCATTAAAGGTAACAAGGTTTTCTCTGCCCCAATTGGAGATAGTATTTAGATCAGAATTTAAGAGTTTATGGCTTCATTACGTTTGTCATTGAGGGATTGCTGGCTGGGGCGTTCTGGAAAACTAATGGAGTAGTGTAAGGTTGAGTCGTCTGCGTATGAATAGATGGGAATTGAGGTACAGTTGAGGAGATCATTTATAAAAATTAGAAAGAGAATAGGAGATAGGACAGAGCCCTGAGGATCACCGGAGTTTATAGGGTGAGGAAGTGAACAATGGCCGTTCACAGCCGCGGCTATGGAACGGCCGGAAAGGAAATTAGAGACAAAGGCTCAGATGGAGTGATAGAAACCGAAGGAGGGTAGTTTAGAAATTAAAGATTTGTGCCAGACTCTATCGAAGGCTTTCGATATGTCTAGTGCAATAGAAAAAGTCTCACCGAAGTCCCGAAAGGAGGATGACCAAGAGTTAGTAAAATATGAAAGAAGATCACCAGTAAAGCGACCCTTAAGGAAGCCATACTGGCGATCTGAGAGCAGATTATGATAAGAGAAATGCTTAAGAAATTTGGAAGCAAGAATAGTTTCAAAAACTTTAGAAAGACAAGAGATGAGAGCAATTGGACGATAGTTGGAGGGTTGAGAGCGGTCACCCTTCTTTGGGACAGGTTAAATGTGAGCAAACTTCCAGCATGAATATGTATATAACCTAAACAATTCGATTATTTTCTTCGTTTGATTGTCTAAAAAATACTCTAATGCACACGATGTGAAAAAGTATAATGTATACGTAATGTGGATATTATTATCTGTTTCAGAAACGTATTATGTCTGTTAGAAAGTATTCACGTGTTACTTTCGAAAAAAATGTAGTCACGTAAAAATTATGCTACTTCCGATGCGTGTCTATTTGTACGTCTGTCAGTCTGTTTCTCTGAGCAGAATGACTTTTTGCTATAACGAATCCTTTTAATCTTGTGTACGGATGTATTCAACATACAGTAATCTTTAGTAAGGAGGATTATATATATATATATATATATATATATATATATATATATATATATATATATATATATATATATATATATATATATATTCAGTATATATATATATAGTAAAACTCGTTGGGAAAATTGAAACAATAGAACACCAAACTTTTGTCTATTATCTCAAGACATCTTCAGGGTAATGATTACCCTGAAGATGTCTTGAGATAATAGACGAAAGCTTGGTATTCCATTGTTTCAATTTTCCTAGCGAGTTTTACTGCATAATTTGATCACACGTATTTGTGATTTATTAAACACATCACCTATTGTGAGCCATGCCTTTGAAATACCATGATTCTAATAACTGATTTATCCATAGTAACATACATATGAATACTTACGATAAACTTTATATAGAATGTGAAAAAACAAAACAATCTTAGAAGTAAAATTTTAATTTAGTGTAAATATGTGTTTGTTTATATACTGTATATATGTTTCTATTATGTTAGTCTCCTCCCTATAATACCTCCTTCAATGTTAAACAAACACCCCTAATACCCCCCTTCGAAACAAATGTGTATATTTATCGGTAGAAATGTGTCCCGTTCTTCCTAAATTGCAGGCTCGGTATCGTTCATCAGGATGAAATCGACACCTAAATGGCACGAAAGGTCTTAAAATTGATAAGGAAATGGAGCAAAAGGTCTTAAAATTACCAAACAAGTGGAGCAAACGTCTTAAAATCTGAAAACTAATATGGCAAAACATGAGGGAGAAGGGGGTCCAGAAAAAAAACTCAACATCGGGTAAGTTAAACAGTCTAGAAAGGTTATCTAGGGATCAAAGGGTGTATGAAATATCATTAATTAACCCTAACCTCAATTAACCTCTGTAAAGCTCTTTCTAAGGTGAATAAAATCGTCAATAAGTAGCCAGAATATAACTAAATAAGGCATCATGTTGCAGAATAAGGGCCCATTTGTTCCCTTATATATATCTGCCTGGTAGTTTCAAGCAAAGAGGAAGTTGGACTAGCAAACATCGATATTTGACATAATTATAAGTGAAAACATGGTTGTATAGTCCCTATAAAAACACATACAATTAATTTAGGCCAAATCAAACTGTCCATACATCTTAAACTTATACTGTATAATTATTAAATTTATTACTGATTAAGGGGAATTATATATATATATATATATATATATATATATATATATATATATATATATATATATATATATATATATATATATATACCGGTATATATATAATTATTTATGAGTAATATATTTAGTTGTTAGTATTATTCCCAAGACCTACATCAAGTTTAGAAAAATACCCCCAAGATCCCTCCTTCAAGATAAATGTGTGCATTTTTCGGTAAAAAAAATGCCTTGGCCCGAGGCCGCTTCCTGTTAAATTGCTTGCTTGCTATTGCTCGCCAGGCAAAAATGACATATAAATGGCAAGCAAGGTCTTAAAGTCGCTAAAGAAATGGGGCATGTGTCTTAATATCTCAAAGCTAATTAGGTTAAGAATGAGGTAAAAGTGGGTAAAACAAAAAAACAACAACCTGACGTTGATGTTTACGGCTTCAACTTCCTTACAGTCCAAAACTGGCCAGTGGTCACGTGACACACACCTGTATAGGCTACTCGGACAACATACCTTCACTGGACGTGTTACTCTTCATTATATTTATTGCATATTATATTGTTTTTAATTTCCTGCCTAGACCTATATCAAGCTTAAGGAGAGATGGTTGGTGGTTTTTCTAGCCTCCCTTCTCCCTTATGTTTAGCCCCCTTAGTTTTCAAACTCTAAGACGTTCGTTCCATTGGTATGGCGATTTTAACACCTTTCACCCCATTTCTTTGTCAATATTAGGACTTTTCGTGCCATTTAGGTGTCGATGTTTTCCTGGCTAGCGATAGCGACCCTGCAATTTTAAGAGGAACCGGCAGGACATTTTTCTACCGAAAAATTTACAAATTTATCTAAAATAGGGGTTTAGATGGTGTTTTTTAAGCATGATGAAGGAAGCTAAAACAAAAATATATACAATATAATTTATAGATTAATAAATAGGCCAAAAAGTCTACCCTCTTAAGACACACCCTCACGACCCACCTTCGACACATATCTGTGCATTATTCTGTAGAAAATCTGCCCTGGCCTTTCCTCCTAAATGGCAAGCTCACTATCGGTCGACTCGAAAATATCGAAATTTAAATGGCCCGAAAGGTCTTTTAATCGCCAAACTAACGTCTTACAAATAAAAAAAAAATAATGGGGCTAAACATTAAGGAGATGGCGGCGCAGAAAACCCCAGCTTAATATTTATGTTTGCGACTCCAACTTCCTTAAAGCCCAAAGCTCACAATTGGTCAAACACGAACAACATACATTTACCGGACTTGTTTGTGTAAATTCAGAGATAGATTGTTTTCTGTTGAGCACGATATTAGTTATTATATTTAATTAGTGTTCAAGATATGTATGAGAAAATTATAAGTTTTTCGGTTTGTGAAAAATATAGGGACCAAAAAAAACAAAAAAACATGCATTTTCATTAAGTACAATTTTCTTGTGTGTCATATTACAGAAGAATAATCTATCTTAATTGATATGGTCGCACAATTTTACTTTAAACAGATTACAGTGAATGAAATTATATGATATTTATATTAAAAGAAACACATTAAGTTATTATAGTTCTAGTAATCACACACACATAATGCAAGGTAAATGTCATTATGGCGTACTTTCAATTATCCAAATTAATTATATATAACATGCAAGTCAGTAATATTATAAACAGCAACACATGTAGATCTGACCTAACTTTTAACACAAATACTCTGCGTCCACGGAAAATATACATCAAAGGCATTCTCGAGTGTCTCTTCACAAAAGGAACGGTTTAAAAATGAATTGGTTCCTTAATTTTATATATAACATTTCATCCAGGGAATAAAATGAATGAATATTGCATCTATGATTTTTTTTACAAAACCATAAATCACCCAAATAAATGTTATAATCAGATACATAATGAAATAATGTATTGACAATTGTGTTTAGAGCTTACACATTCCAAGACCTAACGTTTTATCAATGTGTAACAAAACAAACCGCTGAAAACATATGTAAATGCGCTTTATTTAAATGTGAATATATAATATGACCACCAAGACTGATATTACTCTACATTGATAAACTATTTGTCTTAGCTTCGGATTTTAAAGATATAATCCAATCAAATAATTACTTAGTTATTACACTAGTAGCATAACCAAATATGATGCAAATCGTGAACAAACAAAATTATACTAATGTGATACAGAGTCATATCAGTGTCTTGTATTCCCATTAATTATCGAGAAATCAGATGCCAAGGAAGTCAAATTTTCGCCGGGTAAAATTCATATCATCACCAACCCAGCAATTAACTTAAAAAAATAAAATAAAAAATAAATAAAAAATAAATAAATAAATACCGGTAGATAAATAAATAAATACAAATAACAATAATAATTAAACAAAGGTAATGAATACGATAAGTAGAATTACCTGACGATACAAGCGATCCAAGAAAATTACTGGGAGGAGATTTGCTTTACCTGCCTGATGCTGTGTTTTATTTGAGATCTAGTAGCACTGTACACTCAAGAACATACGTCAGGGCCTAAGTTTTCGAAGCTTCTCCCAAACAGAATCAAATCTTCCCATTAATTTGGTTACCTGATAATTTAATTGCAGAAGTTAATGCTGCAGTTCGTGAGTTAATATTGAGCTTGAATTTATGTCAATGCGAGTACAATCATGAGTATTAATATGGTTACTCTTTTGAATTTTGTAACCTTGAAAGCCAAGTTTTGAAGCGTTATCATAAAACTAAAGCATTTCATGGTCTCACATACGTTCGATTTAGATAAATATGGATGCGTAGTTCTTACAGCCACAACAATATATTTATTAAAGTAGTTCCCTGCACCTTCATAAACAAAATCAGCAATAACATAGTTATCTTTCTGAAACTGAATGGTATTTAGACCTTTATCACAAATTAACACCAGTATTTGTAAATTTCGTTCGATATAGTATTGGCATTCTCCTCCTCACATGTTAAAATACGGTTGTTGGTGCTCATAACTATGCTTACATTTGCTGCGGCATAAATCACGGGATACACAACATTTCAGGCATCAATTTCTTGAGCTTGAGTAAATCATGCGGTAAAGGTGTTTTGACCGCGAATGTGTTTTATGGCCTGTCGGTGGGGTATTTCAAATTGCCTAAAATCAATTATAATATATATTGAATCTCAATAATGGTTCACACATCTTTATAAGACCGAATAATGTTGACTCTACTGTACACCTAAATCTTCACTTGTATCACCTTTATGCAACGTATTTTTGTTAATGTGTTTATAAATAGCAACAGCTATGACATGTGAATATCTCCAATATGATTGTAATTATTCATTTAAACTAGACGTAAACGACTTATGAAACATCTCGGAATAAAGGGCTATACAATCCAGAAATATCAAAACCCGTTGGCTTCCGTGCACCCCTTCCAGTGGTGCCACGAAAGGTTCCATAAATGTCGTGCTACATTGTGGAGGTGAGATGCTGGGTGTCCGCCAGCACCCTTTGGTAAACAGGCTGACTGTATTTTCGCCCACGGTAACTTCCCCGCCAAGTAAATTCACCCACAGTCAGCGTCGAATCACCCACTCATGACATAACTTAACCAAGGGAACGCGAATCTAATTAATTCATATTTTGTTTTCACCAACCAACCAATTAATTTACAAATAAATCTAGCTACTGAAATCAATGAAAGTACATGTGGTACTCGAGGGACTCGCATAGGATACTCACACCGAAATTCCGCACACTAAGCATTACGCTATCAAGACAGATTTATGTACAAGCCTACGATATATTATGCATTCTCGAATACTGCACATTAATCTAAACATGTATATACTCCCAACTGCTCTATGGTAGCCTAATATCTTAGACTAACCTAGCTTAGCCATAAATCAATCCTAGCCTAACAGCCATGCAAAACTGGTTTAACATTCTGGAAAAACAACTTTAATATGGGCGAAACGACCATGCAGCATACGACCTTCTCCTACGCTGACATTGGCCTCCCCGCCACAACCCACATACACATACATCCCCCCGCTGATATCATTGTGGCCACCTGGGACCTCTGAGCTACGGGGCAGGTGATAAGGGACCGGGGATGAGGAGTTACTTGGAGGTAGTCTAACCACCTATTTGATTAAGGTAGCCGAGGTGAGCTAAATGTCTGGAGCCAGGGGCGTAGCAAAAAGGGAGAGGGGGGGGAGGGGGGGGGGCGGGTTAACGTCTCAATATGTCGACTATAGATATGTTAAGGCATATTTTTTCAACCTCCTTCCCAAGTTTATATTCCCAAACAACGTGTACTTTGTCTTCTACTTCACCTCGTATTCTATCCTTTCAATTTGTATTTTCGTTCTGTTCCTGCTTCTGTCACTCTGCTGGTCCTCTCATTTGTCTTCCAACTGTTCAGTTCTTTTTAACTCTTCTCAGTTAGACAAAAAATGCATTGTCATTGTATATATTTATTTATGTTATTCATTGGCAAGTTAGTTAGCTTAAAAACAAGGTATACGAATGAGATAGTTGAAGTTTGTGATTGCTATCCTTTTTAGGCTAAAGATAAGCATATATTCGTTATTGAATTACAATAATTTTCATTACCGACTATTAAATTTAGTTCTTCCGAAAATGTGTATTATATTCAATTGCTTGTTGTCCATTTCGTATTACTTCCTTGTCCCCTCAAACTAAATACCTTTACCTTCACGATATTTTGTTTCCTGTTTCCAATATCAAATAGCTGACTGTTTTACGTACCTTCTTTCCCTCTATTTCTTTTATTTTTTGTATCTGCCATCTGTTTTGTTTACAAATCTGCCCTCTCTTTTGGGTTTCCAATTTTGTCTTGCTCTTAACCCCTTCTGTACCGTCGCGAAATCCTGTTTACTTTATTCTGGCTACTACTAATCGATTTTATTCAGTTAATCATACACCTTCCCGTAACATAAGTTTTGTTTTTAAATATCGAAAAGTAACATCTAACAAAGCCTAACTAAACTAGGTTAGCTTAGCATTGTTTGCTTTTAGCTTCTGTCATGTAATATATACAGTATATATATATATATATATATACTGTATATATATATACAGTATATATATATATATCATTTATATAAGTGTGAAATGTGTAAGTTGAGGCAAGTAAAAGACACCCCCGCAATATACCGGAGGATAACAGGTTTTTCACAATACGTAGACGGAAGTCTTTAAAAAAAAAAAAAAAAAAAAAAAAAAAAAAGTAAGGAGGTGGTACGGGTTTCTATGGCCTGTATTGGCTCCTATATAATTCAATTTCAACTAAACCTCTACGACTTTGTCCGGATTACCGTACCTAAATTGACTTGTCAGCCCCTATTGTAAACAAGAACATACAAAAGAGAAGGAGGTTGGGGAAGACTATAGCAATAACATGTTTCGTAGATGGTTGTTCAATATATCAGAAATGTGCATTAATGTTAGTTTGATCGCCAAGCCGCGTATACTAAGTTAATCAATATTTAGGTATATTGAACACATAATAGAGAGCTTGCATAATTAGCAGTATATCTTTAAGAGGGAAGTAGTCGCAGTTTCTCCCTCATCTCCATTAGTTTGGTGATTATAAGACCTTTCCCTCCATTTAGTGTCAATACAAAGACCTTTTGTGCCATTTATACGTCGATTTTTTCCTGGCGAGCGATAGCGAGGACGTAACTCTAGGTGGAACCGGCCTTCTGCCGGGACATTTTTCTACCGGACAAAATATGCACATTTATCTTGAAGGAGGTCTAGCAAGGACACTAAAAATACTGAATATATATATATATATATATATATATATATATATATACAGTATATATACCAAAAATGTATCCACTATCCCTTTAATCTGAAAGCACGCAACATACATCAGCATACAGTATAAGGGGGATACATGAACCTTGGTTTAATTCATGAATTTGCTGGGGTGGGTATGTGGTGTTATTCTCCAGTGAAATATACTAGAGAACTCTTATATACCGTGGGTTTTATATACCGTGGGTGTTCACATGCATTCGCTGCTGAGACTCCTTAACTAGGTTGCTACAAATTTTTAGAGCCCCAACTCCCACTAAGTGACTCATACCCACACGTGCTCGGGTGTTCGCATACCTTAGTAATGCAATATAATTTAAGGTCAAACAACAACCTGTAACTTTGTTAATCAATATATTTATACTGGTAGCGTTGGTTCAGTTACTGTAGTTAGAGTAAGCAAGTTAGTGAGGTGAGTGCTTCTTGAAACACCATAGTTATAGTTAACAGCTTGTTCGTAACTACCCCACACAATATGGCTGCACGTATGTCAACACAAGTTCAACATTTTTTAGTGAGATTAGTGTCAATTGGGGGAATACAAAGTAACCACCTGGATTTGATGCTAAAAACGACAACTCAAACATCAAGATATAAATTGTGCTATGACCATAAGTGTTCAATGAAACGGCAGTAAAACAAGTACAATTGGTCTATAATAATGGGTCACTAGAAGTTCATGGAACACAACACAGGGATCATACTGTTGAGCATCTCATTTTAAGTACTTCAATATATACCTATTTCCTAAAGTGTTATATTACTTGTATCTACTTTTTCCTATATTTGTGGGTCTTAACTTGCCTCCTCTTTGTCCGTCTCTCCTATTAAAATATTTTGTTCTTTAACCTACTGTATATCATCCTTACTATCATAATAACATTATTGCTATATTACTCCTTTCACTTTCCATTTTGCCACTATTTTTGTCATTATTCCATTACATCTCTATTGTTTCCATAGCCACTAATTTTTCACTCCTCCGTTTTTCGTATTTTGTTCTTTAGTCTCCATTACACTGTATTATATTCCATTATCTTTATAATAGTCTCCTACAATCTCGTACCTCATCTATTTACATTATACTGTTCTTCGGTCCCATTCTCAACTTTGGTGGAGTAGATTAGTATGGGGTCACACGGGCCCAGTTCATAAAAGATAATCAACACCAATATCACTTTAATATTGAAATGTTTTAATAAACCTGGCTAGTATTGTTTCACCTATAACCCGATATATAACTATAATGGAAATGATTGAGATAGGACACGATTTCTAACTGTGACTGTACATGATTAAGGAGCCTGGGATAAGTAGTTACGTGAAACTATGTTCAGGGTTATGTACAGTCGGATACCATAGTCTCTGGCCCACTCATAAGATTTCGTGGAACCCGTATGTTTTTCTTTATGCAAATATAACTTTCTGGATTGTTTTTTTTTATATACTAGCTTTTCAACAAATAGTATATTGTAGTTTTATAGTTGATGTATAGAAACTTGTATTCATAAATTCGTTTCCAGAGATATACTTCCATAGTTAGAAAAAGGTGAAGTCTATTAATTTGTGTGAGTGGGCTAGAGACTATGGTATCCGAGTGTACAATAGGAAGCGTGAAATGGGATGCAGTGATAATTGGAAGTATGCTCTGATATATAAACGGTGAATTGCCATGTCTCAGTCTTCATTATTCAGCCATTACACAGATTTGTTTTCGAATATGATTTTAATTATGACAACATGGCATAGGTACGACTCGGAGACATAAAAGTTTCATAGGCTTCCAATATTAATCGAGAAATGAGTTGCCAAAGGATTCAATTTACCGTCAACTGGAATAAAACCGACTATAGTTAAGAGTGGTGGCCTGCATTTTGTTCTCTCCTTTTCTCTCTTTCTCTGGCTTGTATCCATTCGGCCCCATACAGCCAACTGTTTTAAAACGCTTATCCCCATCCCGGTGTCGCTTTTTTCTTGGCGAGCGATAGTGAGCCAGCATTGTATGGAGAAATCCGGCTTAGCCGGACAAATTTTTCTATCGAAAAATTTAAAAATTTAGCTTGCTGTCAGAACAAAAACATATATAAGTTGGCTCGCTACCGCTCGCCAGGAAAATATTGACACATAGGATGGGGGTGAACGTCTTAAAACAGTAGGCTGAATGGGGCCAAATGGATACAAGCCAAAGAGAGAGGGAGAGAAAGAAAAAAACAAAGGAGATGGGCTCCCTTAACCCTTCCTACCCGAGCTACCTTAGGTAAGGACAGCTCGGCAGAAGGGCCGCTACCCGGTCGTCCTTACCTAAGACGGCAGCTTAATAGCCTAATTAAGCTTGGTCTGAACGCCGTGCGTACGACGTATGTCAACAAACCCAAGCGTTGCGTCACCGCACCTCCGAAAACAAGAAGGAGAAGACTCTTCAATGTTATTGTTCTGACGTCAGACGAAATTAGTGTCTGAAAAGCCCCATATTGGCAACATCTCTGCAATATTTGCTCCACTGAAATCGTCATCACAACTGAACCAGTTGACTTACAGAGCTCTACTCAACGCCAAAGTACAGATTGAAAATCGCACTACGATTATAGATGAGTGGGAAAGTTCTAGCAGTGAAAATAAACATAAATACGGTAGCCTAGGCCTAGACGTTTTTCAGCCATTTCGCCCGGGTACGGGCGACCGTCCTTAGGTAAGACAGGCCGGGTAGGAAGGGTTAAGAGTCATGTTCTCGTATAGAAAAGTATACAATACCACTCAAAAACTGCTGCTACTAAGCTTGTCTATGTACTTATGCATATACAATAGCGAGTACAATGTATAGCCTGTGCTTGTAATCGTTACAGTCAAATGTCTCTTACATTGCTAATAATAATAATAATACTAATAATAATTAAAGTTGCAAGCAACGTTGTCCGGGGTTCAACGGTTTTGCAAGCAGGGTATTGGGTTGGATAGAAAAGCTGTGTCAGAGATATCAAAAGATCATTTAACTTATCGGGCATGGAGAAACTACAGAAGGAACAGATTGTGCAAACAAACATGAGCGAGAGGGAGAGATTGGCTGTATAAGGGATCTGCCTCTATTTGTTTAGTAACAGAGTTGTAGATATGTGGAATAGGCTACCGAGTGCTATAATGGGATCAAGAACAATAGAGCTTCAACTTGAAATTAGATAGAACAAGAGGGGTTGGGTGTGCAAGGGATATGCCATGTGTAGGTCAATTGGCTCTCTGCAGACTCCCATTTCCTTATTTTGTTTATGTTCTCATTTGTGAGGGAGAGAGAGAGAGTATGGCAAGAGAGAATAGGATGTCGTAAACGTAAGGAAGATAGCGATAAATATGAGAGAGAGAGAGAGAGAGAGAGAGAGAGCGCGGGATGGGTTTCCGGAGGGATCATGCCACCGTCGACACCTTGGTGCAACAAGATATGATTGGCACTGCATCTAAACCAAAGAGCAGAAGAAAGGCCATTCAAATGCAGAAGCGACTACAACGTCTATGCAATGACAGAGTGGAAGGAAGAAAGTCCATCTCAGAATTTTTAGAAGGTATTGGTCATAATATATGTATAACACGAACACTGGCATAGGTCTAAACCTGTATGTGTTTTAATGTGTTTAATGTTTTAATGTTGTAATGTGTTTTAATGGTATGAAAATAAATTCGTAGTTTGACAGCTGTTACTTTTTTTCCTAAATACAATAAACATTGTTACTTTTTTCTGTTGTCTTTTTTTCCTAGCAATTTTTTTTACTTTTTTACCGTTGCATATTTTCCTGATACTTTCTTTCCGACCACCGGATGGGTTGGGTGTGAAAGGGATCTGAAATGTGTGGGCCAATCGGCTCTCTGCAAACTCTGGTTTTCTTATGTTCTCATTTGTGAGAGACAGAAATTAGGATGTCATAAATGTAAGGAAGACAGAGATAAATGAGTTTTTATGAGATGGGTTGGGTGTAAAAGGGATCTGTCTTGTGTGGGCCAATTGGCTCCCTACAGACTCCCATTTTCTTATGTTCCTATTTCTTACAATTGTGTTTTGGTTGCAGGTACAGTATATGATAACATGGGTGTATAGCAAGTAGTGTAAATAACAGGTAACGTTTATGAGATGGGTTGCGTGTGAATGGGATCTGCCTCATGTGGGCCACTTGGCTCTGCAGACTCCCATTTTCATCTTGGTTGCATGTGTAAGGGATCTGCCTCATTTGTACCGGTGTGCAAACAAACAAGAGTGAGAGAGAAAGAGATTGGCTGTGTAAGGGATCTGCCTCTATTCGCTTGGTAAAAGAGTTGTAGATATGTGGAATAGGCTACCAGTGCTATAGTAGGATCAATAACAATAGAGCTTCAACATAAAATTTGATAGAACAAGATGAGTTGGGTGTGAAAGGGATCTGCCGTGTGTGGGCCAATCGGCTCTCTGCAGACTCCCATTTTCATCTTGGTGGCATATGTAAGGGATCTGCCTCATTTGTACAAGTGTGCAAATAAGAGAGAGAAAGATTGGCTGTGTAAGGGATCTGCCTCTCGTAACAGAGTCGTAGATATGTGAAATAGGCTACCTAGTGCTATAGTGGGATCAAGAACAATAGAGAATTTCAAGATAAAATCAGATAGTCATATGGACGAAATGGGTTGGATGTGAAAGGGATCTGCCTTTTGTGGGCCACTTGTCTCTTTGCAGATTCCCATGTTCATATTAGTTGCATGTACAAGGGATCTGCCTCATTTGTACCGGTGTGCAAACAAAAGAGAGACAGAGAGAGACTGGGTGTGTAAGGGATCTGTCTCTATTCGTTTAGTAACAGAGTTGTAGATAATATGCGGAATAGGCTACCGAGTCCTATAGTGGGATCAAGAACAATAGAGTTCAACATATAATTAGATAGGACGAGATGGGTTGGGTGTGAAAGGCTGCCACGGGCGTCTCTGGCCACCATTTTGGATATCATATCAAAAGTTGCCCAATACAAAAATGCACCCTGTGTCAAAGTTTGATCCGACAAGCAGTTCCGGAGTTATTGTGTAAAAAACGGACTATATATATTTTTATGGAAGCGTGCAATACTTCTCGAACCCCTGACAACGTTGCTTGCTGTTTGAGGGAGGAGGAAAGGTAAGTCACACCACACCAAAATTTTTCAAAACTTTGAAGGTCTAGAACTATGTTATTAAACAAAGCATTTGGCAAAGGGAGGAATTGTTAAAAACCTTAGCCAATACTCTGTTATTCACCAAAAATAAATTTGAATTATCATTATTATTTGGTAGGGTAGGTAATGGTATGTATAGGTAGGTTGGCTAAATAATTGGTGGAAATCGTAGGGACTCGAACTGTTTTGAGAGAGTTAAATAAAAATAAATTATAGTTCTGAATAATAAATCGACTATGTTATTAAGCAACACTGGGGGATGCGTGGAAGCCTGTAGACGGTAAGCTTTGTGTGGGTAGCGAATACGGTTTTAAAGTCATTTAAGAATAGACAATTTTCAATGCTGGGGCCAAACTATTCCACCCATATATATTCTTTTGGTATCAAAACGTTCGGAATCGCGAGCCTCACCCAACTACGCAAACATGGCTTTGATCATCGGCGTAGTTTTCAAGATGTGGAATTTTAAGTGGAATTCGAGTTTTTTTCAAGATTGCCCGAAAAAAAAACACGTGCAAAAGCAAAACCATCTCTATAACATTTGCGGAGCATTAGTAGTGGAGTCCATTATGCCAAAGCCCAGTCGTTTCCTATGAGTGGCAGAGACGGTATTTAGGCGTCAAATTTTTCGGGATATCGGCTGCCATGGACCTGTTTGGCCGCCATGCCGGATGTTTAGCATATCAAAAGTTGCCCAATACAAAACCGCACCTCTTGTGAAAGTTTGATCCCGATCCAAAAAGCGGTTCTGGAGGTATTGCGCCAAAACCGGCGCGTAAAGATAATTTGGATGAATAACCGGGTTTAATGATTACAATAGGGGTTCCCCGTAGGGGTCGAACCCCTAATAATAATAATTAAAAATACTAATACTAATAATAATAATAATAGTAATACTAATAATTAACAATAGTGTTCGCATACGCTTGGTGAAAATAATTTAAAACATTTTCGGAGTATAAACATGAATTTGAGTTCCGACACTTCAAGTGTAATGGCCAAGGCAAGCTTGTTGAGCTCAGTTTGGAATTGAAGATTCAGTCGTGTGGGACCAAACTTATATGAGAAAGTGTTGGGTTCAGTTATTCTATTTCAGAGCAAGCAAGACTTAACTACAGAAGAAATATAATATTGGTTTTACTTCTATTTTACTAGTAAAATTGTAATTACTTAATGGGAGACAGACCTTTTTTTTTTATATTATGCTTTGAAAATCTGTGATATTTTATGGTATAGATAGAAAGTTATCTCAAAATATGATAACATTGTTCCATAGTAATAATATCATCTAAATTGCATATCCATCTTATGCTTAATGCTACAAAAACAGACACTCAAACGTTAGACGAATAACAAAATCAAAATTTGCTTCTTTGTTTCTCGTATCGTATAATTATTATGTACTATACCAATCACACTTTATATTATTTTGTGTGTGTGTGTTTTTGTGTGTGTCTTTGTGTGAGTGTTTATGTTTGTGTGTGTGCTTGTGTGTTTGTGTGTGTGTGTGTGCTTGTGTGTGTGTGTGTGTGTGTGTGTGTGTGTGTGTGTGTGTGTGTGTGTGTGTGTGTGTGTGTGTGTGTGACTACGTACTTCCGTGAGTGTCAGTACTGCTGGGCCTCTCCATGCGTCTTTCCAAAACTTGAAATCGGTCCGAGAAACAAGTTTGGCTAGGCAAGGCAGCGAGGACGTATAATGTCTATTACGTCACGTAAGAAGAAACACGGGCGGAAACGAGGCGTGAAGCAACTAGGGAGGGGGCGACTTGGAAGGGGGTGCTGCTTACTTGCCCCACCAAACCACAGTCACTGGGAGGATCAATTGGTTAAGGGGACGGTGGTTATTTGTCTGTCTATTTATTGATTCATTCACAGATAAGGAGCGAATTCAGTGGTTGGAAACAAATGGGAATCGCGTGCTATGAAGCCATTTCACTTTTTATCGTATTCTTAATACAAGTCGGGATTTGTCCTAATGTTGCACAAAACACATCTTACTAAACACGTTGTCAGTAAAGGTGGTGTCAAACGAGCTTATTTTTTCAGAATATGGTATCCATCTACTACTCTTCAAATACTTGTGATAAATACGATAAATTTAGTTTTTCTCTTAATTAACTCTAGACTTGACTTAGGTTTGGCTTTTCTCGACCCCCTCTTCCCTCATGTTTAGCCCTATTAGCTTTGATATCTTAAGACGTTCTCTGCATTACTTTGGTGATGTTAAGACTTTTAGGGCCACAACGTTGTCTATATTTTCCTGGCGAGTGATAGCAAGCCTATAATTCAAGAAGAACCCATTTGTCTACAAAATATGTACACATTTATCTGGAATTTGTCTTGAGGGTATTTTTTTAAGCTTGGTGGATTTAGTGGAATGAGGAATGCAAAAATACTGAATAAATAAATATATTAACAAATCAATAACAATCTTCCCTTAACTCTCTGGCATTTGAAGTTGAAAATGATCTGCTAATAGAGTCAACTACAGTATATGTTTCACTGGATATAGTTAATTCAGGTCCAAACCGCCATAGATCGTGTGACATCCGGTTTACTAAACATTAAACACACATTTTAGAAAGCCTTTCTCATCCAGCACACAACCTCACACAGCCAAAAAGAGCCAACTTAAGGAGACGTTATTATAGTTATGTATTTATTTTTATTATTACCGATATATATTAGTTTGCTCCATTGACATCAATCAAGTTTAATTAAAAACATCCCAGAGATATTTTTGTAAGTTTTTCGGTAGAAAAATCCTCCTAAATTACAGGTTTGCTATCGGTCGTCAGAAATAAATCGACACCTAAGTGGCACGAAAGGTCTTAATATTGACAAAGAAATAGGCAAAGGTCTTAACATTTGAAGACTAATGAGGCTAACATACAGAGAAGGGGGTTTAGGAAAATACAAATACTTCCCCTAAATATTGAATTCATGCAGGAGTGTCTTAGCCGTAGAAAAGGATAACATTAAAGTTGATGTCCCAAGCACTAGTCATCCGCCAGACGGTACAGTCGCCAATAGTGATGACTGGTACAGAGCTACAGTATTACTCATCATGCGTATTTAGCTATATTTCTGTATATAATAAAGAACCCCAGTAATAAGATTTAGTGTTTAGAAGAATAGTTTAAGTCTGTATAGGTTGTTTCTTCTATTAAGGAGACAAAAGGCAAAGCTACCTGCAACAAGTGTCTCTCCCAAAGTTGAAAGACAGACAGAGTCAAATTCAAAGTACGTTAGAGTCAAAATGTCTGGAAACACGGAGCTTGAAGCGGCTTAAGTCATAGGATGAGGGAGAGAGTTCCAAAGCTTAATTGTTGAGTAGAAGAAAGACGGGAAAAATCGGTTCACCCTTAGGTTAGAGAATTGGATAGTATAGGGGTGGCAGTATGTTGAAAGGCATAAGTACCATTAGTGTTATCTAGTTATCTCTGTTGGAGGGTGTACAATCAAATGCAGTGATTGTTGTTGTTGTTGTTGTTCCCCAAGCTGCCTGGCCGAACAGCCCCAAGGCCCCGAGCAAGGCCAAGGCCATAACCGAGCGCCCCCACAGAATGCAGTGATTGTTAGTTACAATTATATTGAAAGATTGTGACATGATGATGTTACAATTTGAAATATTCCCTCGAACCACATTATCCTCATCACTCTGTTTTTTTGTTCTTTAGAATTCAAGTTTACTTCTTCAAGTTTACCAAACGATAGTGTACAAGAGTACGTCCACACGTTCAACAGTGTTCATAAAATGTTAGAATCATTAATATACTGTACGTACAGTACAATATACATGTTGGAATCATATTCAAACATTATGTAATGGGGATGACGCATACAGATCTTGTTAATAAGTGCCTGTCGAATATTGTTATCACACATTTTACCAACCAATGTGTGTGTCACGTGTTGTCAACCTTTTATGTGAAGGACATATGTATTACAAGGTACGTATATTTACTGTTGCACTTTCTAACACTGTTCCATTGTTTCAATTTTCCTAGCGAGTTTTACTATATAAGTATATACTATATATATATATATATATATATATATATATATATATATATATATATATATATATATATATATATACATATATATATACATATATATATATATATATATATATATATATATATATATATATATATATATAAATAAATATATATAAGTATATACTATATATATATATATATATATAAACCAGAACGCTCAAACAATTCAATGAAGAACAGTCCCCCAAAATAATACCAAATGAAAAAAACTGTACACTTTATATTTTTGATTTAGTGAAAGGACCTCGCTGTGTCTGTCCTCAGAGTCGAAAATAGAGTGACATCAGTGGTGCAAAAATAAACAAATAAATAAAAAGGGCGAGCGTTGGAGTATTGGCTCTCAGGTAGCAGCCACGCGCAATCTATGCAAATCAACCCTCATTACCATATCCGATAAAAATGGTAACCGGTAATCAAACTTTAACAATTACTGCCGTTCTGTCTTTGTTCTTTGATGTAATTTAGTGTAAGAGTTAGTCAACTATCTCCCAAAGAATGTGAGGGTATGTTTATGTGTGTGTATGTTTATGTGTGTGTATGTTTATGTGTGTGTATGTTTATGTGTGTGTATGTTTATGTGTGTGTATGTTTATGTGTGTGTGTGTGTGTGTGTGAGAGAGAGAGAGAGAGAGAGAATAAACGTATGCGCGTGTGTGTCCGTGTGTGTGTGTTGTGTGTTTCCCCGAGACGTTATAGACTGCAGCACCGTTGATTCATTTAAACTCCGCCTAGACAAATATCTCGCATCAAACCCGCGACTGACTGCGTTTGTAAATGAATAACTTTATTTCATCCCCCCCTCAGTTACTAACCCATCTGTCCCCTACTAACTTCCTAATCCTGCCACGGACATTAGTTCCCTTTCCAATGTTCCCTTACCCACTCTAAACCACTGTTTGGACACTTGATCCTCAGTGTTTTGGAGGACAAGCAGCCTAGAAGGGTCACTAGATCTGTTGTTGCTTGATTTCCTTTGTCCCTTTGTACTTTGTGTGTGTGTGTATGGTTCATGTTTTTCTTTGGTTGCTCCATCAAGGCGGAACACTCCTCACGTAGAGGGTGAGTTTCGCTTTTACTCTATTTTCTTTTTACCCCATCCTGACTCAACTTTATATTGCAGCGTCTCTCTCTCTCTCTCTCTCTCTCTCTCTCTCCCCTCCCCCTCTCTCTCTCTCTCTCTCTCTCTCTCTCTCTCTCTCTCTCTCTCTCTCTCTCTCTCTCTCTTGGATAATAATATATGTGCTCTCAGTGTATCTATGTACATATATATAACTATTAATTTGTTCTTTTTACATGAAGGAGACAAAAGGCAAAGCTTCCTTTAACCACGTGTCCCCCCACCTGACCCCCCACCACCACCATCATAAACTTAAGATTATTGGAGAGACAAATGCAAGGTAAGTTAGAGTCAAAATGGCTGGATACACGGAGCTTGGAGCAGGTTAAGGGGGTAGTACTCGCTGTTTTCTGGATCCCCTTCTCCCTCATGTGTAGCATATTAGTTTTGAGATTTTAAGACGTTCGTTCCGTTAGTTTGGCGATTTTGAGACCTTTCGCCTCATTTTTTTGTGTCAATATTAAGACCTTTCGTGCCCTTTAGGTGTCGATTTTTTCATGGCGAGCGATAGCGAGCCTCTAATTTCTACCGAAACTAATTTATCAAAATTTATCTTGAAAGGGGGTCTAGGGGGTGTTTTTCTAAGCTTGATGGAGGTCTAGCGAGGAAACTCAAAACTAACTAAATACATGAATACATAGACCAATAAAAAAGCACTACCCCCTTAAGTCGTAGGAGGAGGGAAACAAAATACAGATTGAGGGAGAGAGGGAGGGCCGGTGTATATGCTAACTTATGCTAGCTTAAAAATAACCTATTCAGAATCCTATAGTTACATTTACTTGACCCATATATCACATTAAAAATAACCTATTTAGAATTCTATAGTTACATCTACTTGACCTATATACTGTATATAACATTAACCTCCTCCCCCCCCCCCCTCTACTCTACCTGCCCTTCACACACACCTAGCTCACCTGTCGATGCCAGGAATCCATCTACTTTACCTATATATAACATTAACCTCCTCCCACTCTCCCACTCCCCCCCCCCCCCCCCCCCCCCCCCCCCCCCCCCCCCCCTCTACTCTACCTGCCCTTCACACACACCTAGCTCACCTGTCGATGCCCGGAATCCATCTTACCCCTCGATCGATACATATTGGAATATTACCAAATTCAAATAGGTGGGCCATTCATCAAGCGCGACTCGATACTGGGGTGGGCTTAAGGGGGAGGTAGCCACTTTTTCTGGGCTCCCTTTTCCCTCACGTTTAGCATCATTAGTTATTATATTTTAAGACGTTCGTTCCATTAGTTTGGCGATTTATGAACCTGTTGCCTCATTTCTTTGTCAATATTAGGACCTTGCGTGTCATTTAGATGTCAATTAGTTTCTGGCGAGCAATAGCGAGCCTTAAATTTACGAGGAACAGGCCTACGGCTGGGACATTTTTCGACCAATAATTGTACAAATTTATCTTGAAAGGGAGTCTAGGGGGTGTTTTTTTAAGCTTGATGGAGGTCTAACGAGGACACTTAAAAGTGTATTATTAGATTAATAAATAGATCAAGAAATAAGCACTACCTCTCCCTTAAACTGGGGCTGGTGCGGTGGCGGGCGACGGTTTGTTTCTCAGGCTTCTTTGTTTACCCTGGGATTTACAATTTACTCTCTCTCTCTCTTTCTCTCTCTCAATAACACACAGACGATTGGAATTTTAGGATTGAAAAGCAGTGTAATGTAATATTCTAATTTACGTATTTCACTCCCAACACCAAACACTTTGTAATTAATTTAATGAAAGCATGTGATCCTACCGGGATGAAAACCTGGGTTACCACATACTGATCTTAAACAGTCTAAGCATTACACCATCAAGACAGCTTTAAAGCAGAAGGCGGCCCCGTAGAATATGATAAGGGTTATACAACGAAACTATTTAATTACAGAAGTGTAATACATTATTAAATATTATTTCCTATGGCACGGGAACATAATATAGGAAAATATATTAGCCTTTCTTCATCTCTCTCTCTCTCTCTCTCTCTCTCTCTCTCTCTCTCTCTCTCCAAGGACAACAGGGTCTGTGTATCAATGTAACTCAATTAAATTCTCTCTCTCTCTCTCTCTCTCTCTCTCTCTCTCTCTCTCTCTCTCTCTCTCTCTCTCGCTCTCTCGCTCTCTCTCCTTCTTTTTCTTCTTACATGACAGGAACAGGTTGCCAACATAGCCTCAGTTTCTGTCCATTAAGAATTCTAATAAAAATAAAAATAAAATAATAATAATAGCAATAATAATTTGTATACTGAATTATCCCGCTAGGATTAATTATATCGTATGCTAGTTAGCTTAGGATAGATTAGAACAAGAGAATGATAAATCAATTTAGTTTAACCCGAGGCTGGATTATGTTAGGTTTTATGAGGCTTTCCCTTCTTACACATCCATTTTTAGGGCATTTCACGAGGAACCGGTACTTGAGTGGACATTGAGCCGATTATGTGACACTTACAGAGCGTGAGTTTTTCACATTATATTAATCCGATTATTACTATTACTGTTCTTATCACGATATAGTTATACATTTTAAATATGTTGGCCATTACCAGCTAATAAAGGTTAAATACAGAATAACTATATATATATATATATATATATATATAATGCTTGTGACTAAGTGTGGGTTCGTGTATATGTGTACTCGTGAAATGTTTATGAGACTGCCTATTAGCAAATAATGTTATTCCTAGAAAATAACGCCAAAAAAGCAAACTGAAAACACAATGTTGTTGCTTTCCTGCAATGTGATTTCTTGGAACTCGAATCAGCAGTTCCACACAGTATGAAGTAAACAGGATTAATGAAGGCTTTACGGGCTGAAAGCAAGAGTGATGGAAACTGTATTAATGTGAAGGAGTGTACAACTACGCAATATTCTAAAATCATCATACTTACCCAAAATGGATTATATTCTTTGATGGATGATATATATTAAATTTGGGTAATGATCCTACTTTCGAAAAATACCTTAGAAATGGTCACAAAGAGAAGAGTGCTATGCAGTAGTTAACGAGCATTATTATTATTATTATTATTATTATTATTATTATTATCATAATTTTATTATTGTGTTTAATATGCTGTCCTGCGTCGACAGAAAATGTTATGAATGTAGATTCTTCAAAATACGAATTTTGTACCCTGGCAATTTCCAAAAATAGTTGGTCTGAATGTCCTGGTGGAAATCGATAAGATTGGATCATCATCTCTGGTTCGACGTGTATCAAATACTTTCCCCGGCAGGCTATCAGCACCCCATTGTCCCCCAAAGACACACGCTATCTCGTCTAGTCTTCTGCGAGAATGTGTGTATTGGCAATGGCCCATCGTTTCGCAGACTCATTCATCTTCTTTATTCCAGTCAGTGGGTTTTGACAGAGGCGAAGACAAAGTGGATCCTCTTTGTTTATAAGTTTATTTTGTTCGTGGTAGAGCCAATGCACTGTTATGCAAAACAATGCGTGAACACCTCCAAGTGATATAATTATGCAATGCGGCAATGCAAGTACTTTGATTTTTGTGGCACAATTTGCTGTTTGAAAATAACACGTAATTAAATCATATTTATGTCTCTAAAAATGTCCAGATACTCCTCTCTAAGATTATACATTTGTGAGCACAAATATGATTAAGTTTGTTTATATTTTCGGGACACCCTTCTCCCTCATGCTTAGCCTGAATAGTTTTGAGAGCTTAAGACGTTCAACCCATTAGTTTGTCGATTATAAGACGTTTCGCCCTATGTATTTGTAAATGTTAAGACTTCGTGACATTTAGGTGTCAGTTTTATTCTGGCGAGGGACAGCGAGCCTGTATTTTAGGAAGAATCTATGCATAAGAGAAACACAAAAAGCAAAGCTGCCTCTGACGAATGTCCCTTCAAATCGAAATTAAGGGTGATAGGGAGCCAAATTCAAGGTACAGTTGTCCACATAAGCTTTGTTCCTCGTCGTGACCTTATGTATGAAGTGTGGTTTCTTTTCATTATCAGTTGACTAATCAGATGAGGTAAACTATGCCTGTAATTCAATCATGCTGTTTATATTTCTGTGTATAAGATCATGGAGACGAGCAGAACTTATGTGGGCACCTGTACGTTAAATATTGACAACAGTTTTGTTATGCTATATGTAACATATGAATAACAACAATAATACCAGTGTTTAATACAGTTTGTTTTAAATTTAATCATAGGGTTTATAAATTTGTCTCTTTATAAACATATAATCAAATGTATAAAGTATGTCATCCGATCTTAAAATGTGTACGCATCAATGTCAAAATTCATATTTAATTATAATTGCTTCATTACCGGTACAATTACACATTTAATAAGTATATACATACTGTATACATATACAAATATTATATATGGAAACAATATACAATCTAGACCACAACTAACGAAGTTTGTTTTAATTATCCAGGGGAACAACGGAATATATTATTGGATTTATCAAATTATGATACCGTATCATTCTGACTATTGTAAGATGTCTGATGTTGAACTAAAAATTGTTTTATCTCTGAACTATTCTCCCAAGTTCATTTTCCCCCCTCTTGTCTCTTTCTATTAAGCTCGGGACACTTTACCTTCAGTTTGGGCAATTACTGTAGCAGCAAAACAAGTTGTTGAACTGTGAAGTGGAGGGTCCGCGGGGCCACAGCCAATTGTTCTTCTCTGCTTTCTCACTTTTTCTCCCCTTTTCGGGTTTTTTTTCGTTTCCTCTATTTCTGTCAGAGGGAATACCTGCATTCTTTCTGGCACCCTTTCTCCTGTTCCTCGCTTTGTACCTTTTTTTGTACTTCTTCCATCCAGTCTCCTTTACTGTTTATCCTTCCGTTGTATTTTGTTTCATACATTTTTCATCCAGTCTCCTACTTTGTGTTTCCTTGTGATGTATCTCTTTTCCTACTTTTCCATCCTGTCTCAGTTTTTGTTTTCCGGTCTGTTGTATCACTATTCCTACTGTTCATCCAGTCTCATTCATGTTTTCCTTGTGCTGTTTCTCTTTTCCTATTGTGCCTTTCATTTTAATTTCATTTTTTCCTTGTGATGTGTCTCTTTTCCTACTTTTCCATCCTGTCTCAGTTTTTGTTTTCCCTTCTGTTACATACGTATTCCTACTTTTCATCCAGTCTCCTTTCTGTTTCCCTTGTGCTGTCTCGCTTTTCCCGTTTTCTCCAACCGTTCTCCTTTCTTCTTTATGTTCCGTGCTCTCTTGTTCACCTTTTCCGAATTCTGTTATCTCTAAATTGCATACTATTTCTTTCTTGACAACTTCACGGTTGCCTTGCATTCGAACCGTACTTCGTTTTTCTGTTATCGTCTGTCTATCATGGTGCACAGGTTTTTCGATGCTTCGAGCAGTCTCTCCTATCCCTTTGTCTCATTCAACTCAATGTAAACCTCGTAGGGTTTGCTTGCACCCTCATGTTACTTTTCACCCTCAGCATCTTCAAGTCTTTACTTTCTTATTTTTTCATGTTGTTTTATTTATTTTTGCTTATTTGCATACGTATTTATTCATGTATTTGTTTATTGATTTAACCTATTATGTATTTAGTTATATATTAATTTCATATTTTGTTTTGCATTTTCTATCACCTGTAATCCTCAGACTTATTATATACCTCTTTTTCTGTTATTTCTTTCTTCCATGTACAATCGCGCTAAGAAGTCATACTCGCTTTTTCTAAGGATCGGACAATAGTTCCCAAATCTGGCTACCGCTGGCAACTCTCCACTGCCCCTCGGAGCCCGGTCGTTTCCTAATTTTAAACTATAGGTCTTTGGATATTCCCAATAATTGGCCTACTTAGAAAATTAACCTATTTATGCCCTCCAATTTTGATTAATGTTGAAGTTTGAGTAAATATAAGTAATGTTTGTTTACAATTTCTTTATAGAATAATGAGAGTAATTAATTTACATGCGCTATCTAGCATGTTGCACTCCCAGGCCCGTAGGAACGGTAGGATATTCAGCGACCAGTCAGTCATTGTCAGGATATGAGGGGAGTATATCTCTTTGTGTTTATATTCACCTTTGTCCTTTTACACTTGCCTTTCCATCTTCCGTTTTTATATGGGTCTCCCTATGGGTTATTATATATTCTAAAAGTGAAAATTCATCGTTTGTCTATACAAATTACAAGCTGTTCTCGAGTATTCAAGCTTTCTTCCAAAATATACTGGAGACCGCTTGTTTTTCCAGACAGACTGTTGTCCCACATAGAGAATAAAATGTGGAAAAAACGATCTGTTATATGTTTATTTACGTGATTTATTGACACTTATGGTTTGAATATTAGTTTTATCTGTTGGTTTTAATTTTATGAGATACTTTTCTCCCAGTATTGTTGGTTTAAAAAGTAATACAAGCATTAAGAGACTTGCTCCACATTTTAATCCTGAATCTAGTGAGCGAAATACTACGAGTTTCATTTTTTTTCGTTCGGGTTAGTCTCAACTTTCGTATTATTTGGTTTGCTCTCACATAATGAAATAAATATATTGCAACAATACTTGTATATCGTGTTTTTGGTATTGTTTCCTTCAATACAGTTCACCCCGGTGTGTAATATATGAATATAGTAGAGCCTCAATAGTTGCCAGATAGCACTTTCTGAACAAAAGGTACTGGGAATCGAGTCATCACTTCTTAGCGCAATTGTACACGTGCAGGTTACCATTACCTTCACACTAAATAACTCAAATTAGACAGGAAATAATTATTATAAAATTGTCGGAAAAGCGTTTCATTCACATGAAACGAAGCACTTCTTTTTCAACAGAGTGGTCAACTTGTGGAATAAATTGCCTAGAACTGTTGTAGAGTGCCATACAGTCCAAATGTTCAAATATCGCCTTGATAAATATTTTGTCATGAACCCCCTACTGATTTTGTTTTGTTTTACAAGCAGCCTAGTAAGGACCATCATGTCTGTTGTTGCTTGCCTTCCTTTGTACCTTTTACTTCTCTTGTCAATGTTCAAATTTTAAGCTCTTGCATAGGCATTCTAGAATACGTCCTCAGAAATCGATTTACTTCCTCACAAATTCCTACTGCTGGTCTTCTTTTCAGCTTTAAGTTATCGCATTTCTTGTTTATATTTTTTGTTAGCATTATTTATCTACTCTGTAGTTTCAGAGTATTTTTAGTTAGTTTATTCCTCCACTTCATTTCTTTCTCAATTTGACATCTTCTGCCCTAAAACGTTTGTACCGTTCTTCCTATACAGATTGCAATTCACTTTTTGTTACCTATTCGCATGCTCCCCTCCTCTTTAATTTTTACTCTCTTCAAGCTCCCTGTCTATCAAAAGTTTTCCTTTTTCCAAACCATCTCCATCTTCGCTCATACTTCAATAATAAAGTTTGCACTATTTGTGTACACTCCTCCTCTATCCCTAGCATCTTTCTTTAAAATGCTCTTCCTGCTTCCAGCTTCCACCGTCTCCCCCAATGTCATTGTTATCCTCACAGGTAACCCTACCACATAGCCCAAGGAGATAACACTTCTTATTTACTTAAATCCAGAATAACCCTAGCTCCAGAGACAGCCAGTACATTTACCGTCAATGATATGCGGATTTAAAAAAGCAGAGGCGATTTGAAATATTGTTAACGTAATACTGGCATATAATATAATTATTAGACTACATAGCCAAGTGTCTTAGTGTATTGTGGAGTGTCACATAAACTTGTTACAGTTATGCTGGCGTATAATTTGTAACTGCATTTTGAATCACGATATAATTACGTTTCAAAGGCATAGAAGTCGGACAAATTATTGACGCTATACAGTATATGAACAAACAAATACTTGTAACAAAAAACTTGTTTAATCGTTTTAGAAAGCCTAACAAATACTCGTAGGAAATTCACACCGTCGTCATGGTGTTGCGATTGTTGTTCATATTAACACAATATTCAGTAACAAGTACATCAGTGTTAGTAGTAGTAAACATTTCAGCAACAGACAAGCTCCAATTTACTGCAAGGTCATTAGTCGGCTCCTCAGTCTTTCCTCGTCCCTCTCCAACCTTCCCTCGCTTCCTTAGTTCCCTCCTCATCCTTCATCAGGCTAACCCTCAAAGCGAAGTCATATGCAGAGAAAATAAATATAATATTATAAAATAACTTCCATAATACATCAATTAATTTGTGAAGTAACATTAATCTTATATAGGGCACAACTACTTAGCGATTCTTGTGACTATTTTTAGTAGATATTTGTAAATGATACAACCGCATTATTTACCATGTGAACATTGGGTTAACCATACCATATCGAATACAATATTAGCAATCCACTGGTGTTTTAAGAAAAAACACTATATTTCATTCAGTTTCATATTCATATATTCATCATATGTCATGTTATCTCCTTTAACAAGAAGTTTTAGTTTTTTGTATTGGTTGAATTAATATAACTACCATATACAAACATGCACATAGAGCACATGGCGAGCTACATAACATGGAGTCTAAGCCAGCATGAAAAAAGAACTACCACCTCCATTCATCTCCTCGACAGACAACCGCACCATCACCAATTAGAACCACTAATATTGCAATACTATTCCCAGCATCACCACTAGTTGCCTCCATCTCTGTTACTATAATACCTCACCACTACCGCCATTATAATTATACCCTCATCACCACCACCCTCAATACCATCACTCTCACCACCACCACCACCACCCTCATCACCACCACCACCCTCATTACCATCACTACCCTCACCACCACCACTACTACACTACCCTCACCACCACCACCACCACCCTCATCACCACCACCGCTACTACAATACCGCCGCCTCAATCACGAGAACCCTTACTTTTCTCCCATCCTAATTGCCTGGCCGTGTGCATTTAATTACTTTCAATACTGCGGGTTTCTCTGCTAATTACCCCAGCCCGATTTCCTTCGTGTGAAATATATGCCTGGGAAAAAGCTGGTGTTCCGGGCGGTTTGAGTTTTGATTGGGGCCATTCATAAGCTGCTTTTCTCAAGGCAGGTGTTAAGAGGATTACGGCTTCTCTCATTTAACCCCTTCATTTGATTAATATCATCATTATTATTTTTATTATTATTATTATTATTATTATATAGTGTTAGTACTATTATATATATTATATATAACATTCATATTAATAATCTTGTCTGAAACATTATATTTATTACAAGTAGAAAATAGGTGAAAGTTGAATGTTCCAAAGTTCAGTATATAAATGAAATAATAGCATAGAAAAGAAGTAGGTTTTAAAACGTTTTTGGATATACAGGCAACAATACATTACGATATTCAGCAAAATAACCTCATCAGAACGACGGACTGCTCTACCTTATTATGATCCACATTGTAGTGAAATATTGTATTAAATCCGGCGTTAGCACAACATAACTCAAAATACATATTCTATTTTTGTGTTATTCTTGTTGCCTCAAAACGAGGTTCCTTATTAGTGAAGGGCTACCTGGCAACTGAGATGCGAACTCCAGGCCCTTACTAATAAGTCAGTTCCAAGGGGGATCTGCAGAATTGCACTTATTAAGGGGAGATTTCCACTTGAGGGACTTTTTTCTTGACCCCTTTCTCCCTCATGTCTAGCTCTATTGCTTTTGAGATTTTAAGACGTTTGCCCCATTAGTTTGGTGATTTTAAGAATTTACGCCCCCATTCTGTCAATTTTAAGACCTTTCGTGCCATTTAGGTGTCGATTTTATCCTGGCGAGCGATAGCGAGCCTGTAATTTAAGAGTTACCGGCCTTCGGCCGGGAAATTTTTCTACCGAAAAATGTACAAATATATCTTGAAATGGGGTCAAGGGGGTGACATTTTAAGATTGCTGGAGGAGTAGGAAACAAACTAAAAACCTACCCTTAAGAGAAACAAGAATAGCACGGAGAGAATTAATGTCGATATGGTGTTCCCTCTTTTAAAATTACCTTATGATAAACAATTTCAGAAGATAGTTTACATGAATATACTCTATGATTAATATTTATAATAGTACTCCTAAAAGAAACTTAATCAGTATTATGGTGTGTATAAAGATTAGCCTGCATTTCAGTGACTCAGATTGGATTCGTTGCTCAATCCTTATTAACAAATATGCATATTTACCTATAATGAAAGATTTAGCTGATTTAGGTGAAGCTGAACGGTCAGGCTATGGAGATCGTCAACTCTTTTAAGTATCTGGGCAGGGTGTTGAGTAAAGATGGGACTATGGATGAAGAGGTGCGGGAGAGGGTACAACAGGGGAAGAGGGTTGTAGGAACGCTAAAAGCAGTAACAAGAAATAGGGTGGTCAGTATGGAAGTGAAGAAGTCCTTGCATGACAGTGTGGTAATCCCGACACTGACTTACGGAAGCGAAGCATGGACGTTGGTTGAGAGACTCAGACCAAGAGTGAGAGCAGTGGAAATGAATTACTTAAGGAGTGCGTGCGGAGTTACATGGAGGGATAGACAGACTAATGAGGAAGTAAGAAGGAGGTGTGGTGTGGAGGTAGATGTGCTGGAAAGTGTGAAAAGGAACAACTTGAGATGGTTCGGCCATATGGAACGTATGGAAAGCGAGAGAATGACTAAGAGGGTGTACGAGAGCGAGGTGGAGGGACAGAGGGGGAGAGGTAGACCGAATATGAGGTGGAAGGATGGAGTGAGGAACTACATGAACGAAGGCGGTGCTGGTTGGGGGGAGGGGCGTCGACTGACTGGGGACAGAGGTGCATGGGGGCGGTTCGTTCGTGGCCACCCCTTCGGGGATCACGGCGTCAGGCAATAGATAGATAGATAGATATATATATATATATATATATATATATATATATATATATTTCTACTATGTAAAATTAATTTAATAAATAATAACATGTCTAACATTTATCCCTGTCGTTTTTATTGATTTTCCCACACTTGTCTTTCAAGTTTGGCATTGACCAGTATAAACTATGTAACTGAAAAAAAACTATTTATATTTTGAAATTCGGTATTCTATTATAACTGTACCGGGTGTCTAGCTCGATCTGTACCTAATATACACTTGAATATTCTGTTTAGCCTATGTTAGAGGTTCCAATATGAATTGTGTACATATTTTTATTGATAATTAACGCTTTCAAGATCCAATACGCATTTCATCTCGGGTATCCGACCATTATTAGACGAGCATATTCAGATTATAAAAGGTATATGGAAGCCAGAGGGTTAATTGAGATAGTTTTCACTTATATAATTCCCACATATACTTCTCAAAATTTATAAACTCGTCTAATAATAGCCAGAATAGACTTTTCAAAAAGCGCCACAATCTTACTATTAATTTAACTTAGGGTAAACAATAATTAGTTTGAGAATATTTCCATTACTGATAAGGAGGGTCTGACAAAGTACAAGCTTGGCGATAATTGGAAGCCAGTAGCCTATGTACCCAGCAATTAAAAACTCAGTTAAGACTGTTGCTATCATTGAAGTAATTATTAACTTATTAATCATGTTTGGCTGAGGGATGTCTATTTGGGGCTTTCCTGTTTCACTCCATTACTGTAGAAATGTTAAGACATATTACCACATTTTTGTGGTGATAATAAGACATTTCACCCCATTCAGGTGGCGATTTTTGTGAGAGGCTAATTTGTAATCGGCTGAGACATTTTTCTATCGAAAATGTACCAATTTAGCTAGAAATGGGTCTGGGTGAGAATTTATTAGTATAATGGAAGTCTGAGAAGGTGTTTTTGTTATCCTAAGGGCCAAACTAAAATACATTGCTCGATAATGTCAGGATGAATCAAAATGTCCAATAATAATTAACACATAATATCAAATAACTCATAAGACGTCAGACCAAATAGTTGTAAAACGCTAAACAACTTTGATTATGCTGGCTTTATGTGGTTGGGGTCAGAGATATTGTTTAATTAAAGGCTGTGTTTGTCGTTTGTATTTTTCAACGAGAACACAAACTCTTCACAGGTATCATACTCACATACAGTATTGGCTAAAGACACTCTTCTGGTTGTATAATTATGATCTTCTTTTCATTTCCGGGCGAGAAAGTATCATGTTCATACGTTATCATCTAAGTTTAGCTTAATTTTGATAATTGAATACATCATTCATTATGAATACAAAATATATATGTAAAACAGATGTGCATGCAGCGTTTTAAACGCTTAAATACTCGACACTTGCCTTGAATATTCACATGTTACGTACAAAAGATACTAATATGAATATTAATAGAGCATCAGTGACTCTACCCTGACTAAATAGATTATTATATAGTGAGATGTTTTAGTGCAGAGTGGTGTGTAAACAAATAACCCCAATTTCCAAGATAAGAACAGAGAAGGCACAGCGTTATCGATGGAGCTAAACATGAAGAAGAAGGAAATCCAGAAAAATACAACCTGTAAGTGAACATTTTCCCTTAATATATTAGTGCTGGCAGAAGGAAATGGTTTCAAATGACCTGGGGGTGAAGTATTCAGGATATGGAAACAACATAGTAGATATCACATACAATCTCGGAAAAAAGAGGAAGCGTAATAAGTAATTACGTTATGCAAGGACGAAACTATCAAAGTCTGAACAGAAAGAGTAGGTATGACTGAAATAATTACAGTGAAACAATAGTTGAAAGTGAAAGAAGGATATGAGCTAATTGTAATTAGAGAGAAAACGGATTATAATGATGGTTCAACAATATGATGAAAATTAGAGTAAACAAGTTATGGAGAGAGAGAGAGAGAGAGAGAGAGAGAGAGAGAGAGAGAGAGAGAGAGAGAGAGAGAGAGAGAGAGAGAGAGAGAGAGAGAGAGAGAGAGAGAGAGAGAGAGAGAGAGAGAGAGACAGAGAGAGTGGGTGTGTGTGTGTGTGGGGACATGTGTGAGAACATGGCAAAATATTTATAACTGCAAGATGTAAATTAACCCTAGTAACAGGTATTATGATAAACATTTAATTGTATCAAATTATCATTATTTACTTTTAAATATGCCTAAAGGTTAACTGGATTTTTGAAAGTTTTCCCGCTTATGTTAAAGAATATAGAAAAAGTTGAAATAGGCAAAGGAAGACAAATTATGAAGACAAAAATCGTAAAGGTAGGCAACAATTGAAAGACTTGATTGAGCAAAGAGGAGATCAACATTTATTAAGAGGAATGAGGAGATGAATAATCAATGCACAGGACTAAACTCCGTCCACATTTACTGATGACTAACCGATTTCAGAAGTAAAAATATATAAATATAAATGACCAAAGGCAATCAATCGCTATACAACATACAGTAAACAAAATTAAATTATCGTGTTAGAATTAAAATGCCTATACCTATAATATAATCTGATATTTTTTAACACTAAGCCTTTGGTGCAGTGACAATATATACCGTCTGTATTGTTATTAATCTAGACGTGTCCGACCTACCTACATGGTTTTCGAATAGAATTCCAGGACAATTCATAGAAATCGACAATCAAGCCTCAAGCTATAGTTCTGAGAAAGTGATGCGATCGACGAATATAAAGGGGATTTAGTATATGGCCTAACAGTTCACTTGCTCATTGAATGTCAAATACGCAATCATTTAATGAATGGTTGATTCCTGGTAATGGTTTTCTGATCGCCCATCATAAGTCATATTTGGAACATACAGAATAATGCATGTAAAGCATTAATATTTTGTTGCTGAAGTACACGTTACCATAAAATACCACACCAGACATCAGATTACGTAAGCATATGTATCACAAACACACACAGGAAACACTACATTGCATAATATATAATATACTTCCTATAAACATCCTTTATATTTCATATCTAAATAGCACACACACACACGTACACACACATACTCACCACACACACACTTACATTACAATGTCATGCAATACGTCGCGCGTATCATCAGGATTTAATACAATATATAAGATTCGCAATGCATCAGGTAGCTATGTTCACACTACTTAATTACTATTCTAGCATACCAAATACTTAATAAGGATCATCCATCGATATTTGATTTACAAATTAAAAAGTTCATAGGTAAACTGAAACTGTTTGGAAACATATAAAATACATTTATATAACACTTCGAAGCCATTCACACTGCCAAAGGAGTACATTTTCGACCTTGCAACTAACATGCGAACATTACACCCATTAAGCCAATAATTACACAAGCGTAGTGTATTTTCTGTAAGTTTGTCTTATAATCCAGAGTATTAACCAATCCACATGTGATATGTCTGTGTCGCACGCTCTTAACTTCTAGCTAAAACTCAAACCCTCTTCACGAAGATTAACAAACCAGTATAGAAGTGTTTACAAAGTGTTATTCATTCGTCTTAACCTTTGAAACAATGAGGGACAATTTGAATTGACGCACTCAGAAGACTCATCATCAGAATGATTGAACGACTTGTACAATTAATGTATGCATATTGAAGCTCACTAACAAAGCAACTTAAGCATGAACAGTCAATGTTTTCATTTTATTAACACATGTGTTATGAAATTATATTGTGTAATATGTAACGAAGTTCAAATGAACATCTCAACCGTTATATAATCTATCCAACCGTACAATTATTGATTTATCTATCTATCTATCTATTGCCTGACGCCGTGATCCCCGAAGGGGTGGGCACGAACGAACCGCCCCCATGCACCTCTGTCCCCGGTCAGCCGACGACCCTCCCCCCAACCAGCACCGCCTTCGTTCATATACTTCCTCACTCCATCCTTCCACCTCTCATTCGGTCTACTTCTCCCTCTCTGTCCCTCCACCTCGCTCTCGTACACCCTCTTAGTCATTATTGATTTAGAATGTATAAAATAATAACAAAGAAGTGAGGAGAAGCCATTGTTTTCTGGGGCTGATGCGTGATTGGGGCTGGCTACTGACTGACTGACAAAGAGGGAAGATATTTTGTGTTGGAAAGTGTAAACCTGAAGGGGCGGCTCTCTGTCAACCAGCAGAGTGGCCATCAACCCTTTCACTACCGGTAACGTTTTTTTCAATATATTCCCTCATATACTAGTCGATATTTACAGCTTAGGACATAGTATATGTAGCAATTAAGAGGCTACAAACTATCTCAATTAACCAATTTAACTACCACAGATCCTCCCTAAGCTGCATAAAACCGTGTAAATATAGCTACGATGAAATTCAGAAGAAGTCGCCGGGACAGAAAGGGTTAATGTGAAGTAGTGCAGAGCGTTGGTCAGGAGGTTACCCCGTCCATTAAGAAGTGGGAGATGGAATTTCCGAACCCCCTTTTCTCGCATGTTTAGCCCCATTTCTTTTGAAGTTATAAGACATTCATCATATTATTTTGGGGATTTTATAAAACTTCGTGTCACTTAGGTGTTGATCTTTTCCTGGTGAGCGATAGAGAGCTTGCAATTTTTGAGCAACCAGTCTTCGGTTAGGGTTTTTTTCTACCAAATTATGCACATATTTTTATCTCGCAGTGGGGTCTTGGGGGTATTTATATAAGCTTGATGGAGGTCTAGGGAGGAAACTTAAAAAAAAAATAATAATAAACTAATAAAACATTATAGACAGTATATACAAAATAGTCAAGAACATTACTTATGTATTGATTGATTTGCGTAACTTAATTTGTTCTCGCATAACCGAACAGAGGAACCAAGTTTATCAGCGAAGCATAATATGTATATGGCACCAAAGACCGTAATCTTGTGTATCTGAGAAAAGTGTTGCTCACTCTACTGAACGATAACTGAGGAACTAAGTGTAAATATATTTTTTAAAGACATCAACTATATATACCTGTCTCAAGCTAACCTGTCAGAGAATCCCCTCCTCCATTCCTATCCTTGCAAAAGCTATGTTCATGCGTTTACATGTGTGTGTAGGATGTGTAATCAGTAATTAGAAACGATACCTTTCTTATTGATAATTTGTATTAACAAACAATATCTTCACAACCATTATATACATTGCTTTGTAGAATAGCCCACTAAACGTAGAATAGGTTGTAGAAACTACTGGTATTTTAAAGTTACAATACAAATATACATATATGAATAATGATGAGTATAAGTCGAACTACGCATAACAAATTTAGTTTACTCGCTTATTAAGTTAGGCGGTTGTTCGATAATTTTCCGAATTTATCGTGTAATAAAAGCACATACATTAAGTAGATACATGCGTCCTGAAGACGATGGTGTTTTTAAAATTGATGATGCGATTTACCTTACTATCTATGTATCCCTGTATATGATGGGTTTATTACCACCAATATGAGTATATCATGTATATTTTTATAACACTTACCACAATACTTTATTTTACAGTGACATCATATGGAGCAGGTGTAGACTAGGCCATGAGAGCAGGGTGAACGACAACCTAGGCCCCTGCCAGGCTCAGCCCTCCGAAGAGGAATAGATTGCACAGGCATTAAACGAATATATACCACAACAAAAGGGCACATGGTTTCAACTTTGGATCCAAGAGAAAGTTAAATATTGGTTGGAAAATGTAGATTATATACAAAATATATAACTGTTTTAATACTTTAGGATTTTTACCTTAAGGTCATTAATGAATGGATCATATGTTCAACGTATACTTAAAAGACGAGATCTGTATCCAATGTGTATAATTATATCATTGACGGATATGCTTGTCTTACATAAATAACAACTTTAATAAATACCGTTAAAGTTACCACAAATATGAAACGAAACTGAAGAATGTTGACGAAACTTAATATTAGCTACGGCATCCTCTACAAGTTACTTAACTTTGGAACACATTTTTGGAATCATATGATTATATACCGTACATACCATACACATATACATTGCCTAATTTAACTGTCATTTACGTTTAGGAGTTTATTTGAATAAAATGTGCTTGGATAGGTAAAATTAGCAAAGTTACCTGGAAGGATTCATTGGGACTCGAATATGTCACAGTTTTAATTAAATGACAAGAGTTAGAGAAAAACGTGGGTGTAAGAGATAATCGTATGATAATGAGGCCACAGCCACCAGTTGCTGAATAAAACTGACTATTTTATTGCCTCAAGGATGATGGACAGATCGTTGTGGATATTAAGGGAACCTTCCGCAGCACCTTAACCCAAGATTTGCGAACAAATATGTGTGTATTATAATATACAGTATATATATATATATATATATATATATATATATATATATATATATATATATATATATATATACACACACAGTATATACCGTTATATATTTATATTAATACAGGAAAGTAGAGACCGCTTGTGTGTATGTCTTATATACAGTATACATACACACTGAGGAAATGTAAGTGGAACTGGTTTAACATACACATTTATATTCCTATTTTTTTGTTTTACTTCTTGCAATGTGTTAATTTTTAGGACAAAACCAATACTATTATCGCATTAGGTGAAAATTAGGGGTAGAATAACCAAAAACTCATATTGCAGTCAAATTAGGAAATGAAGAGGCATCTCAATTGTTATCGATATGGGCCAGTATACTGTATGTTTAAGCCACACTTTGGCTAGATATTTACTTGTTACATATTTCTTCAATACTCTCCTTGTATTCAATATACTATAAATATTTCTTGGATGGTAAGCTTAAATAAAGTTTGAGCTCAATATTCCACGATGAACTGCAATATTCCCTTTATTTAAGCAAATATTTGTGAACTTTGCAAAGATACCTTGAATCATCCATTACTAAAATTTAGATACATACCATTCATTAGGTGAGTAGTAGCATGCAAGTACTTAGAAGTAAGTAAGTATGCTATTATGAAAATATTTAAATTACAAAAACAAATTCCTCAGAATGGCTTTCTTCAATAGTTGTCAAGTTATCTTAAAAAGGATGTACCTTTGTAAAATGCTCACACTTAATCATCTGCCCAGAAGGCCCTTCTAACATTGAATAATATCGGATTGGCAGCAACTAATATAGTCCAAACTAAGAGTATACATGGGATTCAAAGTGGTGGCTGAGACGGTTTGTTTATCCATGTTCTGTTACAGACACTTTTCAAGCTCAATAAAATAGCGTGACGCATAACTGCAATATATCTGGAATAAGTCACTATAAATATTGGGTTATAATTTACCATCCATACCATTGTTTCTCATCTTACTTCGTGTGTGTGTGTGTGTGTGTGTGTGTGTGTGTGTGTGTGTGTGTGTGTGTGTTACTCAGTTACTTGTTCGTCAAGGGGAATCCACGCAATGCGAGCTAAGCTCATTATTATCGCGCCTCCTTAACTGGGAATGTATTGCGTGAAATGCATGTTAAGTGTTTTATGTACTGTTGGAATGGCTGTGGATGTGTGTGTAGTCTGTATTTTAGCCAATTGGCGACATCGGAAACGAAGGCTTAGGGTGGATCTGTATGGTACCATTCTCACTATAGACGGTACCGTCTCGCCCGAAGGCTTAGATAGCCATCAGCTTAGGTGAACCATATGATACCCATCTCGCCTTGTACCATTTTTGCCAACCCCAGATGGGACGTCACAACGTCGTCCACTTATTCCAGGTACCTATTTACAGCTAGGTGAACTGAGGCTAACACATGAAAGGAGACAAGCCCAATTTGTCTCCGCCCGGCCGGGGATTGAACCCCCGACCCCTCGTGTGTGAGACGAGAGCTCTACCTACTAGGCTACGGGCTGTGTGTGTGTGTGTGTGTGTGTGTGTGTGTGTGTGTGTGTGTGTGTGTGCGCGCGCGTGCGTGCGTTTTTTTATTTTGTGTTTGTTTTTGTTTCATTTTTGTTTACTCCTATTCATAAAATTCCCCCCAGCAATCCTCACTTCCTTATATAGTAGTTCCTCCAAACTGGCCTATACCTTGGCACTATCCTTTGTTCTTTCTTGTTCTTCTTCTCCTCCTCCTCCTTGACTCCATTCATCCCTCTTGATATTAACTATTGTCTTGCTTATTCGCCTCCCTCTTCCTCTCTCTCTCTCTCTCTCTCTTGGAAACACAAACTGCAAGGCCCTACTTATGGCAATATATAAATACTGAAACTATTTAATATTGTGGATTATTTAAAAAGACGTTTATTTTCGAAATGAACATAACTTGCAACAATGCCCGGAGTTAGGACTGAAGACATTTAACAGTAGTTGTATGTGGGAACTTATTCACATAATTCGAAGACTTGTTATTCTTGGAGGAAACTTCTTTCATAAATTGTGAGTAATCTTTCGGTATATAAACTTGACATGAGAGTACGTAGTTTTTTGTCAACATTTTAGTGTACTGTACTACACTCTCTCACTGTGTTTCCTATTGGAGTAGCTCCCTGGAATGGACCATCAATTAGGCTTTGATATGCTAGCTATTCTTTGTAACTACTTGTTACTCTTTTATTCCGTCTTTCCTTCTTTTCTCTTCCTCTGTCTTGCATTCATTCTTCCTTCCTCGCATCACCGCTTTTCTTGCATCCTCTCTCTCCTACTCTCTCTTAACGATAATATTATTTCCTTTTGTCTTCAACTTTCTTACAATATAGTCTTTCTTGTCTTCTTCCTCCATTTCTATCTTCTTCCGTACATATCATTATCTCTCTCTCTCTCTCTCTCTCTCTCTCTCTCTCTCTCTCTCTCTCTCTCTCTCTCTCTCCTTTACTGTCCTATTCTTCCACTATAAAGTGTCCCTGTCTACTAGTATTAAGGCCGGACCACCTAGTTGGGACCGCAAGGTCTGTGTGATCTGAGTATCTGTGTAGCTCTCTCTCTCTCTCTCTCTCTCTCTCTCGGTTTCCTCTCCTTCCCTCCTTCCCTCCCTCCCTCCCTCCTCCTCTCTCTCCCTCGCCAAACAAAGGAAGGCGTATATCAAGGCATGATATTTATGCAGCCGTACACGACATAATAATACTATTTTGGGCCGACAGTGTATACCCAGTCAAGGAGACATTATCTGGAGGGACGGCGAACTAGGCAGGTAAAGTATATGCAAGCGACGTAAATTTGCCCTCTACGTCAGCGAACATTGTCTTCTTGTAGTGCCAGAGAATTGTCGAGTGTCTTATTTTGACGGGAACAGAAAGAATATTTGCTCCCTAGTCTATTTTTTTTCCGGCTAATGGTAAGTTGCCATGTCTTCATATTAATTACTTAGCTATTATGAAGATTGTGTAGCGAAATATATTGCTGATTATGAGAACTTGGCAATGCAATGATACAAAGTAGTAGTTTATTTTAATTTTTGTTTGCATTTAGTATTGCGAAATGAGCTGCTAAAAGATACAATTTGCCATAAGCTGGAAATATACCGACTATGTATTCTACAATTGACACAGGACATGAGCCAGTTTACTACACATGTGAACACTAGTTTTTTTTTCTTGAGAATTTTTGAGCATCTAAATTTGACGGACACAGGAAGGAAACTTGTGCTAACTGCAGATTATAATGGACCAGGGACAAGTGTCACTATTGTCATCATAATGCACTTTTATTGCCGAATAATCTGTGCATCCACGATCGTGTTTGTTGAGAAAAATATCGGGTCTAATTTTGACGGTAAATGGAAGGGTATATCATATATACTTTGGGGTATATAGCCCTCACTGGAGCCAATAATAAACAAATGACAAGTGGCCGCAATCTGTGTTTACAAAAGAATAAATCGAGTATATAGTACGGATTCATTCATGCGCTAAAATGTTTCGTCTTACAACTTTGAAAATAATTCACGATGATATAAATTACATTCAGATTGACAAGAGCTCTGTGTTAGACTTTTTTACATGCTTTGGTACTATGAAACAATTTCATGCACAAATAATCATTGTTTGTTAACTACAAAGTTTCTAGTACTCACAATTATTTGTTCATAATTTGAAACACCGCTAATATCAATAAGAAGCCTTCCACATCTATGGCCATGTTGTTTTTATATATTTTGTCTGATGCTTACATTCCCTAATCCTATCACTTGTCCTTAAATCAAATCAAGATACTTACAGAAAAAGTAAGATGCTAAAAAATACGTAAGGAGGTGGATTTTTCCAAGCCAAACTCTTTCTCCTCCTTCTCCTCCTCGCTTTTGGCCCCATCTCGTCCCTTCCCCTTTCTCAATTATAGCTCTGTCACTTCCCTCGCCCTTTTTCATCTCATCCAGTGTCACCTCTCAAGTTGCAGCGTCGTCTCCCTCTTCACTGTCTCCCCATTCTAGCCTCCCCTTATATTATTATAACAGCAAAAAACTAGAGTCACATAATCACATTACCGGGGAGACTTCATACGATATTAGGTTTTCTCTAAGATTTTAATTTATAGGATTTTTGAGAGATATTTAGTAGTAATATCTAGTATAATTATATCACGTAACATTGAGAGGAAACAGAATGAAACCACTCTATCATCGGATAATAAACACCAGCCAAGCAAATCTTGGCTTGGCTACAGTGAAGGCGACACCACTTGGCGGTAAAAGTGTTCGTGTAACTCTGTGTTAATAACAGGACCGAGCCTCTCCTCACCCAGTTCCTGCGGAGGAATAGAGAAGTGCTCGGCTGGTTTAATCGAGGTTGTTGATTGCGTCTCGTGAATATCTATAATGGTCCTGTTATCGCGGGCGTGCGGCGGGGTAGGAGGAAAACCATCGTAGATAAGGGTGCCATAAGTAGCTGGCAGGATATCGGATATGTGTCTTTATTAGGCCACGCCAGCACTACACTTCCACCAGGTTCCAAGGGCAAGGGATGAGGGCAAACTGATGCTCGAATAGTTGGCCGAGATGCCCTGAGTGGCTGTAAAAGCGGTGTCAAACAGCCTGCAGTTTTATTGGCGGATTTGCATTAGAGTTTGGTATCCGCCTCAAGTTTGTATGTGATATGAAGAAACTTGTGATATTTATTGCACTTTTAGTTTGACTATTCAAATTCATAAATAAAATGTTCAGAGTATCATTACAATGGAAATACAAATAATTGTAAAATAAACTTTATTAGTTCAGCATGATTGTACTCCGACAAATCCAACGTCAAAAGTTATTATGTGTCTCGAGGTTGATAATTTATAAGTTTGCGGACACGCACTGAATAGGTGTAAGAGTGGCGAGGACCTGAGATGGTTTAGAGGTAATAGTGTGAGGTTAAGAAGAATACGAGTGGGGTCTGAAGATCTGGTGTTAAAATTGCTTGTGTTATGCAAAGATATGATCTAAGGAAAAAATATCGTTTGTTGATCTAGTCTAGCAGTATACAGTATGTATACTACATGCAGGATAATATAGTGCTAAGATGTGTATTACAAGCGTTGTGGCCTAAGCAAGATGTAGTGTTGCAATGGGTGTGTAATGCACAGGTGTGTAACAGACTTGAGAACATCGGAACGTGACAAATAGTGCAATTAGATACACGAAGCTTACATGTGCACATAATTATATACCAATACCTTATTGAAATTATGTTTATGAGGATGGGTGATCGCTTTGTTTAGCCTAGATGCTATTGAAAGTATTTCCAGTATATAATGTTTGGTCATTGTTATATCGCATTCCAATACTTTTCTTAAATCTCGAAGTGCTGAATTATGTAAATTGCTATTATCTTCTTCTTGTTATGATGTAAACATTAACCCTTTGAATATTATGCCATGTTGTAACAGTTTATTCTGCCCGTCATAAAACGACATTTATACAGCTGTTGAAGAATATGTGGAAATTAAATGCGTAAAGACTATCTCCGTTAACCCTCTAACTTCCATATACCCTTCCTAATCGGAATATAATAGTCTAATAGTAGCCAGAAAACACAAACGAAATGCGTAATCGTATCTTGATAGGGTTAAGAAACTGCTAACATTACTAAGCTGACTTTACAGAACGTAAATACCCCGTCTCTCAACCCAGATCATTCTGTCAGTAACATTAATATTGAAGAGGAGTTAGGGTTTTGTTTATGGACCCCCTTCTCCGTCATGTTTAGCCTCATTAGTTTTGATATTTTAAGGCATTCACTCCATTATTTTGGCAATTTTAGATGTTTTCATGGCGAACGATAGCAAACCTGTAATTTAGAAGGAACCAGCCTTTGGCCAGAGAAGTATCTGCCGATAAAATGCACAAATTTATCTCGAAGGGAGATCTTGGGGGTATTTTTGTAAGCATGGGGGAGGGGTCTTGGGAGGAAACTAAAACAAAAATAAATATCAATGAATGAATGAGTGAATGAATAAATAAACAAATAAATACTAATCTCCCTTTAACAAATCATTCTCATTTACCACATGAGAAGCAAGAGCCTCAGCCCAGATTCTCTTCAGCTCCGGTATTTGTCAGTTCGCAAGTCGTGAGAGTGTTTGGTGAGAGCAGCAGTTGACTTGGCTCTCTGTGTGGGCGTTACTGATATCACGCCACTGAGGGAAGTTCCGGCCGTTTGATGAGTGGTGGTGGTGTGGTGGTGGGAGTTGGGGAGTGTGGTAAAGTGTGTGTGTGTGTGTGTGTGTGTGTGTGTGTGTGTTTCTGTGTGTGTGTGTGTGTTTGTTAATGTGTGTGTGTGTGTGTGTGTGCATTTTAATGAGTATGTATGGGTGTGTTTGTATTTATGTGTGTGCAACCACGAGTATGTTTGGGCTTGTGCCAGCCGTCCGACATGCTTAGTTGGCGTCCCTGTCTGTCATCCAGCAGTTTTGCATTCAATCCCCGCTCAGGTTGATGTTTTTTTTTTTTAAGATATAGCCGGCGGTTACTGTCTCCCCTTGAGCAAGGGAGATGACTAATGGTCTCTGGTTGATTATGGTGAAGTGCTTCTGAATCCTCGAAGGAGGAGATACGGGCGCTGTATTATACAAGTGCCCAGATGAATATTAATATTATTATTATTATTATTGTTATTATATCTGCAAGCAAGACTAGTGGGTTTGTATGTGTGTTAGAGTGACTTCAGGCAATGGTGTGTGTATGTACACAGTTAAGAATGAGAGAGAGAGAGAGAGAGAGAGAGAGAGAGAGAGAGAGAGAGAGAGAGAGAGAGAGAGAGAGAGAGAGAGAGTACCAGAATATAAAATATGAAACACAATCTCATTCTAACGACTGGCGCAGAAGAAGAAAAAAATCGTTCCCTATTAACAAACTCCAGAGAAATATAAGCACCCGTTTAAAATTTAAGTCTGCAGCGAACATAAATAAAACCCGTGAGAGCCGGGAATAAAGATTTGCATTTTAAATATGGAAGAAGGAAGGTTGATTGAGATGAGACGTGTCAGCCGAAGACTTAAGGGAGGATGGTTAACTTTTTGGGCGATTTATGCATGTATTCATTATTTTTCTAGTTTCCTCCCTAGACCTCCATCAAAATAACAAATAAAACATCCATTAGATGGATGTACATGGATGTACATTAATTTGTACATTTTTCGGTAGAAAAATGTGCCGGCCGAAGGCCGGTTCTTCCAACATTACAGGCTCATTCGTTCGCCAGAGAAAAAATCGACACCTAAATAGCACGAAAGGTCTAAATATTGACGAAGAAATGGAGCGAAAGGTCTTAAAATCGACTAACTAATGGGGCAAACATCTTAACATCTGAAAACTAATGGGGATAAACACGAGGGAGAAAGTGGTCCAGAAAACCGGCCCATCCCCCCTTAACAACTGGGGCCCGGTGTTGGGGTAGGAAAAATGGGGAAGAAACAGAAAGACCTAACAGCAGAATGACTCGACTATTATGAATATGCAGGGCGGATAGCGAGATATATTGAAAGATAAATGTATTAAGGGAAGGTTTTTAGTTAGTTCGCTAGACTTCCATCAAGCTTAACATTACAGCCCCTAGACCCCCTTTCAAGATAAATTTGTAAATTTGTCGGTAGAAAAATGTCCCGGCCGAAGGCCGGTTCCTCTTAAATTACAGGCTCGCTATCGCTCGCCAGGAAAAAATAGACACCTAAATGGCACGAACAGTCTTAAAATTGACAGAAATGGGGCGAAAGTTCTTAAAATCGCCAAACTAATGGGGAGAACGTCTTAAAATCTCAAAAGCAAAGGGGCTAAACATGAGGGAGAAAGGAGTCAAGAAAAAAATCCCTCAAGTGGAAATCCCCCCTTAATCACGTAAATACAATAATCGAACTTTTACATGTATACATTTCTGATATATAATAATTACCTTAGCAAATTGAGGAAATCCCATAAGTTACGTATTCAATTAATATATGTGTAAAGAATATGTGCTCACTAATATGTTCAGCAGTAGCTACAATGAAACCTGGATATATAATTATTAAAAACCCCATATGTGTCTCAGTCATTGATCTAACTCTATTTTCGACTAGACATTTCTATGAACCTAAAAGTGTGGATTAATGACGCAGGCAACGAGGAGGCCAGAGTTGTTCAATGCCTGTTTACGATAGCGCGTATAATGAAGAGGATAGACGTTCAAACAAGCACTAATAAAACAAACGTAATCTTGCTATTCTGGTGCTTGTCGACACAGCTGTCTTGTTGATGATTAGGACTTTGGATATTCACGATCAAGAAAGGTGTTCAATGTGCTTGGTTTTTGGTCTATGTATTTATTAATATATTTATTTTTGAGTTTCCTCGCAAGACCTCCATCAAGCTTAAACTAGCACCCCTTAGACTTCCTTTCAAGACAAATTTGTACATTTTTCGGTAGAAAAATGTCCTGGCCGAAGGCCGGTTCCTTCTAAAATTACAGGCTCGCTATCGCTCGCCAGGAAAGAAAATGCACTCAAATGGCACGAAAAGTCTTAACATTGACCAAAAAATGGGGCGAAATGTCTTAAAATCGACAAACTAACGGCACAAAAATCTTAAAACCTCAAAACTAATATGCTAAACATGAGGGAGAAAGGGGTCCATAAAAAGCGTGAATTACCTCCTTAACCCTTTCACGTTTTTATGACGCAGAGGTTGCCAGATTAGCAATAATAAATAGAGTTCTCTCAGTCTTATAATTACCTCTCCAAAATTAGTTTTCTGCCAACAACTGCAGAGGTTGAAGTAACTAAACTAAAGGTTTCTAAATACCCCTGATGGTAACAAAGGCTTTAAAGTATCCCTAATAGGCTCAAAATTGCGTCAAAAACGTGAGAGGGTTAAGATAAAAGTGCTTGAGAATGAAAATGGTTTGATTGTCATACGAGGTCCGAGAATGTTTGTACGCGAAAGTGAATGATAGTTAACCCCTTTTGTACCAGCGACGTCTTTTATATTCGTTTCAAGCTATATTTATACGCTTTTATGCAGCTAAAGAAGGATCTGTAGTAGTAAAAGGGGTCAATTAATTTAGTTCGAAACCTGTTCATTGCTGGAGGCCTTTCTTAAACTGACTAAAATCGTCTATTATAAAGTCGCCAGCATAAAATAAAACAGACGGAACTGGTACTGAACGGGTGAACACACCTGTCCCCGTGTTGGTCTTCATTACTGTCGTGGATATGCTGGTGTAATGGTTTAGGTGCTTATGTTCTGAGTGTGATGTCCCGAGTTCGAATCCCGGGAGGACCATATGCTTTCATTAGTTTATTCAAGTACATTGGGGTTTGTAATTGATGATTAATGTTAAGAACGGGGTGTCACTTATTATACACAATATAACTCCTTGAGGAAGATGACGCATTTTGTCAGTTAATTCTAACTAACATTGAACGATTTTAATCAGCTTGGACGGATCTGTGGGAATTATAAGGGCGAAAACTTCAGTATACTTCTATAAACTCTTTCTAATCTAAATAAAATCGTCTAATGATAGCCCAAATAAACTGCCAAAGCGAGTCAATCCTCAAAGGGTTAATACCAGAAAAAGGGTTTCACTATCTAGAAAAAATGTCGGCACACCTGCCAATAAGCATATACATAAACATACAGTATATCAGACTTGGCGGTGTTTTATATTTAAGGGGAGATATCGACTTGAGGGATTTTTTCTGGACCCCTTTCTCCCTCATGTTTAGCCCCATTGCTTTTGAGATTTTAAGACAGTCGCCCCATTAGTTTGGCGATTTTAAGAACTTTCGCCCCATTTCCGTCAATTTTAAGACCTTTCGTGCAAATTAGGTGTCGATTTTATCCTGGCGAGCGATAGCGAGCCTGTAATTTAAGAGGAACCGGCTTTCAGCCGGGAAATTTTTCTACCGAAAAATGTACAAATTTATCTTGAAAGGGGCTCAAGGGGGTGTAATCTTAAGCTTGATGGCTATCTAGAGACCAAACTAAAAACCTCCCCTTAACTCGAGCATGCCTCTATATGTTACAAAGTCAAATAATTACTGAGCAAAACTCTTCATAGCTGTATATTTTCATGTATAAACATAATTTAGTATATTCCTTATATTGGATACGTGTGTGCCCATTGTTTTGTGTATGAACTTACATGTGTACTATGTATTAAAGCATGAGATGGGGTAGTCTACGTTAGTTCAGTACCAACACAATTATTCTAAAGTGAATATCGTTAAGTCAATAATAGTACATTTTCAACCAGTTTTCCCATTTAGTGTAACAGGGTCACAATGGTTCCCCTCCTTGTCTCTGTGAACGCTTCCTCATCCAGGTAATGATGTACATGATTGGTCATTAAGGGGGGTCACAGTTTTTTTTCTTCTTCTATCTTTCTCTCCTTTTCTCTCTTTCTCTGGCTTGTATCCATTCGGCCAACTGTTTTAACACGTTTATCCCCATCCAGGTGTTGATATCTTCCTGGCGAGCGATAGCGAGCCAGCATTGTATGGATAAATCCGGCTTCGCCGGAGACATTTTTCTATCGAAAAATGTACAATTTAGCTTATTCTCAAAACAAAAATATATATATGCTAGCTCGCTACCGGTCACCAGGAAAATATTGACACCTGGATGGGGGTAAACGTCTTAAAACAGTAGGCTGAATGGGGCCGAATGTATACAAGCCAAAGAGAGAGGGAGAGAAAGCGAGCTGGGCTCCTTTAATTAAGTAAGGATCCAGTTAGGGTAATGGCAGGTAATATCATCAGCATCACACCGCCACAGGTTCCCGTTTCTCGTACTCGGTCAAGAATGCGTTTCTTTGCCCGCCGCCAGAGGCATGGAGCTCAAGGATTATGTTTTCATTTCACTGTGTGTGTGTGTTTGTTTGAGGGTGTTTCTGTAGTTATAACAATAATAACTCGAGGACGAGTTAATGTTCCTTGACAAAACATGATCAATAGCCATGGTATACATTCTTGTTTCTGTCATTGGGTGATGTCAGCCCCCCCCCCCCCCCACACCTTGTTGAACCATAATATAGCGGCAAGAGATTACGCTAAGTTAAGACATTAGGTTATTTGGATCAATATGTAAACCTATCTCAACTTACATCATTGTGACTCTCTCTTGTATATGCCTGTATGTCTCTGCGTCTGACTGTATCTCCGTGTGCAAGGCATTATTAAGACTTACACATTTAATCAGTCTAGGTCAGTATCTTCGTTCAATTTACGACCATATCTGGTTCAATTTATAGCTTAGATAAAATAATTCCTCTGTCCCCACATTCCAGTACCCCACTCAACCAGGCCCCCCTCATTTACGGTGGCTTAAAACCCTGATCCCACGAAAAATCGGCACTAGACCAAAAATATAATTAATTTATAAAGTACAGTTCAAAATGTCCTTTCATTACTATATGCAATACCAGCTTCTCCCCAGATAATATAGGTTCAACTTCTCAGACATACAGTATGTTTCGTTTCCTAAATATACAAGATATAGTCAACCCTTTCAGTACCTATGGCTCTATTTGACGTTTTATTCTTGTTATCATTAGGCGATTGTATGCATTTTATGATGCCTAGGAATCAAAGGAATAAATATGACCGCAATTTGCCCCCATATTTACATTAGTATTACCTAAGCTAAATTAAATGATGTAATGATTACCAAAATAAGTTGAGTAAATGCACCCTCTCATATATTGGTATTGTTAAGGCTAAGTATCCAACATTACACATGTCGATACATTTTTACAGATTGTGAGTAAAATCACGTGTAAACAAAATAAAAGATAACAAAATTCAATCAACGAAACCGATTAGTAAGCACTTAATGTGTCTCGTAATTTCAGGATATTTAGTACAAAACGAATTGCACGAATTTCATATATAAAATGGCCAAAGCAATTAAGGCATGATGAAGAGCCTCGCATTTTACAGACTTACAGCATATTCTTATTTGCAACAGTGCGCGCTGGCCTCGTAGGCTGGTAAATATCCAATAAACTTATTTTCAGGGCACCAGGTAGGAGAACACAAGAACACCACAGACTTTAAAAAAAAAGGAACACCACAAACTAAAAAAAAAATAACACATAATAAAACAACAAAAACTATAAAGCAGAAAATGTAACGGGTGGCTAAATTGCGTCTATGTCTTTATGAACAGCGTAGTGTTGGTGTGCTGCTATATTTAACGGGAGATGGGTTGCTTTTTTGGTCCCCGATCTATCTCATGTTCAGCCCCATTAGTTTCAGATTATAAGACGTTCGGCTCATTAGTTTGGCGATTTTAATTCCTTTCGCCCTATTTCGTTGTCAATATGAAGACCTTTCGTGTCATTTAGTTGTCGATTTTTTCATGGCGAGCGATAGCAAGCCTATAATTTAAGAGGAACCGGCCTTCGGCCGGAAAAAGATTCTATCAACAAATTTACAAATTTATCTTGCAGGATGGTTTTGGGGAGGTGTTTCTTTAACCCGGCTGTACCGGCTACTTTTTTCGATTGTTATTGTAGCTATTTTTAGACGATTTTGTGGAGTTTAAGAAGGATCTGTGGTAGTGAAAAGGGTTAAGAGAGATAGATTGAGTCTGTTAATTGATGTAAGCCCTTTTTAAACTATACAAACATCGTCTAATAGTAGCCAGAATAGAGTTAGAAAGACGTAGCAGGTACAGAAGGGGTTAAGCTTGATGGAGGTCTAGGGAGGAAACTGAAAAATAATGCAAACATACATACATGACAAATAAATGCACCTTAAGTACATATCGATAGTAGTCAACATCAAAGTTGTGTTCTGGAGGCCATTTATTTAAGTTATCGGTAGCTTTGGGGCTAAGATCTCTGTATCAAAAGTGTAAGGAAATCTTCTAATGTAACTCCTGAAAACACGGGAGGCAACTATAATGCAGCCTTCTTTACAGTCAATTCCTCTACTATTCCCGGTTAAGGGGAGATTGGCCGTTTTTTCTGGCCCATCATCTCCCTCCTGTTTAGCGCCATTAGTGTTCAGATTTTATAAGATGTTTGGCGATTTTAAGACCTTTCGCCCCTTTTATTTGTCAATATTAAGCCCGCTCGTGCCCTTCAGGCGTCGATGTTTTCCTGGTGAGCGATAGCGAGCCTTTAATTGTGGAGAAACCGACCTTCGGCCGTGACATTTTTCGACCGAAAAATGTATAAATTACTGTAATAGAGGGATCTAATGGATGTATTTTTAAGTTTGATGGAGGTCTCGGGAGGAAACTAAAAAATAAATGTATATACTGTATAAATAAATATACCCCCCAAAATAACCAGTCTCCTTAATACTTCCCTCCGGTATGTATAGTATTATCTGTATTGATTATGTACATAATATATTGCTTAGTACTAGGAGAGGTACCCGGCGTTGCCCGGGTTTAAATTCTACTACCATAATCACCATCATCAATCACTACTACCACAATCATCACAATACTACTACTACCATAATCACCGGCCTCGACCTCCCTGTGCCTCATTAAACGGCGACCTCGATTTCGGCCGCTAAATGACCTCCGATTTTTGGATCTGACTTCATCCGTACCCCCATTTTGGGGAGCTGCGAACAACTTTCGTTCCATACACCTTTTCGATCGGAGGCCTCCTTCTGCCCCAAACGGCAATTTTTTTCGCATTTTTTTCGCTCCCGTATACTACATAAGTTTTGCCGAAAATTGTATTAAACAAAAGTGTCTCTGATTTCCACTAAACTCGCCTAAAACCATCTCCAAATCCTGGGCTTTCCAACGGTGCCCCACACTCCCACCTGGCACCAAAACTGTGGGAGGAGTTTAGTAACAAAGGTCGGGTAACTGACAAACAGACAGACAAACATTGACCTTTATTTATTAAGATATGTCCCCTTGTATGAAAGCGTATGATGGGAACTTGTATTTTAGATATTACGAGGTCTACTTAAGGGGAGCTAAAAAGAAATCACGTTAAACGTAGTGCGTCAGACCATGCTTGTAGTTCGAATTAAATATATAATGTTATACCGGTAATGATTTGAATTGATCTCAACAGGTCTCGGTGTCTTTTGTCATCTTTTGTTTATCAAGCACGAAAACAGAAAAACCCAGGTTATTAAATTAGACAAATGTTCTTTTTACTCTTTGTCTCTGTGCGTTTACTTGCAACTTTCCGTATATCAAGAATGAAGTGATAAACTCAGACAAAACGAAGTTCATGGTAAGCGCTATGATAATTTCTACTCACACAATTCAGACACCATACTACGCGTTAGTTTCATAATAATAACATAACCATAGTATGGGAGTGAAACCCACAACACCATACAGTAGTTAGTTGATGCAATTATTCCCATAGTTTGCATATGTCTGGCAATTAGAGTACCACTGGGAATATCGTGGATAGCTAACTATAAATTTGCATTATATATTACCTAGTATATATTAGCTTACCACAATCCTTTAATGACT